>CM040395.1:0-315000 GCA_022702515.1 Ilyophis sp. 1 JC-2022 | reverse complement strand
TTAGGCCTCAATGGCCTCTGTTAGAAACTCAGAGTGCAAATAACGGTTGAGAATTCAAACATTTTCACAAAATTCCTTTTTATGATTGTTTTTCTTTTGTAATTATATTGAAGGCAGCAGTATGCTTGTTAAAACTTTTAGCCACCTTTAAGAAAAAAACATGTATTGTTATGAATGTATTTGTGCAGTATTGTAAATCCACGAGGCTTGACATACAGTGACGCTCCTCCCAATGGAACATGAAGCAGAAACCATTGAAAATGGAGGTGAATGAGGTGAATTTTATCGATTGTTCCTAATGATGCAGAAGCAGGCGGATTTGGGGAAGACTGTGTGATAATGGCAGCTCACATCTCAGAGGGAGGAAGCGATGGCACGCTTTAGACGAGGCTTTGACGTAGTGGCCACACAAGCTTACACCACCATGGTGTTGGAGGAAAAAGTCTCTGATAGTCTAATCTCGATGCAGAGGTAACAGCCTGAGCAACTACAGATTAAAGAGGCAGTTAACTAAATCACATATTTGAAAAGCTTTCACATGCCACTAACTCTGCTTTGAACCAAACTGATGTTTTGTTGTGATGAAAAAAGCCTTTTGATTGGTTCAAACAAGGCAGTGATTGACAGCTAATTAACCATTTAAGATGTAAGATAACAAATGTTGTGATTTTAATGTTCTTAACTGGACATTTCTCATGCTGGTGTAATAATCACTGCTGGTGATGGAAAGCAATTGAGTTTTAGAATGCTCGCTTAGAATGTAGAAAAAACATTTGAAAAAGCCTACTCTTCAAAGCTCCACTTATTTTTTGTGCCATGATATCTCAATATCTTGAGGGCATATTAAAATCTATATCCACGTGGATTTTAATGTTTATCCAAACCTCTGATTAAACAGCCACTTTCATTACATATACTGAATGCTGGATTAAATGTAGATTTTTCTTTTTACAATTTTTGCTTAATTTGTTCGATTTTTTTTTTTTTTTACATAGAACATATTAATCAGTAAGCACATATGTACATGAATACATAGAGCTTAAGGTGTATTTTACGGTTTCTCATTCTGGGGAAGGGATTGCCTTCCCCAGAATAAATATATATATAAATAAATAAATATATGTATCTATATATTCGCTGAACAGATACATGTAAATATATGAGCGGCTCCCTTAGTTTGATGATATTTAAAACTGAATAAATTAAATTAATTGATCTATATTGTAAATATTGCTCAAGAGCTTATTTCCACACCACATCATGAGCAACACAACATTTTATAAATAAATACAAAATCCCAAAAGTAGAATCTCTCCTCTACGGGTTTATGAATACGTCATATGGCTGTACTGAAATTAAACTGACTTGTAGTGGCAGTGCTGTAGTTGTGTCGAGACCTTATTAATCACATTAGCCTTGAGCGTGTGAGCTAGCAAAAGGCTACAGTGTGCAGTGTGTGTCCCTGCTGACTGAGTGCTACAGTGTGCAGTGTGCAGTGTGCAGTGTGCAGTGTGCAGTGTGTGTCCTGCTGACTGAGTAACCCCCCTCTACTCCCCGGAGCTACAGTGTGCAGTGTGTGTCCCTGCTGACTGAGTAACCCCCCTCTACTCCCCGGAGCTACAGTGTGCAGTGTGTGTCCCTGCTGACTGAGTGCTACAGTGTGCAGTGTGCAGTGTGCAGTGTGCAGTGTGCAGTGTGCAGTGTGTGTCCCTGCTGACTGAGTAACCCCCCTCTACTCCCCGAAGGCTACAGTGTGCAGTGTGTGTCCCTGCTGACTGAGTAACCCCCCTCTACTCCCCGAAGGCTACAGTGTGCAGTGTGTGTCCCTGCTGACTGAGTAACCCCCCTCAACTCCCCGGAGCTACAGTGTGCAGTGTGTGTCCCTGCTGACTGAGTGCTACAGTGTGCAGTGTGCAGTGTGCAGTGTGTGTCCCTGCTGACTGAGTAACCCCCCTCTACTCCCCGAAGGCTACAGTGTGCAGTGTGTGTCCCTGCTGACTGAGTAACCCCCCTCTACTCCCCGAAGGCTAAAGTGTGCAGTGTGTGTCCCTGCTGACTGAGTAACCCCCCTCTACTCCCCGGAGCTACAGTGTGCAGTGTGTGTCCCTGCTGACTGAGTGCTACAGTGTGCAGTGTGCAGTGTGCAGTGTGTGTCCCTGCTGACTGAGTAACCCCCCTCTACTCCCCGGAGCTACAGTGTGCAGTGTGTGTCCCTGCTGACTGAGTGCTACAGTGTGCAGTGTGCAGTGTGCAGTGTGCAGTGTGTGTCCCTGCTGACTGAGTAACCCCCCTCTACTCCCCGAAGGTGTCCTGCTGACTGAGTAACCCCCCTCTACTCCCCGAAGGTGTTTCACTGGGCTTGACTCTCACTGAACGGGAAAGGTGATCTCACGCGAGGGCGATTTCAGTTTTGTTTTTTTAGATTTGTAAGATGACTGTTAGTCGGGATGTTAGGGTTAGGGTCAGGTTTAGGGTTAGGGATGTTTGTGCTTTCAGTCACTGCTAAAGGTAAGTGGAAAGTGTGGAATTATTCTGGAACTCAGTCACAGCAGGATATACTGAGTATTCAAATAAAAATTAAGTCTCGACTTTAAGGAACTTGACACCTCTAAGGCAAATACTTCCATGGTTACATTTGAGTCCCAACAACAGAAAATTGTGGGCAAAAAAAATGTATCAACAAAGCAAAGTCCCAGAGCCTCGACTGGCTGAAAAAATTTGTGGACCGAAGGTCAAGTGACTAAGGTGTTTATTTGCTTCAGGTGTGCACATACAGGTGATAGGTGAGATACAGGTGAGCCCAGAACCAGCAGCATATCTCTGCCCTCCCTGCCACACGATACAAAATGGCGGGTCATGCAGGTAATAACAGGATCAGCTCGGCGCCGGAGCCACTGGACAGTCTGGGGAGGACAGAGGTGGCCTTCCTGGATATTCTGGGGCAGCGGAATGTGATTACGGGAAGCTCGGTTAGGTAATGAACGCTGGCCTGTAATGAGTCACATGTGTGTGAGCTCAGCTGACATCACAATGCATCACTCTGACATCACAATGCATCACTCTGTCAGGTCGCCGTTGCCCAGTTATTACCGCCATACTTTTAGACCTGTGAGTTATTCCTTATCAAACAAGCAAACCCAAACAAACGCACCGAAACGAAGAGAACGGCTGATAGGTTTTGGACCTTTGATAGTGTGAGAATGTAATCTTAGTCAGTAGGAAAAATAGTATTTGTGTGAGAACTCACAGATCATTTTTGTTTGTAATGTTTGCACACAGAGTGCGCCTGCATGTCTCACTACCTGTGGAATTGACATCACATCTTTTGGTAATTTCTGGAAAAACAGTCTGTGCAAGGCATTAATGTAACTGTACCTTTTTAACCAAAAACCACATTTATAAAACTTTCACATGTCAATGTGGTGCTTGTACCAAATACAGCATTTTGGATTTACCAACAATAATCAATGGAATTTTTTATTATTCATATACAAGATTGTTTCATCAGAGACACACATTAGGGGAAATCTCACCTCCTGGAGGAGCACGGGACTCCTCACTCCTCACCTCCTGGAGGAGCACGGGACTCCTCACTCCTCACCTCCTGGAGGAGCACGGGACTCCTCACTTCTGACAGGATTAAGCTGTTCCTGAGCCCATCCGGTTATTCACACTGACCATCACTACTGACAGGATTAAGCTGTTCCTGAGCCCATCCGGTTATTCACACTGACCATCACTACTGACAGGATTAAGTTGTTCCTGAGCCCATCCGGTTATTCACACTGACCATCACTACTGACAGGTTTAAGCTGTTCCTGAGGCCATCTGGTTATTCACACTGACCATCACTACTGACAGGATTAAGTTGTTCCTGAGCCCATCCGGTTATTTACACTGACCATCACTACTGACAGGATTAAGCTGTTCCTGAGCCCATCCGGTTATTCACACTGACCATCACTACTGACAGGATTAAGTTGTTCCTGAGCCCATCCGGTTATTTACACTGACCATCACTACTGACAGGATTAAGATGTTCCTGAGCCCATCCGGTTATTCACACTGACCATCACTACTGACAGGATTAAGCTGTTCCTGAGCCCATCCGGTTATTCACACTGACCATCACTACTGACAGGATTAAGTTGTTCCTGAGCCCATCCGGTTATTTACACTGACCATCACTACTGACAGGATTAAGCTGTTCCTGAGCCCATCCGGTTATTTACACTGACCATCACTACTGACAGGATTAAGCTGTTCCTGAGCCCATCCGGTTATTTACACTGACCTCACGCACATATTCCACATTCTCAGAATATCATCTGAATTTTAACAATAATTCATAGCTGCTACAAGATCATTTAGTATACCTATAGATCATTTAGTATACCTATAGATCATTTAGTATACTTTAGTATACCTATAGATCATTTAGTATACCTATAGATCATTTAGTATACCTATAGTATACCTATTGGTATGAGGGCATCATTGAAAGTAAAGCATTTATACAGGTAAGTACAGGTAATATTGTTTTGTTGTAAACCAGGTGTAAGAACCTCATGTCTGTACTGCTGTATCTGGATTTCCAGCTCATAATTATTTAATTAACCCTCAATTGGGCTGCCGCGTTAGCTCAACGGTAAAAGCGCTGACTTTCAGTCAGCGCAGTTGTGCTCCGAGGATCGGGGTTCGCGCCCCGGTCCTGCCATATCCGAGCGTGGCCGGCGCCCTGTGGAAGCAGCAATTGGCGGCTGCTTCCGGGTGGGGGGAGGGGCTCGGAGAGAATCGCTGCGCACGGGGACCTAGGGCGTGTCACGGTCAGGAGCTCGCGGAGCTACGTCCTGTAGAGGACATGGCCACGACTTCCACAACTAATACCGATTGACGGGGTTGTGTAGCAGTGGTTCTCTAGCGGTTGCTACATGGGGGGGAATTGAATTAGAATAGGGGTTCAATTGGCTACCAAATTGGGAGAAAAAGGGAAAAAATCAGAAACAAATTTAAAAAAAAAAAAAAATTAACCCTCAATTATAATTCATAGTTATAATTTCTTAATTGATGTGATCTGACATCACTTGAACGCTCAAGCTCATGAATGCCTAAAAGCTGTCGAACATATTTCCCGATATGGAACAAATGTGTTCTGTACAGTGAACTTGTCTGTAAGCTTTAAGTAAGAGCAGAAGTTTGAGTGGAATCCCTCAGGACCCAGATGGAAATGATGGTTTATCTTTATGCCAGGTTCAGTACATGCGGAAAAACCAACTGGGAACTCAACACCTGGGAACTCAACACCTGCACTCTGATGGGATTATTGCAAACTTATGTTTAGAGATGGATGTGATTTTTATTTTGCTTTTTATTGGAGTATTGTGAAGATTTTATAGAGGAATAAATCAGGAACTAACCTCCACTGGTCTCACACTCCCCCCTCTTTCTCTCCCCCCTCTCTCTCTCTCTCCCTCTTCCCCCTCTCTCCCTCTCCCCCTTCTCTCTATCCCCTCTCTCTCTTTCTCTCCCCCCTCTCTCTCTCTTTCCCCTCTCTCTCTTTCTCTCTCTCGCTGCCCCCTCTCTTTCTCCCCCCCTCTCTCTCTCTCTCCCTCTTCCCCCTCTCTCCCTCTCCCCCTTCTCTCTATCCCCTCTCTCTCTTTCTCTCCCCCCTCTCTCTCTCTCTCCCTCTTCCCCCTCTCTCCCTCTCCCCCTTCTCTCTATCCCCTCTCTCTCTTTCTCTCCCCCCTCTCTCTCTCTTTCCCCTCTCTCTCTTTCTCTCTCTCGCTGCCCCCTCTCTTTCTCCCCCCCTCTCTCTCTCTCTCCCTCTTCCCCCTCTCTCCCTCTCCCCCTTCTCTCTATCCCCTCTCTCTCTTTCTCTCCCCCCTCTCTCTCTCCCTCTTCCCCCTCTCTCCCTCTCCCCCTTCTCTCTATCCCCTCTCTCTCTTTCTCCCCCCTCTCTCTCTCTTTCCCCTCTCTCTCTTTCTCTCTCTCGCTGCCCCCTCTCTTTCTCCCCCCCTCTCCCTCTCCCCCTTCTCTCTATCCCTCTCCCCCTTCTCTCTATCCCCTCCTCTATCTCTCTCTCACGCTCCCTCCCCCCACTCTCTCTTTCTCTCTGGGCGTTCACTTCCAGATGATGAGGTCAAAGCTCTTTCTCAACAGCTGTACCTGCCAAAGAGAAACACATTTCCAGGTCCATTTTATGTGGCTGTAAAATGTCTTGGGCCAAGAAACACATTTCTGCAATGATGCAAATAATGAAATTGTCATTATCAACCGATTAATTTATGAAACTTTTAAAAAAAAAATTATTCTATCCTTTACTATTTTTTAGTAAATGTTTATGGTATTTTAGGTTGTCAGTTAATCAGCCACTAAGAATTATTTTTATCTCCTGTAAAAATGATGTCACATTTGTGTGCTTGAACAACGATGTAATACCAGCGATGAGACTGATGTGAGAGGGTGTGTGTGTGTGTGTGTGTGTGTGTGTGTGTGTGTGTGTGTGTGTGTGTGAGAGAGAAAGAGAGGTGGTATAATATCTTATTACACTGTCTTAATAACTAACCTTGAAACACCTGGTTCATTTGTTCTCTATTTCTCCAGAGAGTAAAAAACTAAATAAAAAGTGTCCAAAATTCCAAATATGTAGAGACCTCTAAAAAGTAATATCCAGAGCAGTAAAATATGCCAAGAAGTCCATCAATTAAGATACTGTACTGTACTGTATATTATAGACATAATAAATTCTATATTATAGATGCTATAAACTTTCTGTTTCAACTGAAATGGCAGGTAGAGTGCAGACAAGCGACAGTTAGAAAGGTCAACTCCAGTCATATGCTCTGCATGCCAAACATAGAAAACAGAGGCTAATATGACTGTGTGTGTGTGTGTGTGTGTGTGTGTGTGTGTGCGTATGAGCATGTGTACCTCAGAGCCAGCGCAATGCTGTCAGCAGTGTGTGTGTGTGTGTGTACGTCTGACCACAGTGAACGGGTGTGTGTGTACGTCTGACCACAGGGAACGGGTGTGTGTGTACGTCTGACCACAGTGAACGGGTGTGTGTGTACGTCTGACCACAGTGAACGGGTGTGTGTGTACGTCTGACCACAGGGAACGGGTGTGTGTGTACGTCTGACCACAGTGAACGGGTGTGTGTGTACGTCTGACCACAGTGAACGGGTGTGTGTGTACGTCTGACCACAGTGAACGTGAACTTAGAGAAAGTGGTGCATGAACAGATATCAGAATATGTTGAGAGGGAAAATCTTCTGTATGAATTTCAATCAGGGTTCAGGAAGTCCTATTCTACAGACTCATGCTTACTTTACATCAACGACTTAATCAGAAAGGAGATGGACGAAGGGAAACTGTGTGGAATGGTTTTACTTGATCTTCAGAAAGCCTTCGACACAGTTAACCATAGTTTGCTGCTTAATAAATTGAAGGCTCTAGGGATGAATGACACCGCTATCGAGTGGGTCACTTCATACCTGACAGACAGGGATCAGAGAGTAGAGGTCAACGGCTTTATGACAGACACCAAACCAGTAGTATGTGGGGTTCCGCAAGGAAGTGTTTTAGGACCACTGCTATTTTTACTTTATATTAATGACATGAGAGATGCGTGTTCCTGTAACTTGTATTTATTCGCAGATGATGCAGCTTTGCTCATCTCGCACAAAGACAAGAACACACTCCAAAGTAGGCTAGGAGAGGAACTCACTAAGATAAGCAGCTGGCTGTGTGACAATAGGCTGTCACTTCATTTAGGGAAGACGGAGTCTATTTTATTTGGGTCTAAGCCCAGACTAAAGAAGGCCCAGCAGCTAAGAGTAGAAGTAGGGTCTGTGGAGATAGCTGCAAAAACATCAGTGAAGTACCTGGGGTGTGTTTTAGATGACAGTTTGGGTGGGGAGGGAATGGCCTTACAGGTGCTGGGTAAAGTTAACGCCCGCACAAAGTTTCTTGCCAGAAAGGCCAATCTGCTGGACAGAGAAAGCCTATGTCTACTAGCCAACAGCCTAGTGCAGTGTCATTTTGATTACGCCAGTGTAGCATGGTCAGCAGGTCTGTCAACTTCATTAAAAAGGAAATTGCAGGTGTCTCAAAACAAGCTAGTTAGGGTTGTGATGGGGCTAGGCCCTCGAGACCATGTTGGAAGGAGGCATTTCCAAGAGCTCAACTGGCTACCAGTTGAGGCTAGAATGACTCAGCTGAGGCTCAACATGGTACACAAGGTCATTAACAACAGGGCCCCAGTGTACCTAAGCAGCCATTTTACCAGCGTTGGAGAATCACACAACCACAGGACTAGGTCCAGCTTAGCCAACCTGCACCCCTCGAGGTGTATAACCAAAATGGGGCAATGCACATTTGCCTACACAGGAGCACAGGAGTGGAATGAACTGCCTTTGACTATCAAACAGAGCACGAACCCACACAGTTTTAAGGTGAATGTTAGGAAATGGCTATTAGCCAAAGTCCAAGAATAGACAGGTAGGGGAGGGAGGGATTGCTAGGATGTGTACATGATGTATTATGTAGTTTTATGTGTTTATGTGTTATGTGTTTTTAAATGTTGTACGTATGAATATGTTAAGACCAAGGACCACAACGGAAATAAGTCTATGACTTTTTGTGCTATCCTTGACACTGTTTTGATGCATGACTTGCACTGACATGTATTTTAAATTGATATGTCGAATAAACTAAACTAAACTAAACTAAACTAAACGGGTGTGTGTGTACGTCTGACCACAGTGAACGGGTGTGTGTGTACGTCTGACCACAGTGAACGGGTGTGTGTGTACGTCTGACCACAGTGAACGGGTGTGTGTGTACGTCTGACCACAGTGAACGGGTGTGGTTCAGCTCACAATACTGAGACCACCCATTCCCTGTGAAAAAAAGGAGACTATAGCAGGAAGTGAACTTATTGTGAACTGGGAACAGGAAACGGACAAAAAATTGATGACATCATGTATTCAAAACATTACACATTGTTGGTGGACCTATCGTATAAATGGGTGAATTGTTTTACAAGTTGCTGTGGTTACTCTGAGCGAGGGGTGAGAGGTCATATGTGGATCCCTTCCACAAAACATTTTTTTCTCAGTCCTTTGGTTGAGAGAGCCTTTCTCAAAAGCAAGATGGGTTGATGCCGTACGCATGTCACAGGTAAAAGAGTGTTGACTGACAGATGTCAGTCTTTGATGGGCAGCTGAAGTGCAAACCCATGTGATACGGACCCCCCCCCCCCTAAAGGAGGAGTCATGCCGCCATCGGCATTAATCTCCTTAATGACTGTGGCGGTGGGCGAGTCGATAGTGATTAGGCCACTGAGAGAATACGCCTCTTATTTCAGCTCCTCAGACTCTATGTATTTATACAATATAATACAATATTCATATTCATATCTTGACTATATAACATTGTCATGCACATGACATAATGCCTACGTCATGCTTATGACAGTGTTATGTAGGCTTTATGGTGTATAGTTCTATTATAAAGTCAACTATTACTTCCCATAGATCAGTGCGATGTTTCCAAACACATACAGTACATGTATACATCCATAACTGTTCTGTCACCTTTTGTTTGAAGGTCAAATTTTTTCCGGTCAATGATTTTAATTTCTCTCAGGGTAAAGGAGGCAATCAGCTCCTTAAGTCATTATTAAAAATAATGAGGCCTGCTCAAATATCGACATGCTGTTTAATTTATGGTGCAGCTTTTAATAAAGAGAAATTACCTCAATTTAATCATGTCAGGTATATTAAAATACTGTCCAAGATAACATCTGCATATTATGTGCACAATATTAAACTTTTAAAATGTATTTTATTTAAAACTTTATTACATAATGCTAATTTGCTGAAGGGCAGACCATTTAATTTTGGTTATCCAGTGATCGAGTGCATGACTATTCACACGGCAGGTGACCATATGTTTTTGTCTGTCGTTTCCAGAGTTGATACACTAAATGGCCTTATATTAGTTTTAAAATCAGATATATTTGAGCCAGTTTTGGACATGAAACTGGTATCTGCACCCATGCATATATACAGTAGCTATACATATATATATATATATATACACACACACATACAGAGTTCATCTACACATACAGAGTTCATCTACACTAATAGAGTAAAATGGAACACGACCACACACCTTTGCTGCCATTTTGTATTTCCTAAAATGACAAGAAAAGAGGCGGGGCTAATGCCAAGAGATGCAGCGAATGACACTGAAGGAATATCAGACACCTGCCCCTAGGACTGGGGAATCTGAAGGAATATCAGACACCTGCCCCTAGGACTGGGGAATCTGAAGGAATATCAGACACCTGCCCCTAGGACTGGGGAATCTGAAGGAATATCAGACACGCATGGAGCTCTTTCTAGTGATTTTTCATTCAGTGACACAGCGGTTTTCCTCATTATTTTAGCAGTGCTGCTTATTGGTTCAATGAGACAAATGATGAAGGTTCAACTGCTGCAGGCTGCTAAAGCTGTTATTTCTTATTATTATGTGGCATAGCATTTCCCATGATTATCCAGGACACGTTCTGGTGTCATAATCCACACAGTCAAAAAACATAGTTATAATAAGAATACCTCAAATTATAAAAATGAGAACAGAAAAAGATAAAGATAGATGATCTACTGTTCTGATCTATGTTCATTAGTGCAGCGTGTCAATGTGCTGTTTTGCACAAATTACAGATGAAGTCAACATGCATTAATGGATGTTTCTGTGAATATTTTATTTTTTCCATAATTAAACCCAATCCACTGTGCTAGGATTGAACACCACTGAAACTCGAATTACTTTAAGCACAGCAGATGTTTTAATCAGATAATTTATAGGTGTTATGCTTTAACAGATGACTATTTTAATAGGTGTTGTCACCTTTTGCAGGCATCCGCAAATACTGAAAAATAATGACTTAGAATGAAGGTAGAGAATCTCTGCCATATCATCTTATGTATGTGGCTGGTTACATTACATTACAGGTATTTAGCAGACGCTCTTATCCAGAGTATACTAGTCACCATCTGTAATTCGACAAGGTGGAAAATATGGCTCGGCTACCCGGGCCAAAGCACTGCTGTTAATCATAAAGATAATGTTTACCGCATACCTACTAATCTCATTTCCTAGACAATTATGGATGCATGGGCTTACAGCTGTAGTGCAAGGATTCCATGCTGGGAGGAGCCCTGTGGTCCACAGCGGCTGGAGGCTCTGTGGGGGGCTGTGCATAGTTAGCCGTAGCGTCGGCCAGGGAGAGAAAGGTTCAGTCAGCTGGGTAATCCCCACCTCGTTCTGGAAACAGCGCCCCCTCTGGTGGATCGGTCACCTTACAAAAACATTCGAGGTTTACCTTTGTTTATATGCGAGAACTTTCCAGTCCTCCTAAGTATGCAAAGACAATATATGCATACTTGCGTGCTTGCATACTTGAGTTTGGGATGCACTTGATCACGTGACCGCTTCTGCACTTGATATAACTAGAACACAAGTATGCAATTTGAGACACAGCTTTTGACACCTTGCTGGAGGGGTAGGTGTGGGGTAGGTGAGGGGTAGGTGTGGGGTAGGTGTGGGCATCCTGGAAGCGAGGAGCAAATACTGCACCTGGTCTACAAGCAGAAAAGCTGAACATTATCAGGTACAAGAATAACTGCCCCTCAGACCTGGGACTGCCTGTAACAGATCCAAGCTCTCACGGCAGCTGTCTCCTTAACATTTCTACACAGCATTCAAACAGCATGTGAGTATATACTTATCAAAATATGCATTTTGTTTTTTTATAAGCGATCAGGAGAGTTCTGATCTGCATCTGATTGGATGCAGTCCTGCTGAGTGTTTTTAATGATAAGCTCTCCCCTCCCGTCTGAAAACAACAGGTCCATTCTTTAGATGAAATGACTGAGCCCAGCGAGTCCCATGATCATCCCACCATCACACAGCAGTCCTGCAGCTCATTTTCTAATGTACAAAGAGAAGAACAGAGCAGTGTCTGAACAGTTTTATAAAAAATAAATATAACTAATGAAGCTCTTCTGTACTGACTGGGCACAATGTGTGTCATACAGGTAAACTGTAAAACATAGTTACTCTGAATGTAGGCTAAACCATGTAGGACTAGTTTATTTGTAGCCTATTCTTTAGTTCAGTCCCCCTCGTCTCAATGTTGCAAAATCATCAATAGCGCACTTATAAAAGATATAGCGGTTATTTATCATTGAAACTTTCTTGTACTTTTTTTTAAAGGTACTTTCCCTACTCTATTATATTTATACACTTTTAAAGGCATTACTTTTTTCCCCATTGGCACACCTCAAGAAGGCCCAGCAGCGGTTACACTTCCTGAGAGTGCTCAGGAAGGAACACCTGGACACACAGCTGCTGGTGACCTTCTATCGGTCCTCTATTGAGAGCCTGCTGACCTACGCCGTCACGGTGTGGCATTCTAGCTCCACCGAGGCTGACAAGAAGAGGCTGCAGAGGGTGGTAAAAACAGCACAGAAGATCATTGGCTGCCCTCTGCCCTCTCTGCCTGACATCTACAACTCCCGTTGTCTCAGCAGAGCCAGGAACATTATCAAGGACATCACTCACCCCGGTTTCCACCTCTTCCACCTGTTGCCCTCTGGCAGGCGCTACAGGTCCATACAGTCAAAAACAAACAGACTCAGAGACAGCTTCTTCCCCAAAGCTGTAACCATATTAAACTTAAACATGCACCGACTGCACTGATCTAAACTGCACCGTCTAAACCGCACTGCTGTCACTTTACCCCACATCTGTGCAATATTTTTCTATTTGTTGTGTGTATTTATATGGCTGATGCTGATGTTATGTGGTGTGTAATTATGTGTTGTCACTTTACCTATTGTGTGTAGTTATGATGCTGATGTTATGTGGTGTGTAGTTATGTGTGCACTTTTGAGGAGTTGCTCTTCGCAATCTCGTTGTATCTTGTTATACAATGACAATAAAGGCTTTCAATTCAATTCAATTTCAATTCAATTCAATTCAATTAATAGTTTATCATATGTTTAATCAGATTTTGTATTAGTTTGATTTTAGTTACTAGCCTATTACTACTTTTATTAATTAATTAAAATATAATTCACAGCTAAATTACTGTTTCTAGCCTTCACGTTTAAAACAGAACACCATTTAAAATATTTTCAAAAGAGCACCCAGACGGCATGTTCACAGCGAATACAAAATTATTTTTTTCACATGGTGGTCGTGCTTGTAAAGATTAAAGACCTTCGAAAAGAATGGATGTTTTTTCTCGTTCAAAGCAAGGTGTAGTTACTCCGCATAGAGTGTCAATAACAGTAGCCTACAAGACCACCTTATGCTGGCACATTACCTGTCCAGAAATCACCTGCTGATAACATTTCCGACTAACCATGAACCTCCAGGTAACCTGCAGGTAACAGCATGGACCGAGAAGGCATCTGTGCGTAATCAGTAGCGCTTGTTTGGGCTCAGGGGCGGTCAGTGAAACGTCACGGGGCCCGGGGAAGCGGGGACGGGGAGCCAGGGGGCGCGAGAGGTGTTTAGCAGCAAGAAGGTGATGTCGTAAAGCGGACTGTCGTAAACCAGGGGGGAAGGGGAGGTGGGTGGAGGGAGGAAGGGGTGGGGGCGAGAGAGGAGGTGACTCTCCGGCATAATTTAGACACAGCGAAAGGATCATGGCGGATGGCCCCAGGTGTAAGCGCAGAAAACAGGCGAATCCGAGGAGGAATAACGGTGAGCGAAGCTATCCTGTTCTGACTCGCTATATTCCCGAAAAGTGGTCTAACAGTTGGATGTCGCATACCCATAAGACTTTTACACTTTTTCAATCTTGTTTTAGTTAGTTTTTGATCAAGTAGTGGCTAAGTGCTTTGTGTATTATAGCTCGCTATCCCAATGTGGTGTACCGTTATACCTGCCTGGCTCGCTCCTCTCTCCGCCCCCAGGACCGTTATTCGCACCTTATCTCCTGGCAGCAGCTCTCGCTTTTGTTTATCCATTCATGTTTATGTCCAGTCACTTTTACTGCCAGTTTATTAAGTAGGTTTGTTCTGGTATTTGAAACTTTAATTACTTTATTGATAGACTTCTCTCTACTTTTTCCGCCGCTTTTTCTAAACGTAAACTTATCAGCTGGCTTGCTAGCTAGCTTCGCGACTTGAAAGTGTTAGCAAGCTGGTTAGCTAGTTTCGTTACCTGGTTTTCAATGGAGTAAAGCACGTATGCATTAATGGAGTAAAGCACGTATGCATTAATGGAGTAAAGCACATATGCATTAAACGTAAAAGAAATCCCAGCATCCGATGTAAAATGTTCCTCTGGCATTTGTTCGCTGGTTGGCACTTGTCCATTAATGAATAGCTGTTTACTTATGTAGCGATGTAGGTCTTAGCGGAATAGTGCTGAACTAACCCACCCTTGACCGATCAGGTAACGTTATGACAGACACTGTTGCTGCACTGAGTTAAACTCAGGTTAAACTCAGGTTAAACTCTGATCCTTTATTCGTGTGCTTAGGATATGCTTAGTTGATTGACATGTTTTACGGATGTTTGTTTGTAGGGGACATGCTGGCGTTGGTAACGTAACTGTTATAGCTTGTTGGCTGGTAATTATTTACTTTGTAGTTAGTGGTCAATAGCAGGCGTAGTAACGTAGCGTAGGTAACTTAATTAGCGTGCGATTTTGAGATGTATTGGACTGTGAGAAACACGCAAAATTGCTCTCGACGTTTGAAAAGTAAAAATGAGCTATTGCTAGACTAACCACAAGGGCTCCGAATTTTACTTTTCTTGAATGATGCTTGAAATTGGAGATCGTGTATTGGTTAGGATAAAGCTTTCTGACCCTAACCCTAACCCTTTCTGACCCTAACCCTAACCCTTTCTGACCCTAACCCTAACCCTTTCTGAACGGTACGGTAACCAGCTAAGGAGCTAAACGCCAGGAGCGAAGAGAAGGGGCGTCAGTGCTATGCCTGTGTGGACAACTGCTGCAGTCTAAATAAGGAATGCATTTACACAGCCTAACGTTAGGGTTAGGGCTAGCGGCAGCTCGCTAACTACTCACCCTAATAAAGGTGCTGTGGGACCGCAGCGCATTGTGTTGTTGGCACACTTGGTAGTTGTGGAGTTGGGAATGAGGCGTGCAGCTTAGCATTTGACTCTCTCTCTCTCATATATATATACGTATGTATGTACGTATGTATATACATGTGTTAGTTTGTGATTACAATATTTTACAACACAATATATTAATTTTTTGTTTGAAGTAGATAACTACGTTTGTATTTATTGTGTAATTTATCTATCTGGCTCACAGAGATTCTATATTCGTATTAATCATGCAGGCTATTTAGCGTTAATTTGTGTATTTTCTCCATGTGGCAGAAAAATATGTTCTGAAATGTGAAATTATTTCCATACCTATCATAACTTGAATATTGTTTACCTGTGTGTTTTTACTTTTCACGAAAAAAGACTTTAAAGTAGTATAAAATGTTTTAATGAATATTGCAAGGTAACGAAAAGAGGCATTTCCTGCTACCTCTGACGACATGTGTATGACACAGAGCTAGCTACAGCTAGCCACAGCACCGTGTAGCCTACAGGAGCCGTAAACCTGTTTACCTGCACAGGGAATAACGGGACCCGCAAATGAACAGAATAAAAGCAGACCCACTCTTCTAAAACCAGGAGATATTCATTTACAGACAGTATTAGGGAATCGTTTCATGAAAACCGATCTCTTTCAAAGCAGAAGAGAAAGACTCATAATCGCTGCAGCAAATGGCAACTTGTGCAGGTAGAAAAAAGATGGTGTTTTAGTTTCCCGTGCATGTTGTCAGCGCCGCGTTATCTTCTGTGTGCTGGCCTATGTGTTCATCGTGTTTAATGTCCATTTTAACACTCTGTTTTAAATCAGAAGTTTTTTTGTGAGTTTTTTTTGCTTTTTTTAGCGAATGGAGTTTTTTTATGTGTAGTCGTCTGGTCTGTACCGCCCTGAAGCTGTAACGTTAGCTGAAAGGAAAAAAGGTGTTGACGAAAAATGAAAGTGGATCTTAAGGTGGCTGTAAATTACGTGTTATTTCCTTTGATTTGTATCGTTACTACTCAATATCACACCATACATATTCCCTTTCTATTTTCCGTTTTTATGTCTATAATTTGTGAGTGAAAAGGGGAGAATGGCGGTCCGTTAACCGTTACTGCAGTGCAGGCGGGGCTGGTGTTTTTTTTACTGTAGGAGACGGGCCAGGTAAGAAAGGTGATACAGCACTACCTATAAGAAAGGTGTCTTCATACGAGGTGTTTCTAAAATATGCATCTATGGAAACGTGCGATTTTATAAGATTATGATATTGTCGCGAATTAATACAGTATCTGGGTATTAACACGACACGTCGAAGTAGCCTAATACGCGATTGTATTTCTGTTGTCAGGTATTTTCGTTTCGCCTTATAATCACGTGTTGCGATTAGGGTTTTTTCCGCCTGCTTTTTAAAAACAATATGTGAGTGTGAAGTAATTATAATAACGGATTTTGATAAGAAAAAAGTATTATTTATTTTATTCAATTTTTTTTTTTTTGGGGGGGGGGGGTGGGTAATAGTTATCGACACAAATATAAAATGTATGTTAAATTATGCATCTGTATCAGGTGAGTGTGACCTGATAACGGGGCATTTTCGCGTGGAGGTACCGAAGCTGCCTTGCTCTCTGTGGAGTGGGTACGTAAGTGCCACTCACATCCAGCCTGCGCGAGTTTGGAATAGTTCTGACTTCTGATTGGTTACATTCTGCACTGCCTTTAAGTCTCCGTTGAGTCTTTGGCTTTTTATGTACATAACATATTGTATGGCCTTTCTGGTGATGGAATATTCTGGTTTAGCCCAGTGTTCTGATTAGATTCTATAAACTACTGAAATAAAAGCCCCCCCGTACCCCCCTCCCCGTCCCCAAAACACGGCCCTTATGTGCCTTTATGTTCTAGCTTCCAGCTGTTCATTGATGCCCATACATACCATTTAGACCACACATAAGGCTCTTTTTATTGGCCACAGGATGTATCTGTGTATTGTACTGCTCATTTTTATGTGGATTCTGTGTCATTGGAGATGTCTTGATCAGTCACCTGGGGCTGTGGGAGTACAGTGGAACCAGGAGACGAGCGGCACGGCCACGGTAAACTGTGATTGGGGTACGCTGGTTCTGAGTGAGTATACCTGGCCATATAAACAGGGGAATGGTGGTGCAGTTTGGGAATAGGGTAATACCTGGCCATATAAACAGGGGAATGGTGGTGCAGTTTGGGAATAGGGTAATACCTGGCCATATAAACAGGGGAATGGTGGTGCAGTTTGGGAATAGGGTAATACCTGGCCATATAAACAGGGGAATGGTGGTGCAGTTTGGGAATAGGGTAATACCTGGCCATATAAACAGGGGAATGGTGGTGCAGTTTGGGAATAGGGTAATACCTGGCCATATAAACAGGGGAATGGTGGTGCAGTTTGGGAATAGGGTAATACCTGGCCATATAAACAGGGGAATGGTGGTGCAGTTTGGGAATAGGGTAATACCTGGCCATATAAACAGGGGAATGGTGGTGCAGTTTGGGAATAGGGTAATACCTGGCCATATAAACAGGGGAATGGTGGTGCAGTTTGGGAATAGGGTAATACCTGGCTTCCACAAACCTGGGTGAAATGGGGCATTTGATGCTAT
This sequence comes from Ilyophis sp. 1 JC-2022, assembly GCA_022702515.1. Classification (NCBI taxonomy): domain Eukaryota; kingdom Metazoa; phylum Chordata; class Actinopteri; order Anguilliformes; family Synaphobranchidae; genus Ilyophis; species Ilyophis sp. 1 JC-2022. The sequence goes on along the minus strand of CM040395.1, from coordinate 297,223 downwards.
AGCCTGTCTGAAGAGGACTTGGACTTGCTAGTTTTTATAGCAGTAATTCAGTCTTAAACCTACATAAATGGCCTTATTGGCTGCCAGTAATTTGATTAAGCACACAAGCCCAGCTGCGTTAAGTTTACAAAGGTTTGGAGAAATCTCTGAAAATGATTTGTGAAAATGGCGCAGAGCTCCTGAATCTCGACAGCCACTGTTCGGTAATAATGAACGTGAGGCTGTTTGTCTTTGCAGTTGGTTGACAAACCTTTTTAATATTATAAGTCGACACTGATGGGGACTGATGACCAATTCAACGGCCAACATCTAGATGATTGAAATTGTGTATTTGATTTACAAAAATACTTTTACAGAATTTACAGTGACTTTACATTACAAACAAAACAACAGCTGATGATAAGTCCTAACTTTCATTTTCTGTTCAACACTTTTTCTTAATACTGTCCAACATTTGTGTCATATTTATGTCATGCATTATGGACATTTTAGTGTCCAATATCAGTGCTCTGTAAGACTGCGTGAAGGTGATATCTGTGTAAGACTGCGTGAAGGTCATAACTGTTAGTGATTATTGAACTACATTAAAGACCATGTACAAAATTAGATACATAACAATCAAGACTTTTTCTTCTTACATTCTTTATTTTTTTGCGTCTAAAGCTTAATTTTAATATTGTTTTTGACCAATAATAACCTCACAAAAAACACGGTATTTAGATCAAACAATCCAAATCAAAAATGAAAACAAATTGGATATAAATGTTGTACAATTGTACAATAATTGTACTGTAACACTTTGGTATTCCATAGAAGGCCCTGTTTGTATGCTGAAAGCTCCTGGTGCTATCAGCCTTCCTACCGTGAGGATCAATGTGGGCCAGTCTTCAGCCCCTGATCTTGGGCTAAATCAGTGGGAGGTTAAAACTGAGAGTTGACCAATGAGGTGCCTCGTTTGGGATAGCACCTCCCATCTTAATCCAGCAACCAATCAGAGTGCTCTGAGACTGGGGACCTCTGAGAGGAAGCTGTTGTCTGAATCCTTGTGTTGATTTCACTGCTTCGTTTGTGATGAGTGCACAAAGCAAATGTGAATGTGTTTGTTGATTCTTTGTTTGCTTCAGTTGCAACTTGCAAACGGTAAATATTTGGCCGTTCACCTCGGCAACTCATGAATGTGTGATTTCACTTCCTCACTGTTCTTCTGTCTGAGCGGATGGGGCATTGTGGGTATTTATGTCCCTTTAAATAAAAGGCTTTCAGTCATAAACCCCGCCTTCATCCCATTGTGATGCGTGGAGGGGGAGGGGCTTGCATTATTGAAGGAGGTGGCACTGTGAGTAGTGCGTTAGAAGCTGGTCCCTCTTTTATTCCAAGCTTAACCTGGCTGCTGTATTGAGAGAGGAATGGATTTGTGTGTAGCAGTCTGGCCTGTGACACATTTTGGTTTTATATAAATTGTTGACTTACCAGAGAAAATGTTTTGTAAACATAAGTTTAATTAGAATTTTTGCTTCAGAATAACAAAGTTTATTTGTGTGGCATTATTAGACTTGGGACACGTGATTTGTAAAGGAGTAGCTTAATTAACATAGGCTTATTCAAGGCCACACTTTCCATTCATTCTGCTCAGTTTTATGTTCAGGTAAGGCAGTAAAAGTGAAAGGGTATTGACCTCTCTGGATGTATAGCTAAGCACTTATTTCCCATGCCTGCTCTATGTCTGCACTAAAGGGATCCCCTGCATATGGCTTTAGAGGTTAAGAAGCTATCCTTTTAGATAGGCATAATGCTGTGTGTGCGTGTGTGTGGGCAGGATCTCAGATAAGAACAATGTTTATACTTTTTTAAAGAGATAACTTGTTTTGAAGAAAAGAGCAAACTTACCTTTACTGTCGGCAGTCTGCTTTTTAGATCTAAAAGGATTGTACAATATTTACACGTCTCTAAAGCAGACACACCATACACTTAAAAGCTCTTTTAAATAGAAATAAAGATTTGAGAATCCATTTGTTTTCTACATAAGGGAAACATTTAGAATAAAAAGTCAAATATGAATATTGTTTCAGCCCTTTTTCTTTACTTTTGGAACTGCAACAGGAAAAAATGAAAAAAGCCTCTGCTGAGTGATTTTAATATAATATAATTTATCCATATAGCCCATGCTATACAGTAGACCTGTCAGTGTTCAAAGTTAAGAGCAGAACTTAACTATTTCTGGTACTTTATTATTTTTTTAAATATAATGTTACAGTGTTTGATGAATTGATTGTGTGATACAGTAGAAAAGCAAGCAACATATAAGCTACACTATATTCACACTGTTAGTGGGAATACAGGCTACTTTAAAAATCATTTGTCACTTCCATTGTGATATGCATTATGTGTATTTCCGCTAGCTAGAATAGCTTGCTAGCAAAGGATCTGCATTGGTGATGGAGTAGCAACGCTAGCTAGAATAGCTTGCTAGCAAAGTATCGGCACTGGGGATGGAGTAGCAATGCTAACTAGACTAGCTTGCGAGCAAAGTATCGGTACTGGTGATGGAGTAGCAACGCTAACTAGACTAGCTTGCTAGCAAAGTATCGGCACTGGTGATGGAGTAGCAACGCTAACTAGACTAGCTTGCTAGCAAAGTATCGGCACTGGTGATGGAGTAGCAACGCTAACTAGACTAGCTTGCTAGCAAAGTATCGGCACTGGTGATGGAGTAGCAACGCTAACTAGACTAGCTTGCTAGCAAAGTATCTGCATTGGTGATGGAGTAGCAACGCTAACTAGACTAGCTTGCTAGCAAAGTATCTGCATTGGTGATGGAGTAGCAACGCTAACTAGACTAGCTTGCTAGCAAAGTATCGGCACTGGTGATGGAGTAGCAACGCTAACTAGACTAGCTTGCTAGCAAAGTATCGGCACTGGTGATGGAGTAGCAACGCTAACTAGACTAGCTTGCTAGCAAAGTATGCATTGGTGATGGAGTAGCAACGCTAACTAGACTAGCTTGCTAGCAAAGTATCGGCACTGGTGATGGAGTAGCAACGCAAACTAGACTAGCTTGCTAGCAAAGTATCTGCATTGGTGATGGAGTAGCAACGCTAACTAGACTAGCTTGCTAGCAAAGTATCTGCATTGGTGATGGAGTAGCAACGCTAACTAGACTAGCTTGCTAGCAAAGTATCGGCACTGGTGATGGAGTAGCAACGCTAACTAGACTAGCTTGCTAGCAAAGTATCTGCATTGGTGATGGAGTAGCAACGCTAACTAGACTAGCTTGCTAGCAAAGTATTGGCACTGGTGATGGAGTAGCAACGCTAACTAGACTAGCTTGCTAGCAAAGTATCGGCACTGGTGATGGAGTAGCAATGCTAGGATAGGATAGGATAAACTTTATTGATCCCCAAAGGGGAAACTAGTTTGCTACCATAACAAAGACATAGACACAATATACGTACACAATAAATACATAATGACATCAGGCAGAATCATTGAAGGGTAAGTGCATAATTCCATTGCAACAACAATTAAAAAAAAAACATTACATCAACGTTCATTAAAAAACCTGATTGCTGCAGGAACAAAAGATTTCCTGAACCTTTCAGTTGAGCATTTTGGCAATAGGAGCCGATTGCTCCTACTGCCCTTAAAAAAAGTGCTGTACAAGGGATGATCGTCCCGTGACAGAATACTCCTAAGCTTCTTTCTGGTTCTCTGCTCTGTAATGGCCTCCAGAGAATCTGGGGTCAGGCCAATAATAGATCCTGCCTTCTTGATCAACTTATTGATCCTATTCCTATCCTCAACTGTTAGGCTGCCACCCCAGCAGACAACAGCATAAAAAAGAACACTAGCCACAATACCTTGATAAAAAACATTTAAAAGAGACCTGCTGACCTCAAATGACCTGAGCTTCCTGAGGAAAAACAATCTGGACTGGGCCCGCTTAAAAATGACTCTGGTGTTCTCCTTCCAGTCCAGCTTGTTATCCACATAAACACCCAGGTATTTGTATGAGGGGACCACCTCGACTGCCTGTCCTTTAATCAGGACGGGGGTTACCTCTGCTTTTTTCTTCCTAAAATCAACAATGAGCTCCTTAGTCTTATCTAAATTAAGAATAAGGTGGGCTCCCTCACACCATCTGACAAAACTGTCCACTTCCTCTTGGTAAGCTAAGTTATCATCATTTAAAATGTAGCCAACGAGGGCAGAATCATCAGAGAATTTTTGTAAGTGGCAAGATTCATTGCTATGCCTGCAGTCAGATGTGTACAGTGTAAATAAAAATGGAGATAAAACTGTGCCTTGCGGCGCCCCGGTGTTGGTAGTGATGGTGTCAGACACAGTGCCATGGATCCTCACATACTGAGGTCTGCATGTTAGGTAATCCATGACCCATGCGACTGTGGACCTATTCAGGTTAAAATTTAAAAGCTTGTTAGCTAAAATATGTGGCTGTATTGTATTAAAAGCGCTAGAGAAGTCAAAGAACATTATTCTAGCAGATGCACCGGCTAACTCCAGATGGCTATATATTCTGTGTACCATGTAGAGGAGGGCATCATCCACTCCTACTCCCTTCCTGTATGCAAATTGCAGCGGGTCCTGGTAGGCACCAACCTGCCTACTGAAATGCCCCAGGACTGCCCTTTCAAAGGATTTCATTATATGTGAGGTGAGAGCAATAGGCCTAAGGTCTTTAAGAGCCTTGGCATTTGCTCTTTTAGGCACAGGCACAATACATGAAGTTTTCCACTTGACTGGAATCTTGGACTGGGACAAAGACAGAAAAAATAAATAGTGAAGCACTGTGCATAGCTGATCTGCACACACTTTGAGAGCACGTGGAAGGACCCCATCCGGGCCAGGGGCCTTATTTGCATTAAGCCTTCTTAGCTGGGTGCGTACCTCATTAACTGTAATGCTTATAGGGGGGCAAAGAGTAGAACTGCCTTCCAACCCCCTCAAGGAGAGGGTTGAATAGGCCGAATCATGCTCTGCTAGGAGGTCATTGGTGTCAAATCTAGCAAAGAACTGGTTAGCCTCATCAGGAGTAAAAATACCTTCCTGCAGGTTAGAGCTGGCAGGGCCATAGCCTGTTATTGACTTTAAGCCCTTCCATAGGCCCTTTGTGTCACACTCCTGTAATTTACTTTCTACTTTCTCTTTATAATTCCTCTTTCCCTGCCTTATAGCCTGCCATAAGGCAGGGAAAGAGGAATTATAAACTAGACTAGCTTGCTAGCAAAGTATCGGCACTGGTGATGGAGTAGCAATGCTAACTAGACTAGCTTGCTAGCAAAGTATCGGCACTGGTGATGGAGTAGCAACGCTAACTAGACTAGCTTGCTAGCAAAGTATCGGCACTGGTGATGGAGTAGCAATGCTAACTAGACTAGCTTGCTAGCAAAGTATCGGCACTGGTGATGGAGTAGCAATGCTAACTAGACTAGCTTGCTAGCAAAGTATCGGCACTGGTGATGGAGTAGCAATGCTAACTAGACTAGCTTGCTAGCAAAGTATCGGTACTGGTGATGGAGTATATTATATTATATTATATTATATTATAGACATTTATCAGACGCTCTTATCCAGAGCAACGTACATAGTGCATTTCCAAACTAGGAACAAGTGCGTTAAAACAACCCTAAAAAGTAGCAACGCTAACTAGACTAGCTTGCTAGCAAAGTATCTGCATTGGTGATGGAGTAGCAATGCTAACTAGACTAGCTTACGAGCAAAGTATCGGCACTGGTGATGGAGTAGCAACGCTAACTAGACTAGCTTGCTAGCAAAGTATCTGCATTGGTGATGGAGTAGCAACGCTAACTAGACTAGCTTGCTAGCAAAGTATCGGCACTGGTGATGGAGTAGCAATGCTAACTAGACTAGCTTGCTAGCAAAGTATCGGCACTGGTGATGGAGTAGCAACGCTAACTAGACTAGCTTGCTAGCAAAGTATCGGCACTGGTGATGGAGTAGCAACGCTAACTAGACTAGCTTGCGAGCAAAGTATCGGCACTGGTGATGGAGTAGCAACGCTAACTAGACTAGCTTGCGAGCAAAGTATCGGCACTGGTGATGGAGTAGCAACGCTAACTAGACTAGCTTGCTAGCAAAGTATCGGCACTGGTGATGGAGTAGCAACGCAAACTAGACTAGCTTGCTAGCAAAGTATCGGCACTGGTGATGGAGTAGCAATGCTAACTAGACTAGCTTGCTAGCAAAGTATCGGCACTGGTGATGGAGTAGCAACGCTAACTAGACTAGCTTGCTAGCAAAGTATCGGCACTGGTGATAGAGTAGCAATGCTAACTAGACTAGCTTGCTAGCAAAGTATCGGCACTGGTGATGGAGTAGCAATTCTTTTTGATACAATTTTGAACGGTTTCTCTACAGCAGAGCTTCTTCCCTTAGCTGTGCTACCTGAACTTACCCTGCTCCTGTGCTGGTCACGAGCAAGCGCATGGGTCTGTCTACTGATTCAAATTATGTTTACGGTCCACTTCTGTCTGGCTGAAGTGGGAGAGGACTAAATTAGAGGGGCTTATTTTTGGCTCCCAAACAGTAATTTGAAAAGATGCTATAGAAAACTGCATATCAAATTAAACTGCATATCAAATTAAACTGCATATCAAATTAAAAGGTAGGACCATGAGAGGTACTCCATTCTGAAAGGGGACAGAATACTATTTTTTAAAATTTTCTTTATGTGTCTGTTGATGTTGGCACTTGATGATAACGTGTGATGTCCCGTTGAACAGTATTACATTGTAAAACTGCTTATTTTTGAAGGAAAGGTTGGGTGGCAAAGCCAAGCAGAACAGCTTGTGTACGTAGTGAATGGGCATTTTAGCTTTGGTGCTTGACGAAGTAGACTAGTCATTCTTGTCATGTCTTAAGTCATTTTATACATTGAGGTCAGAGTAAAAAACGACTTGCAAGAGCTCAGCCGGCCTAAAATTTGGTCTGATACTAGATCAGTAGAGATTCTGTGAGATTCTTTATGATTACGGACCCACACATTTATGCTGTGAGATTGCTATGATTACGGACCCTGATCTTCCTGTGAGAGTGAACGGGGCGTGTGTCTTTTTAGCACTACACCCCTCCCAACGGCACAGCTTCAGTAAGACTGTTTAATGAGTGAAATGTATAACAGCGCTTCCCCTTTAACTAGAGCGGGAGAGAGAGGGCGTTAAACTGAATTAATTTAACACACCACAAACAAAAGTGTAAATGCCAATGCACACTTGTTATAGCACAAATATTTATGAAAGATATTCAGCTGATATGATGCCCGTCGCATGTGGTAGAAACATTTTTTATATTTAATACGTTCAGTAAGTAAGCCCAGACGCATCGGAGAGGAGTGTGTGGAGGAGTTAGACTTTCTAATGAAAGTTAAGTCTTACTACAAGCCCAGGTAAACGGCTCAGGATATAACGTGTTGAATGATGTAATCAGCTCACTGTGAGGCTCTGTGATGTCATCAGCATTGATTTCCTGTTTCCTCGAGCAGGAGCTGGCCTGCTCTCTGCACACAGTGGTGTTTGTGTGTGGTCGTGTTTGAGTGCGTTATCCTGCAAGAGCAGAGCTGACCGGTTCCGCTGTGAGTCTCCCCCCCCGTGTCAGCTCTTTAAATAACCCCCCTCGCCCCTCGCCCCACACACCTGTGTGTCGTCAGGGAGATCACAGGAATATGAAGCTGGACATTAATACCTGTGCTGTGGAAACAGGACCATTAGGTTCCGTAGCGCTCGGGCAGCTCCCTCATTCAGTCGTGTGGAAGTGAATGAAGCTGCCGATGCCTGGCGATGTTCGCGCTCTGAAATAAAAAAACATGCTTTGAACACAAGCTTCAGTACTTCGGGCCTTTTGATGACAGAGTCAGTGTGATAAGAGAACAGCTCACCACAGGAAACATTGGAATACTTTGTTAGATTCTGCTAATAAAAAAGTTTTCCTATTTTAGCTCAGACAGATAATAGAATGTGATGATTTTTCTTGCGGTGCTGACGTCTGACTAAAATCCCAGCGCTCGTACACTGAATGATCCCAGCGCTCGTACACTGAATGATCCCAGCGCTCGTACACTGAATGATCCCAGCGCTCGTACACTGAATGATCCCAGCGCTCGTACACTGAATGATCCCAGCGCTCGTACACTGAATGATCCCAGCGCTCGTACACTGAATGATCACAGCGCTCGTACACTGAATGATCCCAGCGCTCGTACACTGAATGATCCCATCGCTCGTACACTGAATGATCCCAGCGCTCGTACACTGAATGATCCCAGCGCTGGTACACTGAATGATCCCAGCGCCCGTACACTGAATGATCCCAGCGCTCGTACACTGAATGATCCCAGCGCCCGTACACTGAATGATTCTGAGAGGAAGGGTTTATTAATCCGAGAAGCTGGCACTGCAAATGTCAGCTTCCATTAACATTCAGTCGGAATACGCCAGAGGACGGGATCGACAGAGATGCTGCCATGGTTCACCTGACAGAACCAAAGGGTTGAGGGGAGGAATACCAGAACATAAGGATGCAGATTGAAGCACATTCACACAATCTACTCTTAGTAAGTACATAAATAGTGTTTTTACTGTGGAGACTAATGCTGGGGTGCCCATTCCTATTTAACAAGGCTCCCCCGAGAGCCGAGGGGATCTAACTCAGTCCTGGGGATCCCTGTGCAAGGCTCTCCCTAGAGCCGAGGGGATCTAACTCAGTCCTGGGGATCCCTGTGCAAGGCTCTCCCTAGAGCCGAGGGGATCTAACTCAGTCCTGGGGATCCCTGTGCAAGGCTCCTCCTAGAGCCGAGGGGATCTAACTCAGTCCTGGGGATCCCTGTGCAAGGCTCTCCCTAGAGCCGAGGGGATCTAACTCAGTCCTGGGGATCCCTGTGCAAGGCTCCTCCTAGAGCCGAGGGGATCTAACTCAGTCCTGGGGATCCCTGTGCAAGGCTCCTCCTAGAGCCGAGGGGATCTAACTCAGTCCTGGGGATCCCTGTGCAAGGCTCTCCCTAGAGCCGAGGGGATCTAACTCAGTCCTGGGGATCCCTGTGCAAGGCTCCCCCTAGAGCCGAGGGGATCTAACTCAGTCCTGGGGATCAAATAGACAAAAAGAAAATAGACATTAAAAGATGCAAAAAGTGTCTAATTAAGAACAGCTCATTACAATTCAGGGGTTGCGATCAGGGTTGGAAGGAAATCAGCTAACACAGGGGTCCCCCAGGGCCGAGTGTGAGACCCCTGTCTGGGGGTGGCTCCCCCCCTTTTAAGACTGAAACAGGGCAATGGTTTCAGAGCGGAGACAGAGCTGGAACACCGCGTACCAATGCCCCGAGCCGCCATCTTTGAGCCGGGCTTCCCCTGGTGGTTTAGCCATGTGCTCTTTACCGTCACTCTGTCTGGCGCATTAGCACTTCTGTTTGTCTTTCTTACTTAACATGCAACCAGGGATGCATGCAGTGCTGTACCTAACTATGACCTTTGACCCATGAAAGGGAGCTAATGAAGTAATACATATACATAATACATATAATCTCTATCATACGTACCATATGTTTTATTAGAGAGTGATATGAATGGGGTGAAGATATCTCTATGAGATCCAAAACATAAATTAAGTTTTTTATTTTAAAAGTGCATTTATTAAGGTCTTTAAGTCTTATTGTTAATATATTTGCTCGTAGGTCATTTCTCCTGCTTGGTCCACGTTTAGCGATATGAAAATGAACTGAAAAGCCGCTAGTTTTAGGGGTGAAAAAGGCTGTTTGAGGCTGTAATTCAGCTGTGACTCGCTCATGTTAGGGCAGCGGCAGTGACCTTTAACCCCCCCCCCCCCCCATAACTGGGTTCCACTGTTGGCGGAGGTGGAGCCAGCAGTGGTGGATGTGATTGGCTATTTGCAAAAAAAACAACCTGGTCAGGTGAGCCGGCCTTATCTATTCACCTGGTGAACTGCTGGTGAGCTGGCTGCTTCACCTTTACCTGAAATACAACGTTAAAAACCCCCCAATGTTCATCTTTAGCTGAAATACAACGTTAAAAACCCCCCAATGTTAATCTTTAGCTGAAATACAAGGTTAAAAACCCCCCAATGTAAATCTTTAGCTGAAATACAACGTTAAAAACCCCCCAATGTTCATCTTTAGCTGAAATACAACGTTAAAAACCCCCCAATGTTAATCTTTATCTGAAATACAACATTAAAACCCCCCAATGTTAATCTTTAGCTGAAATACAACGTTAAAACCCCCCAATGTTAATCTTTAGCTGAAATACAATGTTAAAAACCCCCCAATGTAAATCTTTAGCTGAAATACAACGTTAAAAACCCCCCAATGTTAATCTTTAGCTGAAATACTATGTTAAAAATTTTTTTTATGGTGTTTGCTTTTCACAACAGTGGTAGAACCCAGATTATTATTATTATTATTATGTTAAGTCACTGAGATTTGAGAATGTATTGGGCCTGTTATTATCACATGTATGTTGTTCACATGTAGTTACTTGCATGGCCAAGCATGGGGACAGTGTACTAGAATGTCTGCATTCTGAAACTCTTATTCCTCTCTGTATCACAGGGTAAATTAATTTCAAAATATCAATATTGTAATCTTAAAACCTGGTCTTAAAGTATTTTTCTGTCTGGAGAGCATGGCAGTGGTGGTGGTAAAGGATCATTGTCCTGACTGTGCGTGGTAAACTTGACATCTTTTCATGTTTTATACTGGGCTTGAGCTGTGTGGAAAATGGCATTCTGTTGCTACTTTGTGTTGTAAAAATGAGTGGGTTACACTTCCTGTTCACCATTACAATGATGGTCCCTTCCATTATCTGGGCTCATTGTATTTCAGATTTCATTTCATCGAGCTAAATAGAGTGATTATGAGAATAATTACCTCAGGTTCACACAGATAGAAGATCTGTCCGCTGCTTCCTTAGCTGCTTGTTAAGTGAAGTGTAATATGAAAGCTGTCATCATCTATTATGTAATACAGGAATGAAGCAGCGGAACAGTGATAATTACAGCGAAGGTGTGGTCTGAATACAATCAGAAGGTTTGGCAATTAAATCACTCCCACACAGGAAATAAATGATTTGTGCGAAAAGCATCAGGACTTCCAGAGTTGTTATCGGACATTACCTTCTCTTCCCTCGCCATCGCCGCTGTTTCTGAAGTCCAGCAGGTCCTCTGACTCTGTTAAGAATCACTTCCTGGTTCCTGCGGGCCACTTCCTGGTTTTGCACTTTAGCATGTTTCCTTTCAGATCCACCCAAAGCAGGGAGGTCAGAGGTCATCTGAGAGCTGTGCATCACTGCGTTCCAATATTCTTCACTCCCCACCTCCTTTCCTCGGGTGCGTCCCAATACTCCAAAAATGCATGCTCCTTTCCTCCACTACCACCTCCTCTCCTTCTTGCCCAGGAAATGGATCTTTGTGTTTTATTCTAATGTTGCTGATTTGGCTACATATTACTTACAAATAGTTACAAATTCATGAATGTCTCGACGCTAACTGCAATGTCAGGTTCATTGTATACTGTACATGCGACTACTTGTACTCAAAACGTTTAGGCAATTTTGCATACTTCCGGGTAGGAGAGGAGTGGTAGTGGAGGAGTGGCGGAAAGGAGGTGGGGAGTGAAGAATATTGGGACGCAGCCCTCCATTCCCCACTACCACTCCTCTCCTCCTCTCCTACCCGGAAGTATGCAAAACTGCCTGCATATTTCGAGTACAAGTATTTCCATGTACAGTATACAATGTACCTGACATCGCATTTTATGTCGAGACATTCATTAATATGTGACCATTAATACGTAATTAAGATGTAATCAGCAACATTAGATTTAAACACAAGGAACCGTTTCCGGGGCACGGAGGAGAGGAGGTGATAGTGGAGGAACGGAGGGTGCATTTTTCGAGTATTGGGACGCACGCCTAAACTCCTGCCCCTCATCCCACTGACTATCTTTCCTTTGATTGGACTGTCAGAAAGGGGAGGGGCTTTGCAAAGTAGTTGATTAATCAGATATGCACACTAATGCAATGGGCAGAGTTATGTATAATTGTTTTTTCTTAGATTTGAGAGAGTATCAGCCAATCATGAAAATATGAAGTTGACTTGACACTATTTAATGAGCTATGTACCCCAACCCCCTTCCCACACCTGTGAAGAACAAGGGTTTTCAGATAGACCTGGGAAACACTTACAGCTCAGCTTAGATTAGCGGTATTTAGAACGGCAGACGTGCCGTAGACAACCGTATCTCAAACAGGTGTCTGCTCTTTTTATCTTTTTATACGTAGCCATTGATGCAACACCTGGAGCTTCAGAGCAGTGGAACGTGTGTAGACGCAGTTTCCTGTTTTTGTTTAACCTGTTTAAAACCATCTCAGCTGTTTCAGAGTTAAGAAATTACATAACATGAGTGTTATTCTTTTTTTCACACTTTTCCAGAAATTATTTTCACTTTTTGTTAAGTGAAAGGTCATCAAATGCCCGACATCTCCTAAATGTCACTCTGCACTGTTGAGATTACCTCCACTGAAGCCTTGCAGAACTCTGGATAATTCTGGGTTTCTTCTCCTGACTTATTTTTTCATAGAGTTCAATAGGAACATTTGTCAGAAGAACCAACCCTTAAAGTGATCCATCCATATCTACTGCATATCTGGCAGCAGAGTGATGGTTTGAGGCTTGTTTGATACATCAAACCCTTGATGACTTACAGCCACTTAGCCAACCATGTGTTCCATACTGTTCCAGTGTAATTTTCAGCTAAATGTAGTCCCACCCCCCAATTCCCATATAGATCCATTCAAATGCAGAGAGGTTATATTATCGCTTGTAGGAGTACCAGAAAATAAGATATCAAGAGTCTTTTGATATTGTTGGGTCTCAGACATCAGGAAGTCATGGCATGCAAAGGATATGCGACCAAATATTAAAAATGTATTCTACATTATGTTAAACTGTCCAATATGTTTTGATGCCCGGAAATGGGGGGGACGATGTACGAAAGGTTCTATAATTTCTAAACGGTTCATCCGATATGGATGAAATTACTCTCAAATTAAAGCTGTCAGTCTGCACTTCAACCTCATTGTCATTGTATCCTTTCAAACAAAGTGCTAGAGTACAGAACCAATATCTTTAGCTAAATGTGTCACTGTCCAATTAATATGGGGCTCACTGTATATATGCAGTGCCCTCCACAATTATTGGCACCCCTGATAAAGATGAGTAAAAAGAGTTTGGTGAATTAGCTGAAAATTAAAAACAAATCAAACCTTTAATAGAAGTTAATTTATTCCGAGAAAAATAAATCCCTCATCAAGAAATAATTATTTTTAACAAAACCATGTGAGCCACAATTATTAGCACCCCTGCATTTGTACAACCTCCCCTCCCCCAACCTAAAACAGCACTGAGTCTTCTCCCATAACATCTAATAAGGTTGGAGAATACAGAGCAAGGAATCTGAGACCATTCCTCTTCACAGAATCTCTCCAGATCATCCAGAGTCCTAGGTCCTCTCTTGTGCACTCTGCTCTTCAGCTCAGCCCACAGGTTTTAATGGGGTTTAGGTCAGGGGACTGAGATGGCCATGGCAAAGGCTTGATTTTGTGTTCAGTTAACCATTTTTGTGTTGATTTGGATGTATGTTTTGGATCATTGTCCTGCTGGAAGATCCAACGACGACCCAGTTTTAGTTTCCTGGCAGAGGCAGCCAGATTCAGATTTAAAATTTCCTGGTATTTCATGGAGTTCATGATGCCATGTACCCTAACAAGGTTCCCAGGGCCTTTGGAGAAAAAACAGCCCCACAACATCACTGAACCTCCACTGCTTGAAAGTTCCTAAACACACTGGTCAACTTTAAAAAGTAAAATATAAATGGAAAAAATGCTTCAGTTACATTTTGTTCATAAGAATTACTAGGGGTGCCAATAATTGTGGCACATGTGATTTTGTTAAAAAATTATAATTTCTTGATGAGGGTTTTTTTTTTTTCTCAGAATAAATTAACTTGAATTAAAGGTTGGATTTTTCTCATTTTTACTCATCTTTACCAGCGGTGCCAATAATTGTGGAGGGCACTGTATGTATATTATTTGTGAAAACCATTTGGCATTTGAGTGAAGACGTTGTTTGAGAGCACAGTAAGGCATTTAATTCCCATTGCATTCTAATACTTTCAGTTCAGGTGAGTTAAAATCATGAAATATTTAAGTGCAGCTCACATGAGAAAAGCTGCATCTCTTTGTTGATCTGGTGATTTCCAGGGACTTTTTAGTGTGGGAAGATCTGCACTTTCTTATAGACTACAGCCTCTCTATCGCCCCAACGGTCTGCACTTTCTTACAGACCACAGCCTCTCTCTCGCCCTCAATAGTCTACATCCTCACACAGACCCCAGCCTCTCTCTCGCCTTCGATAGTCTGTATCCTCACACAGACCCAAGCCTCTCTCTCGCCTTCGATAGTCTGCATCCTCACACAGACCCCAGCCTCTCTCTCGCCTTCGATAGTCTACATTCTCTCACAGACCACAGCCTCTGTCTCTCTCTCGCCTTCGATAGTCTGCATCCTCACACAGACCCCAGCCTCTCTCTCGCCTTCGATAGTCTGCATCCTCACACAGACCCCAGCCTCTCTCTCGCCTTCGATAGTCTGTATCCTCACACAGACCCCAGCCTCTCTCTCGCCTTCGATAGTCTACATTCTCTCACAGACCACAGCCTCTGTCTCTCTCTCGCCTTCGATAGTCTGCATTCTCTCACAGACCACAGCCTCTCTTCTATCGCCCTCGATAGGCTGTATTCTCTCACAGACCACAGCCTCTGTCTCTGTCTCGCCCTCGACGGTGGAAGACCTTTCTTCCTTAACCAGCCGTAAGGGGCGAGCGTCGATCGCTGAGCACGAGGCAGGTGCCCCAACGGGCAGCGTAATCAACGCTATCATCATCACAAGCGCCTACGGATATAAAGGTTGTCTTGGAAACGCTGCCTTATCTGTTCGCGGTCATCTCTGCATTGATACCTCCCTTCAGTGGCGATACTGAAGCGGGAGTATACAGGAAACCTCTGCATTGATGTTTCTGTCAGGATAGGTTGTTATACTAACAGTGTCTGTCGGGATAGATTGTTATACTAACAGTGTCTGTCGGGATAGATTGTTATACTAACAGTGTATGTTGGGGTAGGTTGTTATACTAACAGTGTATGTTGGGGTAGGTTGTTATACTAACAGTGTCTGTCGGGATAGGTTGTTATACTAACAGTGTCTGTCGGGATAGCGTTGTTCCACTAACAGTGTCTGTCGGGATAGGTTGTTCCACTAACAGTGTATGTCGGGGTAGGTTGTTATACTAACAGTTTCTGTCGGGGTAGGTTGTTATACTAACAGTTTCTGTCGGGGTAGCGTTGTTATACTAACAGTGTAAGTCGGGGTAGGTTGTTATACTAACAGTGTATGTCGGGGTAGGTTGTTATACTAACAGTTTCTGTCGGGGTAGGTTGTTATACTAACAGTGTATTTTGGGGTAGGTTGTTATACTAACAGTATGTCGGGGTAGGTTGTTATACTAACAGTGTATGTCGGGGTAGTTTGTTATACTAACAGTTTCTGTCGGGGTAGGTTGTTATACTAACAGTGTATGTCGGGGTAGGTTGTTATACTAACAGTGTATGTTGGGGTAGGTTGTTATACTAACAGTGTATGTCGGGGTAGGTTGTTATACTAACAGTTTATGTTGGGGTAGGTTGTTATACTAACAGTGTATGTTGGGGTAGGTCGTTATACTAACAGTGTATGTCGGGGTAGGTTGTTATACTAACTGTATGTCGGGGTAGGTTGTTATACTAACAGTGTATGTCGGGGTAGGTTGTTATACTAACAGTGTATGTTGGGGTTGGTTGTTATACTAACAGTGTATGTCGGGGTAGGTTGATTGTACAGTTGATTGTTGCACATCTTGCTCTTTAACATTAGACCTTTAACTGCCTCTAAGAGTGTTAATCCTCTTTTTCTGCACTTATTGCAGAATTATTTCTGATTGAATGTGATGCATCTGTTTCAACCATAAACTCAAATGTTGTGTCTCTGTTCAACACTTTGAGCTGAAATATATAAATAAAGATTATTATAATTATTAAATTAATTTAAATTAAGTGAAATTACAACAAACTAAAAAAATCAGTGATCACACCAGTCCAGTGACGGCTTCCTGACATGTGACTGTTGAGTTCAGAATAACATAAATGTAAAATAACAATGCATGCTGGGAAAAGCACATATCATATTAATAAAAAGGGGAGGCAGTCTGTGATAACTCCACACAGGGGGAAAGGTTAGTTCATATTTTTAGGGTATGGGTCTATGTGAGGGAAGCTTAGTTGGAGCAGCTATAAATGGAATGGTAAAATGGTAAATGGACTGCACTTATATAGCGCCTTTTTCCAAAGCGCTTTACAACTCACTCACCCGTTCACACACACATTCACACATCAATGGCGGCAGCTGCCATGCAAGGTGCTAGCCTGCTCATTGGGAGCAATTTGGGGTTCAGTGTCTTGCCCAAGGACACTTCGACATGTGGACAGGAGGAGCCGGGGATCGAACCGCCAACCCTGCGATCAGCGGATGCCCCGCTCTACCTCCTGAGCCACAGCCGCCCCGGCTGTGCTGGAAAAATGGGTTTATCAGTGGAGGTGTTTGCCTGTGTCAGTGTGTGTAACTGTGCTGGAATAATGGGTTTATCAGTGGAGGTGTTTGCCTGTGTCAGTGTGTGTAACTGCTGGAATAATGGGTTTATCAGTGGAGGTGTTTGCCTGTGTCAGTGTGTGTAACTGTGCTGGAATAATGGGTTTATCAGTGGAGGTGTTTGCCTGTGTCAGTGTGTGTAACTGTGCTGGAATAATGGGTTTATCAGTGGAGGTGTTTGCCTGTGTCAGTGTGTGTAACTGTGCTGGAATAATGGGTTTATCAGTGGAGGTGTTTGCCTGTGTCAGTGTGTGTAACTGTGCTGGAATAATGGGTTTATCAGTGGAGGTGTTTGCCTGTGTCAGTGTGTGTAACTGTGCTGGAATAATGGGTTTATCAGTGGAGGTGTTTGCCTGTGTCAGTGTGTGTAACTGCTGGAATAATGGGTTTATCAGTGGAGGTGTTTGCCTGTGTCAGTGTGTGTAACTGTGCTGGAATAATGGGTTTATCAGTGGAAGTGTTTGCCTGTGTCAGTGTGTGTAACTGTGCTTAAACTCAAATCCAGGAGGGACGCTGTGTCTGCTGGTTTGTGACGTGTTCCTGCACTTAAGTGCTTCATTTAAGTCACTGATTGGCTAAAGAGTCTCCCCACATTGTCTCCAGGGCCTAAACTGGCTGCTGATTGAATGGAAATCACAAAAGCCAGAAGAGTTTGAGACCCCTATGGTAGACACACTATGACAGGTTATCTTCTCAATAAAAGTGTTTCTTTAAGATGTTTGAGCCAAACAGATGAAATGCTGTCATCAGCTCTGGGGTGTATTGGTTCCAGTGTGCGTGTGTTCGTGCGTGTGTTCGTGCGTGTGTGCGTGCGTTCTTTCACTGTGATGGAACAGTACAAGGTGTGGTTGTCGCCTGTAGCTCTGGCTCATTGCCGCCCTCTACAGGGGAGAGAGGGTATTGATGATATTTGGGCAGAAGAGGTGGCAGAGAACATGTCATGTGTACTGTCTGAGGCATATCCCAGCCCATTCCTCCCTCCCCCCCCCCCCCTCTCTCTCTCTCTCCCTCTCTCTCTATCTCTCTCTCTCTCTCTCCCTCTCTCTCTCTCTCTCTCACAGCACCTGGTGCTAAACTGGAAGCAGCTGTATGTACAGATTACATGTTCTCCCTCTCTCACATTCTCAGTACCCTCTTTCAGAACACCCGCCCCCCTGTCTGTGTTTACCTTTTCCTGCATGTCACTTCCTGTTCTGACCCATCCTAATACAGGTGAACGGTCTGCTGTTAATAACATTACCACAGAGCCATATAGAAGCTAAATGCCTGTAATGTAATGTACTGTGGCTGAGAGGACCAGTTCTCCTACACGACTGGGTACTGTGGCTAAGAGGACCAGATCTCTCACACAACTGGGTACTGTGACTAAGAGGACCAGATCTCTCACACAACTGGGTACTGTGGCTGAGAGGACCAGATCTCTCACATGACTGGGCACTATGGCTGAGAGGACCAGATCTCTCACATGACTGGGCACTATGGCTGAGAGGACCGCTTTGTGTCTCAGAGTCATTAGAAGTTTCTCTGCGATTCTCCTTTTTCTGTCTCTCTCTCTATGTCTCTCTTTCTATCTCGCCCTCTCCGTCTGCTGTTCTGTTGGCATGTCGGGGAGTACAGAGAGAGATTTTCAGTGCTGGGATTTGAGTTTGAAAGTCTTATTAGTACTGCTATTATTTTTGTTAGTGTTGTGTGGCAGTTATGATCAGGTTATCTGTGTGAGTCCTGTGTGAGAGAGAGTGAGAGTGATAAAGAGTGAGAAAGAGAGTGAGATAGAGAGAGAGAGAGGGCTTTTCACTCTGACAACTGATAGCAGGAGAGAATGTTCAGCAATAAAACCAAACACTTGTTGCCTAAATATGTCTGTAATAGTGTTTTTTGTAGTTATGTATATTTATATTTAATTGAGGCTATTTTTCAGCAGGCTGTTTGAAGTGTGTAAAGGCATTCAGTAGAACAGTGGTGTAGACAGACGGAAACGAGCCATCACAAACAGACAGCAGGACCTCAGGAGAATGTGGACAGACAGACTCCTCTGTCGTCATGGTAAAGCGAGAGTAATGAGAGATGAGATGGGGGCCAGGTGGAGTTTTAGGGCCAGGTGCTGGTGATGGTTCATTATGAGTGTCATTACAAGACTGGAGATTAAAACAGAGAAGGGGTGTGCGCTCTTCCTCTGTCTCCATGCCAACTCCCCCCTGGGGGTGCAGGAGCCCCTTCCCACAATGCCACACCTGAGTCCCCGCCCGGATAGTCCAAACCGGTTCTGTCCAGTTTTTTCCCACACTGAGCCGCAGGGCGCCGGGCCCACAGCCCACAGAGGGCTGCCGTGAGGAGTTCTGTTTGTGCGGTCCATTTGGGAGAGGTCCTGGCGTGGGGAACTCCAGGCCTGCAGGGGGCGCTCTGTCTGCAGGTTTTTATGGTTTCCTTTCAGTCAGCAGCCAGTCAGCCTTGGAAACACGGTGTATGGAATCAGTCACAAAGGAGGCACCTAAGAGCAGAAACTCTGAAAAGCAGCAGAGCTAACCCTAACCTTAACCCTAACCCTAACCCTCCAGGCCTGTAGAGCCTCTTCTCCAGTATGTCAGGGTAGGATCCCACACTCTTCCTGTAGAGCCTCTTATCCAGTACGCCTGGATAGGATCCCATACTCTTCCTGTAGAGCCTCTTATCCAGTACGCCAGGGTAGGATCCCACACTCTTCCTGTAGAGCCTCTTATCCAGTACGCCAGGGTAGGATCCCACATTCATAGCCACTCATCACAGGCTTAATGATGAAGGGTATTTCTCTAATTAGCTGCAGAGGGAGTCATTAGTGCTTAAGCTGAGAAAGCTTTGAGACGAGCGCTGGCACCGATACAGGCAAGACACACAGGAACGCAGTCCTGGATTACAACCTCAGACACACTCCAAAAAGACAAACTGCAAGTACTGTACACGGACGGGCCGTCCGCAGTGAGCCAGTCCGTTTGTCCGTCCGCAGTGAGCCAGTCCGTTTGTCCGTCCGCAGTGAGCCAGTCCGTTTGTCCGTCCGCAGTGAGCCAGTCCGTTTGTCCGTCCGCAGTGAGCCAGTCCGTTTGTCCGTCCGCAGTGAGCCAGTCCGTTTGTCCGTCCGCAGTGAGCCAGTCCGTTTGTCCGTCCGCAGTGAGCCAGTCCGTTTGTCCGTCCGCAGTGAGCCAGTCCGTTTGTCCGTCCGCAGTGAGCCAGTCCGTTTGTCCGTCCGCAGTGAGCCAGTCCGTTTGTCCGTCCGCAGTGAGCCAGTCCGTTTGTCCGTCCGCAGTGAGCCAATCTGTTTGTCCATCCACTGTGAGCCAGTCCGTTTGTCCGTCCGCAGTGAGCAAGTCCGTTTGTCCGTCCGCAGTGAGCCAGTCCGTTTTTGTCCGTCCGCAGTGAGCCAGTCCGTTTGTCCGTCTGCAGTGAGCCAGTCCGTTTGTCTGTCCGCAGTGAGCCAGTCCGTTTGTCCGTCCGCAGTGAGCCAGTCCGTTTGTCCGTCCACAGTGAGCCAGTCCGTTTGTCCGTCTGCAGTGAGCCATTCCATTTGTCCGTCCGCAGTGAGCCAGTCTGTTTGTCCGTCCGCAGTGAGCCAGTCTGTTTGTCTGTCCGCAGTGAGCCAGTCTGTCCGTCCGCAGACCTGGTGTTCCGGTATATTCCGCGCTCAGCAGTCAGCACATTGAAGTCGTCCATGAAACGTTTTTAACAGTCTGCTGTTTATGTTAGGGTTAGGGTTAGGGTTAGGGTTAGGGTCAGGAACACGCCACTCAAAAACATGAAGGGCTCTCTCGTCCTTACCTCACATGGCTGCATGCCTACACCAAACAACAGCTCAGTTGCTAAAACGTTCACATTGAGTCAAGAAGGCTGAATTTTATGTGGAATAACTGAAAAGGGTCGACCACATTGGAGGCTGGTTAAGGCGGATGAACGTGGCCAGATTAACAACTCCATTTGCATCAGAACGGCCTCTTACTCCATGGGCCTCTTACTGTGGCGTCCAATAAAAGACGAGAGGTGACCAAGGAAAACGGAATTGCCTTTCTCTGTTAAGGCAGAAATTATGCGCCACAAGTACAGTAGCTGTTTGCCATTTTCTTGACATTGTAAATGGTGGACATTTTATCCGTAATTTGAACGTGCTCCTTTTTCAGGGCTAATTACATCTTGATCTGAATTTCCACTTTCCACATCCCTCACTCTGTTATTAGTCAATTGTTCTTCCACTGTGAATACTCTTTTTTTATGTTCTATCGCTCCATTCGTACGACAAGTAATAACCGCATGTCTTTTTCTCCTGATGGCTGTAGAAACGGAATCTGGGGGAATGGGGGTTATGAGGTTCAGTCACCTGAGGTGGAATGGGAGTTATGAGGTTCAGTCACCTGAGGTGGAATGGGGGTTATGAGGTTCAGTCACCTGAGGTGGAATGGGGGTTATGAGGTTCAGTCACCTGAGGTGGCTGGGGGGTTATGAGGTTCAGTCACCTGAGGTGGAATGGGGGTTATGAGGTTCAGTCACCTGAGGTGGAATGGGGGTTATGAGGTTCAGTCACCTGAGGTGGAATGGGGGTTATGAGGTTCAGTCACCTGAGGTGGAGAGGGGGTTATGAGGTTCAGTCACCTGAGGTGGAATGGGGGTTATGAGGTTCAGTCACCTGAGGTGGAATGGGGGTTATGAGGTTCAGTCACCTGAGGTGGAATGGGGGTTATGAGGTTCAGTCACCTGAGGTGGAATGGGGGTTAGGAGGTTCAGTCACCTGAGGTGGAATGGGGGTTATGAGGTTCAGTCACCTGAGGTGGAATGGGGGTTATGAGGTTCAGTCACCTGAGGTGGAGAGGGGGTTATGAGGTTCAGTCACCTGAGGTGGAATGGGGGTTATGAGGTTCTTTCTCTGTTAAGGCAGAAATTATGCGCCACAAGTACAGTAGCTGTTTGCCATTTTCTTGACATTGTAAATGGTGGACATTTTATCCGTAATTTGAACGTGCTCCTTTTTCAGGGCTAATTACATCTTGATCTGAATGGGGTTCCACTTTCCACATCCCTGACTGGCTGTTATTAGTCAATTGTTCTTCCACTGTGAATACTCTTTTTTTATGTTTTCTGAGGTGAATACCGCATGTCTTTTTCTCACCTGATGGCTGTTATGAGGTTCAGTCATCTGAGGTGGAATGGGGGTTATGAGGTTCAGTCACCTGAGGTGGAATGGGGGTTATGAGGTTCAGTCACCTGAGGTGGAATGGGGGTTAGGAGGTTCATTCACCTGAGGTGGAATGGGGGTTATGAGGTTCAGTCACCTGAGGTGGAATGGGGGTTATGAGGTTCAGTCACCTGAGGTGGAATGGGGGTTATGAGGTTCAGTCACCTGAGGTGGAATGGGGGTTATGAGGTTCAGTCACCTGAGGTGGAATGGGGGTTATGAGGTTCAGTCACCTGAGGTGGAATGGGGGTTATGAGGTTCAGTCACCTGAGGTGGAATGGGGGTTATGAGGTTCAGTCACCTGAGGTGGAATGGGGGTTATGAGGTTCAGTCACCTGAGGTGGAATGGGGGTTATGAGGTTCAGTCACCTGAGGTGGAATGGGGGTTATGAGGTTCAGTCACCTGAGGTGGAATGGGGGTTATGAGGTTCAGTCACCTGAGGTGGAATGGGGGTTATGAGGTTCAGTCACCTGAGGTGGAATGGGGGTTATGAGGTTCAGTCACCTGAGGTGGAATGGGGGTTATGAGGTTCAGTCACCTGAGGTGGAATGGGGGTTATGAGGTTCAGTCACCTGAGGTGGAATGGGGGTTATGAGGTTCAGTCACCTGAGGTGGAATGGGGGTTATGAGGTTCAGTCACCTGAGGTGGAATGGGGGTTATGAGGTTCAGTCACCTGAGGTGGAATGTGGGTTATGAGGTTCAGTCACCTGAGGTGGAATGGGGGTTAGGAGCTATGCTCCAATTGTTTGTTTTTATTTTGTTGAAGAGCAGGGTGAGGTGGTCCTGGGGGTGTCACGATGGGAAATTCCTCTGTTGTGGTTATTTTTAGAGCGCTGTGAACTTTGGGTGAGATCGCACTACGCCCTCAAACAGGGGTTTACAAAAATAATATTAATCTCAAAAATACTCAACGCTCATAGCTACAGCTGAAAGATCAGTGTGATGTTTTTGTTACACACCCTCCAGGCTGAATTAAGTAGCTTGCTAATGCTGTTTTTGTTTTACAGTTATTAAAAGCAAAATGGCACTTTTCTGTATCACAGGGTTAAATGGATTTTAGTCACAGCAGTGAAGTGTATGAAAAGCCAGCACAAATAGAATGATTAAATTGTGCAACATTGTTCAGGTGTCGAGCCGATAACACACAGAATCAGATGAGCTGGGCCTAAATGAACAGGGCTGTGGACACTAGGCTATATTTTGCCCATGCAGCTTTTTGGCAGTTGGACAGGGCAGTGCTGTGGTTCTGTTGGGTGAGGTATTGGCAGTTGGACAGGGCAGTGCTGTGGTTCTGTTGGGTGAGGTATTGGCATTTGGACAGGGCAGTGCTGTGGTTCCGTTGGGTGAGGTATTGGCAGTTGTACAGGGCAGTGCTGTGGTTCTGTTGGGTGAGGTATTGGCAGTTGGACAGGGCAGTGCTGTGGTTCCGTTGGGTGAGGTATTGGAATCTGAATTGCTTCAGTGTTGGCCAATATCCCCCCTGTGTGTACAAATGTAAGCTGTGTCACTCTAGATAAGGGAACTTTCTAAGTAAATAAATATTTCTGTGATAATGTCTGCTGACTCCAAGCCTGTCAGGTTTATAAAGGGCCTCTCTGCTGTAATTATGTGGCAGAACGATTCTGTTTGGAGCAGAGAATTAGAGAGGCTCTGAGTGAGTTGTTGGTATTTAGCTCAGATCACTGTGTGATTGGAATGGGGGTGACCCTGTTGAATTTAATTACAGGGGTTAGAGGAACCGGCTCCAGACTTAACAAACGCTAAAGCCTCTGGATCATTACAAAAATAGCTGGAAAAGTCCCACTATCAAGTCCAATTCTCAAGTGCTTTAAAAAAAAAAAACTCCAAATTGCTTGCAGCGTGAATAAAGGCTAATCATTTCATTAACATGTAGAACAGTGGAGTCTGGACGGCTGGAGCTTCTCAAGGTGTTTCTGCTTTATTTCAATCTGCAGCCCATTTAAGCCCATTTAAGCGTTGGAAAAAAGGGTTCCTGAACTCTCTGACCAATGAGTAACTTAAATGAAGCACTTAACAGTCGAAACGCACCAATGAGCAGCTTGCGCTGTGCCACGGAATCTTCACCTCTGATTTAGGAAAATGGAAGCAGACATGCTCTGAGCTAGCATGTCCCGCACTGAGCTAGCATGTCCCGCACTGAGCTAGCATGTCCCCCGCTGAGCTAGCATGTCCCGCACTGAGCTAGCATGTCCCGCACTGAGCTAGCATGTCCCGCACTGAGCTAGCATGTCCCCCGCTGAGCTAGCATGTCCCGCGCTGAGCTAGCATGTCCCGCGCTGAGCTAGCATGTCCCGCACTGAGTTGGAATGTTCAGCGCTGAGCTAGCATGTCCCGCACTGAGTTGGAATGTTCCGCACTGAGCTAGCATGTCCCGCACTGAGCTAGCATGTCCCGCACTGAGCTAGCATGTCCCGCACTAAGCTAGCATGTCCCACGCTGAGCTAGCATGTCCCATTTCGAGCTAGCATGCCCCGCGCTCAGCTAGCATGTCCCGCACTGAGCTAGTATGTCCCGCACTGAGCAAGCATGTCCCATTTTGAGCTAGCATGACACGCTCTGAGCTAGCATGACGCGCTCTCAGCTAGTGTGTGTGTGTATGTGTGTGTGCGTGTATGAGTGGTTTCTGGCACGGAAGCATTAAGCAGGGAAACCCAGTGTTTGATCTCCCTCTCTCCGTCTATCTGTCTTTTTGTCTCTCTCTATCCCTCTCCATCTCCCTCTCCCTCTCTCTCTCTCTCTCTCTATCTCTCTCTCTCTCCCTCTCTCTCTCCCTCTCCCTCTCCCCCTCTTTATTTCGGCCTGTGTCAGCAGCTGTGGTAACTGCAGGTGTTGCACCACTGCGCTGCTCGCCTCTGATAAATCAATAATACCAGCCATAAATCCCACCTCCTCCTCTCCTCCCTCCAGCTCACCCCCTCCCCCTCCTCCCCAGACACCGTTACTGTGGTTACGCGTTTATCTCCCAAATCACCCCCACCCATGTTTTGATTACATGCCCACACAGTACCCCAGGTCACACCCCTCCATGACCCTACACTGTTACACAGTTAACCTGGCAGCACAGCCAATCAAGAGGCCAGATCTTACAGCGCCATCAGCAGGGCGGGGCCTCTTCAACAGCTGTCCGCAAAGCTGTGATTGCCTTGGATGTCCAACAGGCTGAGAATAGAACATAACTTAATGACGAGAACATTATCACACTCGCCATTCTCCCTCCACTAAAGGGTACCTCGTGCTCACCGTTTACCTACAAACTAGAGAGTATCCAGCACCATATCAAGCCTGGTCCTGAACACACCCAGAGTTTCTACTGCATGACCTGGCAAGCTGAGAATAGAAATAGAAAAGAAGAATGAAATGCCTTACTTCATAAGATATATAATAGAAAGCTTAAAAGAACGTGTGAGGTTTATTTGAATCCTGAGCTCTTGTGTCTGTGATAAACTGTGAGGTTTATTTGAATCCTGAGCTCTTGTGTCTGTGATAAGCAGTCTGAGGTTTATTTGAATCCTGAGCTTGTGTCTGTGATAAACAGTGTGAGGTTTATTTGAATCCTGAGCTTGTGTCTCTGATAAACAGTGTGAGGTTTATTTGAATCCTGAGCTTGTGTCTGTGATCAGCAGTGTGAGGTTTATTTGAATCCTGAGCTTGTGTCTGTGATAAGCAGTCTGAGGTTTATTTGAATCCTGAGCTTGTGTCTGTGATAAACTGTGAGGTTTATTTGAATCCTGAGCTTGTGTCTGTGATAAACAGTGTGAGGTTTATTTGAATCCTGAGCTCTTGTGTCTGTGATAAGCGGTTTATGTGCTGGCATAATGATGATTAACTGGTGTGATTATTCTAAAATGGCGGTATTAGCATGATGATAAACCGGTGTGATTATCCTAAAATGGCGGTATTAGCATGATGATAAACCGGTGTGATTATCCTAAAATGGCGGTATTAGCTGGATGATAAACCGCTGTGATTATCCTAAAATGGCGGTATTAGCAGGATGATAAACCGGTGTGATTATCCTAAAATGGCGGTATTAGCATGATGATAAACTGGTGTGATTATCTTAAAATGGCGGTATTAGAAGGATGATAAACCGGTGTGATTATTCTAAAATGGCGGTATTGGAAGGATGATAAACCGGTGTGATTATCTTAAAATGGCGGTATTAGAAGGATGATAAACCGGTGTGATTATTCTAAAATGGCGGTATTAGCATGATGATAAACTGGTGTGATTATCTTAAAATGGCGGTATTAGAAGGATGATAAACCGGTGTGATTATTCTAAAATGGCGGTATTAGCATGATGATAAACCGGTGTGATTATCTTAAAATGGCGGTATTAGAAGGATGATAAACCGGTGTGATTATCTTAAAATGGCGGTATTAGAAGGACGATAAACCGGTGTGATTATTCTAAAATGGCGGTATTAGCATGATGATAAACCGGTGTGATTATCTTAAAATGGCGGTATTAGAAGGATGATAAACCGGTGTGATTATCCAAAAATGGCAGTATTAGCATGATGCAGGTTCGATTCCCAGGTAGGACACTGCCGTTGTACCCTTGAGCAAGGTACTGAACCTGCATTGCTTCAGAATATATCCAGCTGTATGAATGGATAAATGTAATAAGATGTAATAAGAAGTTGTGTAAGTCGCGCTGGATAAGAGCGTCTGCTAAATGCCTGTAACGATATAATCATGATGATAAACCGGTGTGATTATCCTAAAATGGCGATATTAGCATGATGATAAACTGGTGTGTTTATCCTAAAATGACGGTATTAGCATGATGATAAAGCGGTGTGATTATCCTAAAATGGCGGTATCAGCATGATGATAAACCGGTGTGATTATCCTAAAATGGCGGTATTAGCATGATGCTAAACCGGTGTGATTATCTAAAAATGGCGGTATTAGCATGATGATAAACCGGTGTGATTATCTAAAAATGGCGGTATTAGCATGATGATAAACCGGTGTCCACTTTCCTTTTTATGCTGTATTGAGTGAAGTTCTTTCCCTCTTTTCTCCTGGCAGTAACAAATTACAGCAACGTGCTGGAGGAGAACTCAGACTCGGACGACGAGGACAAGCTGCACATCGTGGAGGAGGACAGTCTTCCGGACGCGGCGGACTGTGACGGGACTGAGCCAGAGGATGACCTGCCCGCCCAACCTGCAGTATTACCATACAACGGAGTCTGGGAGGAAGGTAAGCATTGCTACACCTCTGTCCCAACCTGCAGTATTACCACACAACGGAGTCTAGGAGGAAGGTAAGCACTGCTACACCTCTGTCCCAACCTGCAGTATTACCACACAACGGAGTCTGGGAGGAAGGTAAGCACTGCTACACCTCTGTCTTTCCCATTTACTCACTAGACTGAGAGTATCTATCACTGCATCAAACCCCAATGCTTTCTGCCTCTACTACATGACTACATGACTGGCAAGGTATTTTCTGTTTGCTGAGCAGGAAATAAAGAACTACATGTCATGACATTATTGCTTATTTATTAATTCATATTTAATTCTGCATTTGGAAAGTACTCTGCTACTTAGGAGAAACTCATGACTAATTAATGGCCATTTGAGATGCCAATCAGGTCACCCTCAGCGAACACTATCTTCAGAATAATTAAGTAATCTATTGCTGCATAATTAGAGTCTGCCCTAATGGCAAAAGGTGATTATGTCTTTTTGTACCCGCTGAATTTGGAGATTAAGTTTTAGCTTTTAGCACTGGGCACTGACGTTTAGATAAATTCCTTTCTGCCCTCTAATGCGGTCTGACCTCAGCTTGGATCCGACTTCATGCCTGAACCTTTAAAACGCAGTAAGATTCCTGAAGATTACTGACAGTAAATAAAATATAAACTTCTGTCAGTCATGTGACCATCGAGGATACGCCCTCCCGCCATGCGGCCTCCAGAGAGGAGGTGATGCTGAATCACTCACAGCTCCTCCAGAGAGGAGGTGATGCTGAATCACTCACAGCTCCTCCAGAGAGGAGGTGATGCTGAATCACTCACAGCTCCTCCAGAGGACGTGATGCTGAGTCACTCATATCTCCTCCAGAGAGGAGGTGATGCTGAATCACTCACAGCTCCTCCAGAGAGGAGGTGATGCTGAATCACTCACAGCTCCTCCAGAGAGGAGGTGATGCTGAATCACTCACAGCTCCTCCAGAGAGGACGTGATGCTGAATCACTCACAGCTCCTCCAGAGAGGACGTGATGCTGAGTCACTCACAGCTCCTCTAGAGAGGACGTGATGCTGAGTCACTCATATCTCCTCCAGAGAGGAGGTGATGCTGAATCACTCACAGCTCCTCCAGAGAGGAGGTGATGCTGAATCACTCACAGCTCCTCCAGAGAGGAGGTGATGCTGAATCACTCACAGCTCCTCCAGAGGACGTGATGCTGAGTCACTCATATCTCCTCCAGAGAGGAGGTGATGCTGAATCACTCACAGCTCCTCCAGAGAGGAGGTGATGCTGAATCACTCACAGCTCCTCTAGAGAGGATGTGATGCTGAATCACTCACAGCTCCTCCAGAGAGGAGGTGATGCTGAGTCACTCATATCTCCTCCAGAGAGGAGGTGATGCTGAATCACTCACAGCTCCTCTAGAGAGGATGTGATGCTGAATCACTCACAGCTCCTCCAGAGAGGACGTGATGCTGAGTCACTCATATCTCCTCCAGAGAGGAGGTGATGCTGAATCACTCACAGCTCCTCTAGAGAGGATGTGATGCTGAATCACTCACAGCTCCTCCAGAGGAGGTGATGCTGAGTCACTCATATCTCCTCCAGAGAGGAGGTGATGCTGAATCACTCACAGCTCCTCCAGAGAGGAGGTGATGCTGAATCACTCACAGCTCCTCTAGAGAGGAGGTGATGCTGAATCACTCACAGCTCCTCCAGAGAGGAGGTGATGCTGAATCACTCACAGCTCCTCTAGAGAGGATGTGATGCTGAATCACTCACAGCTCCTCCAGAGAGGATGTGATGCTGAATCACTCACAGCTCCTCTAGAGAGGATGTGATGCTGAATCACTCACAGCTCCTCTAGAGAGGATGTGATGCTGAATCACTCACAGCTCCTCCAGAGAGGAGGTGATGCTGAGTCACTCATATCTCCTCCAGAGAGGAGGTGATGCTGAATCACTCACAGCTCCTCTAGAGAGGATGTGATGCTGAATCACTCACAGCTCCTCCAGAGAGGACGTGATGCTGAGTCACTCATATCTCCTCCAGAGAGGAGGTGATGCTGAATCACTCACAGCTCCTCTAGAGAGGATGTGATGCTGAATCACTCACAGCTCCTCCAGAGAGGAGGTGATGCTGAGTCACTCATATCTCCTCCAGAGAGGAGGTGATGCTGAATCACTCACAGCTCCTCCAGAGAGGAGGTGATGCTGAATCACTCACAGCTCCTCTAGAGAGGAGGTGATGCTGAATCACTCACAGCTCCTCCAGAGAGGAGGTGATGCTGAATCACTCACAGCTCCTCTAGAGAGGATGTGATGCTGAATCACTCACAGCTCCTCCAGAGAGGATGTGATGCTGAATCACTCACAGCTCCTCTAGAGAGGATGTGATGCTGAATCACTCATATCTCCTCCAGAGAGGAGGTGATGCTGAATCACTCACAGCTCCTCCAGAGAGGACGTGATGCTGAATCACTCACAGCTCCTCCAGAGAGGACGTGATGCTGAATCACTCACAGCTCCTCCAGAGAGGACGTGATGCTGAATCACTCACAGCTCCTCCAGAGAGGAGGTGATACTGAATCACTCTTTTATAGAAAACATTGAATATAGGATCTGTTAAAATTGTAACATAATTAATTAGTCCGTTGTATTGAATATAGGATGTGTTAAATTGTAATGTATATAATTATATTGTAATTAATTAGTCCAGTGTATTGAATATAGGATGTTAAAATTGTACCGTATATAATTATAATGTAATTAATTAGTCCAGTGTATTGAATATAGGATGTTTAAATTGTAATGTATATAATTATAATTATATTGTAATTAATTCGTCCAGTGTATTGAATATAGGATGTTAAAATTGTAACGTATATAATTATAATGTAATTAATTAGTCCAGTGTATTGAATATAGGATGTTAAAATTGTAACGTATATAATTATAATGTAATTAATTAGTAGAGTGTATTGAATATAGGATGTTAAAATTGTAACATATATAATTATAATTATAATGTAATTAATTAGTCCAGTGTATTGAATATAGGATGTGTTTAAATTGTAATGTATATAATTATAATTATATTGTAATGAATTAGTCCAGTGTATTGAATATAGGATGTGTTTAAATTGTAATGTATATAATTATAATTATATTGTAATTAATTAGTCCAGTGTATTGAATATAGGATGTGTTTAAATTGTAATGTATATAGTTATAATTATATTGTAATTAATTAGTCCAGTGTATTGAATATAGGATGTTAAAATTGTAACGTATATAATTATAATGTAATTAATTAGTCCAGTGTATTGAATATAGGATGTGTTTAAATTGTAATGTATATAATTATAATGAAATTAATTAGTCCAGTGTATTGAATATAGGATGTGTTTAAATTGTAATGTATGTAATTATATTGTAATTAATTAGTCCAGTGTATTGAATATAGGATGTGTTTAAATTGTAATGTATGTAATTATAATTATATTGTAATTAATTAGTCCAGTGTATTGAATATAGGATGTTAAAATTGTAACGTATATAATTATAATGTAATTAATTAGTAGAGTGTATTGAATATAGGATGTTAAAATTGTAACGTATATAATTATAATGTAATTAATTAGTCCAGTGTATTGAATATAGGATGTGTTTAAATTGTAATGTATATAATTATAATGTAATTAATTAGTCCAGTGTATTGAATATAGGATGTGTTTAAATTGTAATGTATATAATTATAATTATATTGTAATTAATTAGTCCAGTGTATTGAATATAGGATGTGTTTAAATTGTAATGTATATAGTTATAATTATATTGTAATTAATTAGTCCAGTGTATTGAATATAGGATGTGTTTAAATTGTAATGTATGTAATTATAATTATATTGTAATTAATTAGTCCAGTGTATTGAATATAGGATGTGTTTAAATTGTAATGTATGTAATTATAATTATATTGTAATTAATTAGTCTGTATTGAATATTTTCTCCTCTTCTTTTTGACAGAAACAACAGAAGACCTGGGGCTTGATGCTCAAAAGCGTAGAAGGAGGAGGTTTGAAGGTGCGTTCATTTTACCCAGACAGGAAGAAGACAGATAGCTTGAAAAGCATGATGGGTCTTGTAGTTTTTCTGGTGGTAGTGCATGATAGGGGTATAAGACTTGTCACTTGTGACTTATTTTGCCAAAATAGATCTTTACATCCATATTACTCATGTAAAATAGATCTTTACATCCATATTACTCATGTAAAATAGATCTTTACATCCATATTACTCATGTAAAATAGATCTTTACATCCATATTACTCATGTAAAATAGATCTTTACATCCATATTACTCATGTAAAATAGATCTTTACATCCATATTACTCATGTAAAATAGAATCAGTCACCAAAAAAAAAAGCAAAACTCATCTTAAGTATGCGGGTTGTCTTTTGCTTTTCATGATATTTTCTGAGGACTGCAGGACAGCAGTGTAAGTGTAGAGTAGGTGAATATAATCAGGACAGCAGTGTAAGTGTAGAGTAGGTGAATATAATCAGGACAGCAGTGTAAGTGTAGAGTAGGTGAATATAATCAGGACAGCAGTGTAAGTGTAGAGTAGGTGAATATAATCAGGACAGCAGTGTAAGTGTAGAGTAGGTGAATATAATCAGGACAGCAGTGTAAGTGTAGAGTAGGTGAATATAATCAGGACAGCAGTGTAAGTGTAGAGTAGGTGAATATAATCAGGACAGCAGTGTAAGTGTAGAGTAGGTGAATATAATCAGGACAGCAGTGTAAGTGTAGAGTAGGTGAATATAATCAGGACAGCAGTGTAAGTGTAGAGTAGGTGAATATAATCAGGACAGCAGTGTAAGTGTAGAGTAGGTGAATATAATCAGGACAGCAGTGTAAGTGTAGAGTAGGTGAATATAATCAGGACAGCAGTGTAAGTGTAGAGTAGGTGAATATAATCAGGACAGCAGTGTAAGTGTAGAGTAGGTGAATATAATCAGGACAGCAGTGTAAGTGTAGAGTAGGTGAATATAATCAGGACAGCAGTGTAAGTGTAGAGTAGGTGAATATAATCAGGACAGCAGTGTAAGTGTAGAGTAGGTGAATATAATCAGGACAGCAGTGTAAGTGTAGAGTAGGTGAATATAATCAGGACAGCAGTGTAAGTGTAGAGTAGGTGAATATAATCAGGACAGCAGTGTAAGTGTAGAGTAGGTGAATATAATCAGGACAGCAGTGTAAGTGTAGAGTAGGTGAATATAATCAGGACAGCAGTGTAAGTGTAGAGTAGGTGAATATAATCAGGACAGCAGTGTAAGTGTAGAGTAGGTGAATATAATCAGGACAGCAGTGTAAGTGTAGAGTAGGTGAATATAATCAGGACAGCAGTGTAAGTGTAGAGTAGGTGAATATAATCAGGACAGCAGTGTAAGTGTAGAGTAGGTGAATATAATCAGGACAGCAGTGTAGGTGTAGAGTAGGTGAATATAATCAGGACAGCAGTGTAAGTGTAGAGTAGGTGAATATAATCAGGACAGCAGTGTAAGTGTAGAGTAGGTGAATATAATCAGGACAGCAGTGTAAGTGTAGAGTAGGTGAATATAATCAGGACAGCAGTGTAAGTGTAGAGTAGGTGAATATAATCAGGACAGCAGTGTAAGTGTAGAGTAGGTGAATATAATCAGGACAGCAGTGTAAGTGTAGAGTAGGTGAATATAATCAGGACAGCAGTGTAAGTGTAGAGTAGGTGAATATAATCAGGACAGCAGTGTAAGTGTAGAGTAGGTGAATATAATCATTTAACCCAGACTCTTAACCTAACCCAGTGGGTGGATGTTTTTATGCATTTGAAAAACCTTTGAAAGGAACATCCTTTATGGCCACTAGTGACTGTGAATGAAGGGAGCTTTACAGCTTCTATCAGACAAACTTTTGACCCAGCCTAGACCCACCCTGCGACTAGATGGGCTTAATGGCATGTTATTATTATTATTAGTATTATTATTAATAATAATAAAGTCTCATAATGATGAGGGAAAGAAGTGAACAATTTACAAATAATTTTTTGTGAAATTGATTTTCTTGCTGAATTGACAAATTAAATGAAATGCATGAACATTGTTTTCGCTTGGAATCAAACGTATGGATTTTATGAATACCAAATGTTCTTTTTAACTTGAAACTCTGTTTATCAACTTGACTTAATCTGTTGACCGTCTTATGATTCAGTGCTTGACCCGCCCCAATAATAATTTTCCAATTTGCAAGTTTATTCAAAATGCTAGTTTTTCCAAGATTCTCCCCCCAATGCTACCTTTTCCCTGAAAGAATAATAAAGTTTCAAGGAGAGACAGAGTGCTCGGGGGGCAGGGCTGGTTATGAGGAGAGACAGAGTGATCGGGGGGTAACTGGTGGAAAACCCCTCCCCGCACACCGCTGGGAGGGCGGGGCTAACTGGCATGAGCTCCGGTGCTGTTGAGAGCATTCAGTCACCATGGCAACAGTGGACTCCGTGTGCGGTTTCCCGGCTTTATAGCCCCACCCATCAGTCACCCACTCAGGTTCAACAGCCGCAAGCTCAAACAGCACACACCCACACCTCCATCACCCTGGATCATTCACATCCATAATTATGTTAATCCATTAAACGTTTCTGGAATGACATCATTTAAAGCAACAAATTGAAAAGCTGTTTATATAAAAACAAAAGATAAAAAATTTCCACAGCTTTTGCCCTGATATGTCAACAGTTATGATCCAAACAACAGCTGATATGTTTGGCAGCTGTATCTTATATCTGAGACAAGGTTGCTATGGTTTCATCAGTCTGTGTTTGTATTGCTGGTATGAAGCAGGTTTTGGGGAGCGTTTGGGGAAGGGACCTCAGGTTACATTCTTTCAGCGAAAGCAGTCTTAATGTCTTAGTTAGCCCTCGTTAGTGCAGATCCACGGCCCATTCATTTTGTGTGTGTAGCTGCCACAGTGCTGTTTTTCACCTGGATATCCAGCGAATTTGAGACATCGCTGAATGCACAATTTGTTGTGATGTATACAATTTTTTATACGATTGTAAGTAGGGATGTTAACAATTAATCGACTATCGATTCATTGCTAATAAGAATTTAATCGATAAGATTTCAAATGAAACAATTAACTGAACAATCTGCGGTCTTGTTTCAACGGGAGTTTTTGTGTGAAATGTAATCATGGCTTAAGGTCTCCACGCGAGGGCGCCAAATTCAGCCTAGTGTAACGCTGCGTTCTCACAGCGAGCAACTGGTCGCTGAGTCGGTCAATTCTACGAGGCTGGGGGCGGGGCAAGAGCTTCCCGTTGTGTCATCCAAGTCAGTTCGTGCAGCTACAATTTTTTGATAAAGAGAAACAACGGAAATAGCCTACGTATAACAAAGACATATTTGCGATGCATCCTATTCTTTATAGTTATGTCATGACACTGATAATGATGTGTTCTCGCTAGCTAGCGATAGGCTAGCCTATATCTATCTTCGTCGCGAGCTACTGATCTTTATCTATCTACGCTAGATACATAGATAGATGTATGTATAAAACTCAACATGTATTTTTTGGCTCAATTTGATATTGGTAGAACAGCTACACATATCCTTTAAGGTTATGTTATACATTGAACAGGATGTGGTAGGCTTGGACCATTATTATTAGCTGCTACTCCATTGCTGCAATTTGAGTGTAATCGGGCGGAACAATTATTCACAAAATGGTTTCGTGTCGGTTGGGGAAATATGAAGTTGAGCCTACACAAGAAGACACAAAAATGAAGCGGGCAAAAAACTATGATGCCCATTGCAATACCTGTGGTGCTGTTTTGAAGTATAACTACTTCGTTAATGTAGCCTACCACCTGAAAAGCGTACATCCAACCGTGCTGTCGGGGCAAAGTGGATCGCAACCTACCATCACCTCAGTGTTGGCAAAGTGGGTATGTGACGATAGACGAGCGGAGGGTATTACTCAAGGTTGATGGTTGAAAAGGACATCATGCCAATAAGCACCATTGACGGTGAGGGATTTCGAGAGCTAATAAACGGGATGCGCACACGACTCGCTCCCGACCACGTAGCTTAAATGTTCTTGAATAAAAATACGTAGGTCTATCTAGTATGCATATGAGAAGCCTATTCAAAACATAATAGCCTATGTTTTAAGTTGACTGTTCTAGGCTAGGTCTACTAGTTTAACTGTCGCCTTTCCATTTCAAGAGAGATTATGTTAATGCTGCTAGCGGCTAGCGGAGCAACGGTTTCGCTTGCAACAGATGAGACGGAGCGCAATTTCTTTTCTATTAAAGTAGCCTATACACGCCTTCATATTCTATTTTTGTTATGTTACAATAATGCCTGTTTAAATTTGCATCCCTAATTGTAAGCAATATTATCAAACCAGTCTTCAAGTAATTATCCTATTTTTTTGGTTTTTCCATTTACTTGATACACATCTTATTTGTTTTTAGTTCTTTATTTGATAAAACAAGATGCCATTAGCACATTAGCCAGGTAGGCAGGGAATAAATACTGCTGGTGCCATTAGCACATTAGCCTAGATGGGAATACCGCTGGTGCCATTAACACATTAGCCTAGATGGGAATACTGCTGGTGCCATTAGCACATTAGCCTAGATGGGAATACCGCTGGTGCCATTAGCACATTAGCCTAGATGGGAATACCGCTGGTGCCATTAGCACATTAGCCTAGATGGGAATACCGCTGGTGCCATTAACACATTAGCCTAGATGGGAATACCGCTGGTGCCATTAGCACATTAGCCTAGATGGGAATACGGCTGGTGCCATTAACACATTAGCCTAGATGGGAATACCGCTGGTGCCATTAACACATTAGCCTAGATGGGAATACCGCTGGTGCCATTAACACATTAGCCTAGATGGGAATACCGCTGGTGCCATTAACACATTAGCCTAGATGGGAATACTGCTGGTGCCATTAGCACATTAGCCTAGATGGGAATACCGCTGGTGCCATTAACACATTAGCCTAGATGGGAATACCGCTGGTGCCATTAGCACATTAGCCTAGATGGGAATACCGCTGGTGCCATTAGCACATTAGCCTAGATGGGAATACTGAAGCACCTATTACCAGGTTAGCATAGGTAGGAATGTTCACAGCCATTAAACTTCATCCATGATGATTTTGTGGTTTGCTGTGGAATTAAAGCATTTTTAGCACCATGTACCTGACAGTACAGACTTTCGCCCACTATCTCCAAGTTTGCCCATTAACAAAAACATACCAGAACTGACCTTAGAAAGGCTTGTGATGCACATGCTTGGAAAGTCACCTGCGTGAAATCTACCTGTAAAGGAAATGAGGTCATGAAGATTTTCACTTACTCACTGGAAATCTGAGGTACCCTAACCACTTCACAGGAATCCTTTACAAATAAAAGGCCTTTGGTTTTACAGAATGGCTCCAGTTGTATTATACGGGTGCCTTATATTATTTTGTACTATGAACAGAAAAGTTATGGTCCAGTTATTGCCAGCTATGTGTTAAATTTGAGACAGTTTGTGTGCGTCTGGTTCCTGTTTGAGGCAGAGATTGTCTGAGTCTGGTTCCTGTTTGAGGCAGAGATTGTCTGAGTCTGGTTCCTGTTTGAGGCAGAGATTGTCTGAGTCTGGTTCCTGTTTGAGGCAGAGCTTGTCTGAGTCTGATTCCTGTTTGAGGCAGATTGTCTGAGTCTGCTTCCTGTTTGAGACAGAGTTTGTGTGCGTCTGGATCCTGTTTGAGGACAGAAATGCATGTTTTGTGTTACAGTGAAGGATGAGAGTGACTCGGAGGGAGAGGAGGACGGGAACAGCGCCGCCCTGGTGGAGGAGATGCTCCAGCAGGGCGACACAGCCGTCATTTACCCCGTGGCCCCAGAGGACGAGGCACGGCAGGGCACGCCTGAGGCCAGCGGCCATGACGAGAACGGTAAAACTCCCCCTCATCAAACCCGGGAGCTCTCAGTAATGCAGTAACACATCCAGTCCTGTGGGGGCAGCAAACTGCTGTTCCAAAACCGCTTTCTTGTACAGGGCCCTGCTGATCTTACAGGTATAGGGCAACAGTGTTAACTAACTACAATAAGGCCAACCGGCTCATCTTTTTTTCTTAGCATGTGAGTATAATTTTTGTTAAGGAATATTACTTCATTCAGTTAGTTTCATAATTTAAATAGCTTAACAATTATTCTCACCCAAAGTAGTTTTCTGTGCAGATTGGTGCAGTACGTCATTATAGTGCTTCTTAGATTCATGGGGCTGAAAGGGGAACACGGAGGTTGTTATGACCCCTAACCCTCTCCACAAAGTCTCCACTTGAGAACAATACCAAATTCTTGACAAAACAAAATTCTTGCCTCCCGATCTCCTCCATTGACGCGTGTTTCCATGTTTACGCATAACTACTTCCGGGTATCGCAAGTACATCAGACAAAAGCACTCCATTAAACACAAGCAGCTTTAACAACAGACTGACTACAACACAGCAAAGTAGCCATAAACTAACAAGCAGCTTGCTACCAAAAGGATCCTTCTGGAAATGAGTAGTTTGTCAACTATTTGCATAAACAAAGTAGCATACAAAAAGACGTGAATATTCTCGCTCCAAACAAAGTTAAAACCAGCTCTTTAACAGGGAATAACAGTACAAATAAATGAAAGGGGGCACATAAGGACGTAACAGTGGTACTTCAGGGATCTCCTCTGATACTTCCCCCCCCCCCCCCCACGTCCTTAAGCCTTCAACACCTCACTCCGTATAACCCATCTCTGTGCCTCCATGCCTGCTTCAGTGCTCTTCAGAGAGAGTCCATCAAACTGCCTTTACAAGCTGTACAAACAGGGCTCTTCAAACTCCTTAAAAATCCCAAAAGGCCCTCCAATTTAGAACAGCAAAATCAAGGATATTTAAGGGCTGTGAAAAGTGACTGAATGTGTGGCCCCGTCGGGCCCTGCTCACCACCCCTCCTCATTGGCCCCTCACAGGCACCCCGGACGCCTTCTCCCAGCTGCTGACGTGCCCCTACTGTGCACGCGGCTACAAGCGCTACACCTCCCTGAAGGAGCACATCAAGTACCGCCATGAGAAGAGCGAGGACAACTTCAGCTGCAGCCTCTGCAGCTACACCTTCGCCTACCGCACGCAGCTCGACCGCCACATGACCGCCGCGCACAAGTCCGGCCGGGAACAGGTAACGCAACCACAACCACAACCAGAAACAGAACTGTGATTAGAAAAAGAAACAGGGCCAGAGTAAAAGCTGGAACCAGAACCAAAATCCCAACTAGAAAAACAACAAGAATCATAACCAGAAACTAGAAACCGGATCAGAACCAGAAACAGAATCATAACCAGAAACTAGAAACCGGATCAGAACCAGAAACAGAATCATAACCAGAAACTAGAAACCAGATCAGAACCAGAAACAGAATCATAACCAGAAACAGAATCATAACCAGAAACTAGAAACCGGATCAGAACGAGAAACAGGATCATAACCAGAAACTAGAAACCGGATCAGAACCAGAAGCAGAAATGGACCCAACTGCTCAGGGAGAGTTTGTGAAAATGAGAGAAAGGTTTTTCTTGCATGAGTTGGTTTAATAGTGAAGTTTTTGTCAAATGCTGTCAAATGCTCTGCCATTGATCCATCTCCATCTAAGAGCTGCTGGTTTACTGGCCTTTTTAATTCACTTAGCAAGCAGAGAACGACCCTCCAGCACGATGCCATTAGAGACAAATACGTGCCTGGATGTTTATCTCCCAGCATCACTACGCAAATTAATTTTAATGGATTTTTTTGCATTAAAATGGATCTCTCATAAAATGTGAAATGTGTGCATTACGCAGTATGTGTTAAACTGCATTTGTACCTGCTGATAAATCATTTATGTAAATCTGAGCTGAAATTAAAAAACGCTTCATTTGGTGGCTTTGCTCTTTTCAGAAACATAACTCCAATATGACATTATGAGTCAAATAGAAGATTACAGGGTGAATAAGACGACGGAGTGTGATAAGGGATGTTTGCTGAATGAGCAGGACTCTTTCTCCCTCTCTCTCTCTCTCTTGTTCGCATGCCGTGCCGCCCCCCCCCAGCGTGTGCACGTAACGCAGACCGGGGGGAACCGGAAGTTTAAATGCACCGAGTGCACCAAGGCCTTCAAGTACAAGCACCACCTGAAAGAGCACCTACGCATCCACAGCGGTGAGTACCCCCAAAACACCACCCCCCTGAACCCCCCAAACACCACCCCCCTGAACCCCCAAAACACCACCCCCCTGAACCCCCCAAACACCACCCCCCTGAACCCCCAAAACACCACCCCGCTGAACCCCCCAAACACCACCCCCCTGAACCCCCAAAACACCACCCCCCTGAACCCCCAAAACACCACAACCCTGAACCCCCAAAACACCACACCCCTGAACCCCCAAAACAATACACCCCTGAACCCCCAAAACAATACACCCCTGAACCCCCAAAGCAATACACCCCTGAACCCCCAAAACACCACACCCCTGAACCCCCAAAACGCCACACCCCTGAACCCCTAAAACACCACACCCCTGTACCCCCAAAACACCACACCCCTGAACCCCGAAAACACCACACCCCTGAACCCCCAAAACACCACACCCCTGAACCCCCAAAACGCCACACCCCTGAACCCCTAAAACACCACACCCCTGAACCCCCAAAACACCACACCCCTGAACCCCCAAAACGCCACACCCCTGAACCCCTAAAACACCACACCCCTGAACCCCCAAAACACCACACCCCTGTACCCCCAAAACACCACACCCCTGAACCCCTAAAACACCACACCCCTGAACCCCCAAAACACCACACCCCTGAACCCCCAAAACGCCACACCCCTGAACCCCTAAAACACCACACCCCTGAACCCCTAAAACACCACACCCCTGAACCCCTAAAACACCACACCCCTGAACCCCCAAAACACCACACCCCTGAACCCCTAAAACACCACACCCCTGAACCCCCAAAACACCACACCCCTGAACCCCTAAAACACCACACCCCTGTACCCCCAAAACGCCACACCCCTGAACCCCTAAAACACCACACCCCTGTACCCCCAAAACACCACACCACCACACCCCTGAACCCCCAAAACACATCAGTTGCAGTAAAGTGCTGCTGTAATGTGCCTTTAGGAGTTGACTGTGGTGTGTAATTGGGTTGGTTGTGGGGTTGTGTGTATGCAATGGGGTTGTGTGTGTGTGTATGTAACTGGGTTGTGTGTGTGTGTGTAACTGGGTTGTGTGTGTTTGTGGAACTGGGGTGTGTGTGTGTGTTTAATTGGGTTGTGTGTGTGTGTGTAACTGGGTTGTGTGTGTGTGTGTGTGTAACTGGGTTGTGTGTGTGTTTAATTGGGTTGTGTGTGTGTGTGTTTAATTGGGTTGTGTGTGTGTGTAACTGAGTTGTGTGTGTGTGTGTGTGTGTGTGTGTGTGTGTGTTTAACTGCAGGAGAGAAACCATACGAGTGCTCCAACTGCAAGAAGCGCTTCTCCCACTCGGGCTCTTATAGTTCCCATATCAGCAGTAAAAAGTGCATGGGGCCAATCCCCGTTAACGGTCGGCCCCGCCCAGGGGGAAAGCCCACCCACTGCCCCTCCCCCTCCCTGGCCCCCTCCCTGGCCCCCTCCCTGGCCCCCTCCCCGGCCCCCCCAGGCCGGACGCTGGCCAGAGAGAAACCCGACCCTGGAAAGCCCCTCCAGGAGCTGCCAATCAATCAGATCAAAGCCGAGCCCATGGAGTACGAGTACAAACCGGTGGTGTTGACCCACGCCATGAACGGTGTGTTTAACGGGGGCCCCGCTCTGCAGACGGCTCAGGCCCCGCCCCAGGGCTTGGTCCAGGCAATGGTCCTGCCCACAGTGGGCCTGGTGTCGCCAATCAGCATCAACCTGAGTGACCTTCAGAGCTTGCTCAAGGTCGCGGTGGACGGGAACGTTCTTCGCCAGGTTCTGGAGAGCGCCCACCTCAACGCCGCCAACGCATCTAAGGAGACTGGGGGCGGGACCAACATGGTTACAGCCGGCCCCACCCACTCCGTCATCTCCGCCATTAGTCTTCCCATCGTTGACCAAGATGGCACCACTAAGATCATCATTAACTACAGCCTGGAGCCTAGCCCCACTCAGCCCGCCCCCCAGGCCCTGCCCAAGGCCTCAGACATCAGCAAGGAGAAGTGCCCTGAAGACCCGGCCCCCAAGGTGGAGCATAACAAAAAGGCGGAGCTGGCCAGCAGCGAGGATGCGGGGGAAACGGCGGGGGAGGAGTCGGACGGCGGGAAGACGTGTCTCCTGTGCGATGACTGTCCCGGAGGTCTAGATGCACTCCACAAACTCAAACACTGTAACCGCCACCCAGCAGACCTGCCGACCGCCAACGGCCAACCCCACGCCAAAAACGGGCCAGACTCCGGCGTCATCTCCGCCCTGCTGACGGATGGCGCCCCCGGCCAGCCGCCGCTGAAGAACCTGTTGTCTCTCCTGAAGGCCTACTTCGCCCTGAATGCAGAGCCCACTGGCGACGAGCTCGCTAAGATCTCCGACTCAGTCAGTCTGCCCACGCACGTGGTCAAGAAGTGGTTCCACAAGATGCAGTCTGGGCAGATCGCCGTGGGGGGGGTGCCCCGCCCTTCCCCGTCCGGAGACGACGCCCCTCTCGTGTCAGAGGGAGGCGGAGCAGAGTCCGACCCCCCGGCCGATTCCGTGAGCCCGGTCCCCTTGGCGGAATCACCGGAGGAACCC
Organism: Ilyophis sp. 1 JC-2022; assembly: GCA_022702515.1. Taxonomy (NCBI): domain Eukaryota; kingdom Metazoa; phylum Chordata; class Actinopteri; order Anguilliformes; family Synaphobranchidae; genus Ilyophis; species Ilyophis sp. 1 JC-2022. Next base: position 255,164 of record CM040395.1, on the reverse strand, counting down.
ACCGATACGGACGCAGGCGGCGCCCAGAGCGACCCACCCCAGGACCCTGCCTCACCACTAAACCTGTCCTCCACCGGCCTCGTCATCGTCAAGTCTGAGGAAGACTCAGAGGAGGAAGGGCAGGCGGAGCCCCTGGACCTGTCGTTACCCAAGCTCCCCAGGGGCGAGGCGGACCGCTCCGCCAGCGTTTACCACACCACTGTTTACTCTGTTCAGGAAGAGCCCCTGAATCTGACTTGCACAAAGAAGGATCTGCAGCCAACACAGACACAGCTGTCTGGCGACACTATCTACGTCACCCCAAGTGCCAACCCCGTCAACATCGTCACCACTCAGATCCCCACCATTGTGGCCATCACAGAGCAGGGCAGCGTGTCCTGTCTGCGCGCTGTTACCGCCAACAAACAGACCATCCTCATCCCTCAGCTGACCTACACCTATACCACTGCAGCCAACAGCACTCAGCTGAAGCCTCTACCAGCCAACAGCCTCCAGGTTTGTCATTTTAAAATATATACTAATAATAATAATACTTTTTATTTATTCTGCACCTTTAAATGTACATAAGCACACTTTACAACATGGATGTTCTACTACTACTGCTACTAATCATCATCATCATCATCACATTAGTAATGGCTACCGCGTTCCCCTAAGTTTGGTTTTGGTTGCAACTTACATGTTAAAATCGAAATTTCGCCCGTCAGTATCTCAGCCATTTTAGCACCAATTACCAAGCCACTTAGCAGATCAACTCATCTCCTCAATATCTTGACATAAATCAAATATGGGAAAGATTTGTTTAGCTGTTTTCATACAATTAAGTACATAAAAAATTAGCATTTAGATTAAGACTTTTTTTTCCAACGACCTAACTCAAATTGCTAATCGCTAAAGTTGACATAACAATATGTTGGGCGTGACATGGACTAATTCTTTTGATGGGTGATATTTCTGTTTATTGTACAGTTTTTAAATAAACCTTTATAATTCTACGATACCCAAAATGAATTGTCCATTGACTTAATATTGGGGTATAAATTTGCTATCAACCGAAGGCTAATTGAAAGTTCGAATTACCGTTACCACACAGTCTCGTGCAATGCGAGATTTCTTACTCCTCGCGCTCTCTGAAGATTCCACAGCGCACAGAAAGAAACCAGCCCATAGATATGAACCAGCCGTAGGCTACTAACATTAACTGTTACCTATTTTTAAACAAAAAGTCCAAAGCTAGTTTAAAATTTTCCGTATGGATTAACATTATTCTGAATCACAAAACGTGTGGGCAAATCAACACGAGACTGCTAGTTGGATAACGTTATTTTGCTTAATATTTGGCCAGGTCAGTGATCACAGCAGTTCCACATAACACCGAGTGACAAAGCTAGAAATAATACAGCTACTATCTAACATCGCTAGCTAAATTATAACAAATGTATGTTAACTTAGCTACTAACGTTACTCATTTGAGACATGTCCACAATATTATCTGTAATGTTAATGAAGCTACAAGCGCCACACCGTGTGAGCTATCAACTTTCGGTACAATGCAACGAAAATAATTATCTTAGCCAAGTTAAATAACGTTAGCTAGCTAACGCTATATCTTCCATTGCCATGTGGCGTTAGCCAGCTTGATAACTTACATTGGGTAAAAAATAAACTTAAAACTGGAAGAGCCTGACATTGACAGAGTAAGAATTGTAGTGTTATGTGTCAGCCTTATTTGGACGGGATAAGTTTTAACTTACGGGGAGAGGTGGGGTAACGTTAATGTAGCCTAATTATTACCGGAGGATTTTAGTCCCTTTGTAACATAATTCTTCTCAGTATATTTTCTTCCACTTCCGGGTCCGTTTCTTGACTGTAGCCTCCTAGCACTTAACTGTGTCGATATACGCTCTATTCTAGCCAGCAATCTATAAGTGGTTTGATAATTTTCAATGTATTTGTTCAATTAGCCTGTAAATAAACATTATTACCTAGTTCATGCCACCAAACTATATATAATATAGTTTGGTGGTTTATACACACACATTATGCTATGTAGGGTAGCACGAATGCTTAAAATTCATAGCCTATGTGCTTTGTCAGCTAACTTAGCCAGGTCTGCACAGTGCACACTGAGAGTAAAGTTAACGCGCAGAACAGTTCTGTGGGTTAACGTTAGCTGAGCAAGCACGATACGTTTCTAAGTGCATGTTTCAAACAAAACCTTCATTATAGCTAAGTAGAATTTTGGACAGATTAGTTATCAAATTAGAAAATTAAAATTGAACTACAATATATCTGTTGTTGTTCGTCATGATTCAATCCGTTTAATTTCCAATGTATTATGAAATTTGTAATGTTATGTTATTATGTTATGGGCTATGTTATTTAATGCTATTTCGACTTATTCTGGTCTATTTGGGTGTTCTCGAGGTAAATTGATTGAACTGACACCTTCCGGAGAAAAAACCCTGGGAATTAATAACAAAAACGATGTTTTAAGTGTTAAGTTTGGCTTGGTCAAAAGCCGTAAAAGACAGGAAATTCAAATGAGCACCACCAAGCCAAACTTCAGCTCTCTACACTATCAGAGATTTCCAGTACTCAGTTTTTGATATCTGACTGCTATACAGTTCTGTAGCTGTGTTGGTCTACTGTATTTCAAACAACATGGACTCATCACTGGGCAGATTGTTTTTGTAACCTGAGTTAAGATTCCATAAACCTGGCCCTGTAGTTTCCAGAAATTAAAACCAAAGCGCGCGCGCACACACACACACACACACACACACACACACACATCATCGCATGCGGGTTTTACTGGGGCTGTATACCACAGACCATTCCGCATTTCTCTGAACAGAAAGTGATCCTGTAGTTATGCCCTCGCTTCTTGTAAGTGATTTGTACTGGATTGATGGACATGGTGATGTGTGTGACCTCAGGACGAGAGGCTCGACACAAGCTCAGAGGGGGTCGATTCGGACTCGGCCCCCCCGAGGAAGAAGATGAGGAAGACTGAGAGCGGGATGTATGCATGTGACCTGTGTGACAAGATCTTCCAGAAGAGCAGCTCCCTGCTGCGACACAAGTACGAGCACACGGGTACGTACCCAACACCCGTCCCGCCCGCTCGCCACACCTGCTACACCCTGCCCCGTCCACTACACCCTGCCCCATCCGCTACACCCTGCCCCATCCGCTACACCCCCTGCTACACCCTGCCCGCTACACCCTTCCCCGCCCCAAACACACGGGTACGTACCCAACGGCCATTCTGCCCGCTCGCCACACCTGCTACACCCTGCCCCGTCCACTACACCCTTCCCCGCCCCAAACACACGGGTAAGTACCCAACGATTGCCCCGTCTGCTACACTCTGCCCCGTCCGGAACACCCCCTGCTATACCCTGCCCCGCCCGCCACACCCTGTCCCGTCCGCTACACCCTGCCCTGTCCAGAACGCCCCCTGCTATACCATGCCCCGTCCGCTACACCCTGCGCCGTCTGCTACACCCTGCCCCGTACATCACACCTACTGCTACACCATGCCCCGGTCATCACACCCCCTGCTACACCCTGCCCCGCCCCAAACACACGGGTACGTACTGAACGCCCGTCCCGCCATGGAAAAAGTGTGTTGATAACGTCATGGCAAAAAGTATATCGCTATCGTTATGGTGACACGTGTATCAGTAACGACATGGTCATGTTCTCACGGTAGGTTGAGTAATTGCGGGGTTACTATATAGTTAGGATGGGGGGGTGTATTTTGGGGATGTCATTGTATTCTGAAAGAGCATGAGGTCACTGGTGGGGTAGATTTGGGGGTGTCAGTGCTGAACCTCACCCTCCCCTCCCTGCAGGTAAAAGACCCCATGAGTGTGGGATCTGCACCAAGGCCTTCAAACACAAGCACCACCTGATCGAGCACATGCGTCTGCACTCTGGAGAGAAGCCCTACCAGTGCGACAAGTGTGGCAAGCGGTTCTCTCACTCTGGTTCCTACTCCCAACACATGAACCACCGTTACTCCTACTGCAAGAAGGAGGCGCAGGAGGGAGGTGAGCCGGGGGCCCAGGGAGGCGCAGCCACACCCGACACAGGGGAGCGGCCTGACGGCACGCCCGCCTCCCCTCCCTCACTGCTGGACTCAGACGACCGAGACGAGGACGAGGAGAGTGAGGAAGAGGAGGAGGAGGAGGAGGAGCTTGTGGAAGGAGTGAGTGAGGACGAGATCCAGGTGGTGCGGGTGGGAGAAGGGGAGGACAGCGAGGAAGAGTGGAGAGAACACACAGGGGAGGAGGAGCCAGAGGGGGAAGAGGAGGAGCTAGAACAGGAAGGCAAAGAGACAGGAGTAGAACAGGCGTGGCAAGACAAGGAGGTGCAGATAGAGGAGGATGAAACTGAGCAGGAGGAGGTCGAGGAGGAGACGCAGGAGGAGACGATGCAGGATGAGGTCGAGGAGGAGAAACAGGAGGAGACGCAGGGAGAGGAAGCTGAGCAGGGGCATGTCGAGGAGGAGAAACAGGAGGAGATGCAGGAGGAGGAAGCTGAGCAGGAGGAGATCGAGGAGGAGAAACAGGAAGGTTACACTCAGGTGGAAGAGGCCATGGAGATGGAGGAAACCATGGAAATGGATGAGAGGGAAGAAGGGAGCGGGAGCATTCCAAAGTCGGTCGAGCCAGCGGACAGAAACACAGACGAGCCGGCGGACAGAAACACAGACGAGGCGGCGGACAGAAACACAGACGAGGCGGCGGACAGAAACACAGACGAGGCGGCGGACAGAAACACAGACGAGGCGGCGGACAGAAACACAGACGAGGCGGCGGACAGAAACACAGACGAGGCGGCGGACAGAAACACAGACGAGGCGGCGGACAGAAACACAGACGAGGCGGCGGACAGAAACACAGACGAGGCGGCGGACAGAACCACAGACGAGGCGGCGGACAGAAACACAGACGAGGCGGCGGACAGAAACACAGACGAGGCGGCGGACAGAAACACAGACGAGCCGGCGGACAGAAACACAGACGAAGCGGCGGACAGAAACACAGACGAGGCGGCGGACAGAAACACAGACGAGGCGGCGGACAGAAACACAGACGAGGCGGCGGACAGAAACACAGACGAGGCGGCGGACAGTAACACAGACGAGGCGGCGGACAGAAACACAGACGAGCCGGCGGACAGAAACACAGACGAGGCGGCGGACAGAAACACAGACGAGGCGGCGGACAGAAACACAGACGAGGCGGCGGACAGAAACACAGACGAGCCGGCGGACAGAACCACAGACGAGGCGGCGGACAGAAACACAGACGAGGCGGCGGACAGAAACACAGACGAGGCCCCAGAAAACAGCAACAAAGAGCAGGAAGACGAGACGGAGGATAAATGAAGAGAAAAGAAAAGGAAGGAATCAAACTACGCTGAGTTTACTACACAGCAGCGTAGATGAAAGCTAAGAGGAGAGAGAAAGCGTGCTTACCCAGACACTGTGTCTCAGTTCATTACTGTGGATAAACCCGGGTGTGCCTGAAAAAAAAACAGACTTTTCCACGTGAGAAATTTTCAGTGTTCAGGAGCGGTTTGTAAAAATACATAAAGTGTAACAAAAAAAATGCATATATGGACTTTGAAAAAACAAGAGTTGACAAAGTTTTAGATAATGTTTTATTACTAAAACATCCTTGGTCATTTCTTCTATCAGTGTTACTAATTTCGTCACTCATGTTTTAACCTTTTAAGCTGTACAGTTGGGAGAGATTTCTATACCTTTTTATTGCCAATGAAGTTTGCTAAAATCAGTATTTTATTAAGTTGAAAGAAAAACCTCTGCACTACAGTATTTCTGGTTTACCTACGGATACCAACATGCTTCTATGTTCTACCCATCAGTATTAGCGCCCTATAGGCACCCTCCATTACATTAGCACATTAGCATAGCATTTGTTTTAAATGGGATTGTTAGCCTTAATGAAGAATACGAAACTCTCGGGCAATGACACCTTCAGTGGGATTCTCCTATCAGGGAAGACGGTGTCAAAACCACGAAGCCAGCATTCTTTCTTTCCCGAGAAACCTCCGTTTGAACCAACCGCCGTGTCCTTTTCCAGGCTGGTGTTTCAGGCCGTGTACATTTCAGCAAACACCAAATGCACCACACTGTATTAAAGAGAGAGAAACACTCAAGCAACTTGCGTTACTTCCAAGCTGAAGCCGGTTAGCTGTGTTTAAGGACAGAGCGCATTGGGGTTAGATTAAACGGAGGGTTTTGTTGTTTTTTTTTGTTAGTTTGAAAGAGAGCTCAGTGTTACGGGGTTTAATGATGTGGGGTTCTCGAGAGCAGTTCAGTTCCCTGGCCTTATGCAAACCTGTGTGCTGGATGTGCCATTCACCAGTGTGCTGGATGTGCCATTCACCAGTGTGCTGGATGTGGCATTCACCAGTGTGCTGGATGTGCCATTCACCAGTGTTACTTTTTACTAAAATGGCTGTCGCCAGTATTTGTGTTGATGTTTAAGGGTCCATATTAGCTAAGATTTGTCTGCCATTTTTTAAATTATTTTATTTTATTTTTTATTTGTTTTTCTTGTTTAGAGAAAAGGACTTCAGGTGGAATATTCCAGAAGGCTCAGTTACAGAATGAAGGAAATTGCTAAGCAATTATTATTTTCTTGTCTTGGAACGCCAGTCGAAATGGGGTTCCCCACTGCAACTGCACTTCAGAAAGCAAATGTTAGCAAATATGGTCCCGTAAAGGAAGTGTTTTAGATCATTTTACCTGTCAGTATTATAGTATTTTACAGTTTTTTTTTGTTTTTGTGGGAAGAAAATGTTTATTCAGTGTCTCAACCAATGGCAGTATAATCCCCGCCTCACTGAAATACATGTTTAGTTATAGAAATCTTTTATATTTATGTGTCTTATTTTTATATTTCTTTATGGTTATTTATTACACAATGTAGTGTATAATACTGTCGTTTGTATTAATACAATAATATATTTTAGTATGAAAATTATTTGGAAGGAAAGTGATTTCAAAGCTAGAGAGAAACAGCTCTGCCTTTGAGATGTGCTTTAAAAATACGATCATAATTCAGTTAAATGTTTAAAGGAAATGGAACTCTTTACCATTGCATCCATTATAAAGTGAGTTTTGTTTTCCCCACTTTAAATATGAAGCTACTGAATTTACTGAAACTAACTGTGTGGACTAATAGCATGAGTCTTTGCTGTTGTATCAGTTGAAGGATTTACCCTAATGATGACGATGTACTGTCCTTTTGACATACTTTTTTATTTGTGCCAAGTCTGCTCCACGGCTGAACCTTGTTTTTAAAGTCCCTGTTTGATTCAGTTTTTTTTTTTTTTCGCATAAGTTTTTTTATGACTGGCCATCACAATAAAATACATCAACAAAGCAGCCTGCCGTTTCGTATGGGTCTCTTCTTTAATACATTCTCTTATATGAACATAAGCACAATAAATGAAAACTTTAAATATTGTTATTATGTAATCAAACACCTACATCACTGTTTCACTGTAGAAACCTAAAGGCACAAGGGCAGTGGCATCGTGGGGTAATTAGAGCAGTAGTATCGTGGGGTAATTAGGGCAGTAGAATCGTGGGGTAATTAGGGCAGTAGAATCGTGGGGTAATTAGGGCAGTAGCGGATGTAAATATGGTTCAGGTTAGAATGCCAGGTCTTCACTCCTGGCCTCTCCAGAACAAAGAGCTTATCTGATCCTGGGAGATAAACGATCCTACTGTCTACAGGTGGGTGAGTGAATTATGTGCCTAACGCCGCGTTCTCACAGACGAACGATGGTTGCTGGGTCGCTCAAGTCCACTAGTGCTGAGGGTGGGGTAAGAGCTTCCCGTTGTGTTCTCTAAGTCAGCTCGGGCAACTATGACAATGCACAATATATCAAAGACGTATTGGCCATATAACCTATTCTTTATAGTTATGTCATGACACTGATAATTATTAGGCTATTTGTTCTAGCTAGCTAGTGATATATCTGTCCCTCTCCCTAGATAGATAACATCATAGGTAGATAGAAGATAGATAGACAGACAGATCATATGCCGTATCTCTAGTAGTGTATAAAACATTGTTAGGGTTGAACAGGACAGGGTAGGCTTGGACCATATTTATTAGATGATCTTCCCTTGGTGCAATGAGTGAAGCAGGAGGAACTATGAGGGGCGGCAGTGTAGTATAATGGTTAGGGAACTGGGCTTGTAACCGAAAGGTGGCAGGTTCGATTCCCAGGTAGGACACTCATTGTACCCTTGAGTAAGGTACTTAACCTGAATAGTTTCAGTATATAGCCAGCTGTATAAATGGATAAATGTAATGAGATGTAATAAGTTGTGTAAGTTGCTCTGGATAAGAGGTTCTGCTAAATGCCTGTAATGTAACAATTATTCACAAAATGGTATCATATTGGTTGGAGAACTAGGAAGCGCGGAACTCTGGCTGTTACGGCCGATGGCCGTAAAAAGTTAATGCGGCCAACATTTATTGGCCGATTTTGGTCGCTCAGTTGCTCAGATTGCTGACTGTCGCTCAATTTCATAGAAAAGTAATGGACTTACGGCAACTGGCGACCGAAGTGTCTCGATGTGAGAATGCAGCGTAAGTACTCATTAGCCTAGCCTATCCTTAATACCTCTGTTCCCCTAAAGAAGGGTTCTCAAACTCAGTCCTGTGTGTGTTGGTTTACCAACAATTGCAATCCCAGAATTGAGAGATTGTTCACCCTCTTAAAACGCATTATGTCTAACTGATTAAAGACAGGTGAATCAGTAAGCTCTCATTTGGTAAAAATGTGGACAATTCGTCACTAAAGCTATTTGGTAGAGAATGAAGAATTCAAAGACAGCAAATGATAATGATCCAAACGTGCTGTGTTAAAAAATTAACAAGTTTAAAAAAATAATTATGTAGGGGGTGTAGTAGTTTGAGAACTACTGGCCTAAAGCATCCTGACTGACCACATGACCAGTAAGGAGTGGCAGTGTATTTATTGTAAGTATTTGCACCTGAAATACAATATATGAATTGAGTACTGGGATTTTTTATTTAATTGCTTGTAGCTTTTTAATCTTAAGATTTAATTTGTGACAATGAGCCAGTTGCTGTGGCAAGATCCCCTGGGAAATTTAGAGAAAAGCTTTTCATTTGAGAAACTGGAGCAGGAGATTAGACTCTATAAATGTGCATAAACCCGATCAAACAAAATACTCATCATTTAATGTCCCCATAAGATACTCATCATTTAATGTCCCCATAAGGCCGTGAAATATTTATATTCCCACTTTATGTTTTGAAAAAAGTGCTTTTCTGAGAAAACATTATGTTACAGCTTCTGCCAAAGCGTACAACAAGAAATAACACTGAATGATTGCAAATTACAGACCAATAAACTACACTGAATGAATAAGAGAAATGGATCTCCATCTTGGGAGCGACACCTTATTCCCCATGAGCTTGTTTACGTTAGAGATTCGCCACACCCTTTACTCTTGATCAGGCCACACCCTCTACTGCTGATCAGGCCACACCCTCTACTGCTGATCAACCACACCCTCCACTCTTGATCAGGCCACACCCTCTACTCTGCTGCCATGGAGCACAGTTGTCAGGATCCAGTCCCGGAGGTCACGGTGTCTGCTGGATTTTGACAGTTTAGTAATTTTTTTAAGAGATTAACTACAGAGCTCACACACTTGTTCTCAAGGCCTTAAATGGCTGCTGATTGCAGGGAAACTACAAATACCAGCAGACACTGCAGCTATCTAAGACTTTCGTGCCCTAGAGTCTTCGGGAAACTCCGTCTTCCCAATAACCTGAGCAATCTCCCTTCTGGACCCCACAGCTGGGCATCCAGCCCTGTCATAGAGCTTTCCAAGGAGCTCACTGACTCACTCCAACCGACTGCCTGCCGTGTTTTCTGCACAGATAAGAGCCCGCAAAACCCATCCCATAAATACACTGCTCAAAAAAATGAAGGGAACACTTAATCATCATAGTATAACACCAAGTCAATTAAACCAAACCGGTCATGCTGGATGATGTTGGAGGCAGCATAACATTCGCCACGGCGTCTCCAGACTCTTTCAGGTCTGTCACATGTGCTCAGTGTGAACCTGCGCTCATCTGTGAAGAGAACGGGGCGCTAATGGCGAACCTGCCAATTTTGGTGTTCTCTGGCAAATGGCAATCGAGCTGCACAGTGCTGGGCTGTGAGCACAGGTCCCACTACAGGATGTCGGGCCCTCATGCCACCCTCATGGAGTCTGTTTCTGACAGTTTAGTCAGAAACATTCACACGAGTAGCCCGCTGGAGGTCATTTTGTAGGGCTCTGGCAGTGCTCCTCCTGTTCCTCCTCGCACAAAGGAGCAGATACCGGTCCTGCCGCTGGGTTGTTGCCCTTCTACGGCCCTGTCCAGCTCTCCTCGTGTAATGGCCCATCTCTCGGAATCTCCTCCACACTCGAGACAGTGCTGGGAGACACAACAAACCTTCTTGCGATGGTACGTATGGATGTGCCATCCTGGAGGAGCTGGACTACCTGTGCAACCTGAATGGGCTGCAGGTACCGCCTCATGCTACCAGTAGTGACACGGGCGCTAGCAAATTGGAAAAACTAGAGAAAAATCAGTCAGGAAGGATAAGGAGAGAGAAATGGTCTGTGGCCACCACCTGCAAAACCATTTACTTTTACTTGCTGTTGCCTCTCCTGTCCATCTGTTGTCACTTTTATTTGCACCAAAGCAGGTGAAATTGATTCACAATCATTTACACTTCCTAACTGGACAGCTCGATATCCCAGAAGTTTAACTGAAATGGTGTTATACTGTGTTGATTAAGTGTTCCCTTAATTTCTTTGAGCAGTGTATAATTGCGTCATTAAATTTCACAGCCGGCCCTGTGCGCCATAGCCAACCCTAACCCTAACCAGCTTCCCTTAGCTCTGTAACCAGGGGGTCACATTTCAACTGATTTAAAAATGTATTCACGCCTCCTCATTGAGGTGTCTGTCCTCTTACTCTGTCCGATCTCTGATCCTTCACCTTTGCTGGAAAAAGGAATTGAGACTTGATCTTTATACATAAATGAGAAATGCTGATTGTAACTTTACCAAACATTACTGATGTAGGCTATTTTGTAAATAGTAAGTGAACAAACCAAACCAACCACATCCCCAGTCTTTACATGCCTTACCATCCACATCCCCAGTCTTTACATGCCTTACCATCCACATCCCCAGTCTTTACATGCCTTACCATCCACATCCCCAGTCTTTACATGCCTTACCATCCACATCCCCAGTCTTTACATGCCTTACCATCCACATCCCCAGTCTTTACATGCCTTACCATCCACATCACCAGAGTCTACTGCTATTCATGTAACAATGAAGCACAATAAAGATCAGTATGTGGCATTTACAACACAAGCATCTAGTTCAGGCAAATGTTAATTGTTCAAGGGAAAAAAACAAAGTAATTTGTTCCTTTAAGAAAGTAATTGCCGGCTTTTAAAATGTCAAAACCGATCTAAAGGGACACATTGTTTCAAGCAGAAATTCATTAGAATAGGAAACTGAATAGCCTCTCTTTTGCATGTTTAATGCCCTGGATTAGTGTACAGAAAAGGGCAGAATTTGCTGGGTAATGCGCACTTCTGACAGGTGTGCTGTCGTCCTTTTTATGCCACAGCAGATTGCTGTAGCTAAACAACGCGCCTCTGTGTCTCTTATCAAACAACTCCCGTTTCCCCGCGTCCTGGGCTAACTACAGGTAATATACACAGGGGGAATTAAACAAGTTCTTCTTTTTGATGACGGTCATTAAGGATAATTAGCGCGGCGCGTGTTCGGGGTGCGAAGCAGCGCTGTTAAATTAGACATTCCGGTCTCAGTTGTGGTGCTCGGAGACGTCCCTCTGATTCCATCTTCATTGAATGGATTGGTCCATCTTTGACTGCTTTGCTGGTGCAGGCATGCAGTTAACTAAGAAATCTCTACAGGTCCATCCATCCATCCATTATCTCACGCGCTTATTCCTGGTCAGGGTCGCGGGAGTGCTGGAGTCTATCCCAGCATGCTTTGGGTGAGAGCCAGGAATACACCCTGGACAGGTCGCCAATCCATCACAGGGCACACACATCAGTCACTCACACACTCATATCTATGGGCAATTTAGAGTCTCCAATTAGCCAAACCTGCATGTCTTTGGACTCCGGAGTATCCGGAGGAAACCCACGGGGACACGGGGAGAAGATGAAACTCCACACAGAAAGGCCCCTGGCCGGGATTCGGACTCGGTAGCTTCTTGTTGAGAGGCGACAGTGCTGAGTGCTGACCACTGCACCACCGTGCTGACCACTGCACCACCACGCCGCCACCTACGGATCAGAGAGAGATTTTTCTTCGTTGCACGCACGCACGCATGCACACGTCGGCTGGCCTCCATCAGATCCTCTCCCGCCCCACATCCCAAACCTCACAGGAATCACCATATTTCATCAGCAAATTACACAGCCAACGCAAAACACCTCTCCAGAACATTGGAGAAGATTCTGGATTCCTCTTCAGTTGTGAGAATTATTATAACAAGGTTTCCGCAAAGTCTCTCTATTTTAGTGTCAGTCATTTTTTTCAGTCACCAGAAAAAAAAACATTCCTGGCATGGCGACATCCCCTGAAGTGTGTGTGTGTGAGTGTGTGTGCATGTGAGCGAGTGTGCATGTGTATACGTGATGGCAGATTTAAGATCCTTCTCTGCCCCCTTGTGGCAGCAATCAGGCATAGCAGGAATCAACACACACAGCAGGGGAATGTGTGTGTAGCATCGTTACATAAACGCCACGAGACCACCTCACCTGGGACCATGAGCATGAATGTGTGTGTAGCATCGTTACATAAACACCACGAGACCACCTCACCTGGGACCATGAGCATAAAATTAAACAAACAATAGGTAAAGAATTACAGAGATCAAGTCCTCTCCCAAAAAGCACCCTCCATCTCAGAGCGAGAACGCGAGAGAAAGAGAGAGAGAGAGAGAGAGAGAGAGGTGCATTTCCTCACTAAATGTGAAAAATATAAACAAATTAGAGAAAATTTCTTCCCAAAATTCACAAAACTACATTAACATTTTCCAGTCCTGCCTGAAATTAAACAAATGCACATTTTGGAGAGAAGTATTCTGCCAATTTGGCTGCAGATTACGCAGCTTCTTGCCACAGCTGGAGACACAGCAGTGACCAGTGATAATAATCATTTGTTTGTACATATTGTATTATTGTTTTGTAAATAATCTACATTTTTAAAATTTATTTTGTTATAGTTCATGATTACTACTATTATTACCATTGTATTCTGCTTTGGCAATATGTATGAAAAATATGTCATGCCAATAAAGCAAGTTGAATTGAATTGAAATTGAGAGAAATGGGAGAGAGATGAGGGAGAGAGAAAGAGAGATAAAGAGAGAGAGGGAGAGAAAGAGAGAGAGATGAGGGAGAGAGAAAGAGAGAGGGAGAGAGGGAGAGAGAAAGAGAGTGAGATGAGGGAGAGAGAAAGAGAGAGAGATCACACTGGGTGACATTAACAGCTTTTATTTCCAGTGATTTGGGGGTTAAGACCCCAGTATAACTGCAGATGGGTCCAGTTACAGGAAGTAGGGTCCAGTTACAGGAAGTACATTTCCATGCAGTTTCTGAGATGAAGGCCCTTTATCTACATGCTTATATTACAATACTTACAAAAACCTGCCATTCAATGGAATAAAAACAAAAGCAGCTAAACACATATTTACACTTAAGTTACTTATTATACAGAAATATTTAAAATGCAAGTTCCATTAAAATCCCCCCCAAAAAAAAGTATAAAATATGTAAGACTCGGGTGGAAGCACAGAATTAATCCTGTAAAATGACTGCATGAGTCGAGCGTTTCTCACAATAACAGCATCTTTACATATTTCAACAAGACAATATGGCACCTAAAGCAAGTAAACCCACACGCTTAACCAGGCACTTTCCTTTGAGATTTAATCATCCTTTATTCTGCGTTTATTCTTCATTTTTTTGCAGTCCGACAGGAGGAAGTGAGGAAGCGGAGAAGAGGGGCGGAGCTGAGCCAGGGAGGCTGGGAAAAGCGTATTGCGTTGGTGGTTTGTTCAGGACTCTTCTCTTCGCTGAACAGTGTATGGCTGTTAAATGACGCACAGCACACTGTCTGGCTGTTTAATGACACACTGCACACAGTGTCTGGCTGTTTAATGACACACTGCACACTGTCTGGCTGTTTAATGACGCACTGCACACTGACTGGCTGTTTAATGACGCACTGCACACGCTCCACAGTACACAGCACAGACTACAGAGAGATATAGTGTACACTTTAAAATGAGACCCATAACCAGCAACTAAGCTTTAGTCAATGGAACAGCAAAGCGTTTACATTCCTTTGGGTTTCCCAGTGACCATACAGAACCCTACCAACCCTAACCCTAACCCCTAGCCCCTAAACCCTAGCCCCTAACCCCTAACCAAGCCCATAAATCATCAGTAACACCAGAGTCGCTTCTTTGTAATATTTTCTTTTCTTTTAAAAAAACAAAACCTTTTACCATAAATACTGAAGGCGTAACACAGCCAGCCCTGTGGCTAAAGGCCTGTAGAGTTACCCAACCCAAGGCGGGAACACAGCTGTTCCCGTACGCCAGTTAAAACGATAACACAAATTCATTCATGTTTCCAGTACTGTTTTCCTTTTTTTGCAGGGATAACCCTGTGAGTGTAAAACAAAGAGAACCCTTGAATCTGCAGGAGCCACGTCTGATAATACACTGCTCATAAGAGAACACTTAATCATCACAGTATAACACCAAGTCAATTAAACCAAACCGGTCATGCTGGATGATGTTGGAGGCAGCATAACATTCGCCACGGCGTCTCCAGACTCTTTCACGTCTGTCACACATGCTCAGTGTGAACCTGCTCTCATCTGTGAAGAGAACGGGGCGCCAATGGCGAACCTGCCAATTCTGGTGTTCTCTGGCAAATGCCAATCGAGCTGCACGGTGCTGGGCTGTGAGCACAGGTCCCACTACAGGACGTCGGGCCCACATGCCACCCTCATGGAGTCTGTTTCTGACAGTTTGGTCAGAAACATGCACACGAGTAGCCCGCTGGAGGTCATTTTGTAGGGCTCTGGCAGTGCTCCTCCGGCCGCTGGGTTGTTGCTCTCCTCGTGTAATGGCCAGTATCTCCTCCACGCTCTTGAGACCGTGCTGGGAGACACAGCAAACCTTCTTGCGACGGCACGTATGGATGTGCCATCCTGGAGGAGCTGGACTACCTGTGCAACCTGAATGGACTGCAGGTACCGCCTCATGCTACCAGTAGTGACAAGGGCACTAGCAAAATGCAAAACTAGAGCAAAATCAGTCAGGAAGGATAAGGAGAGAGAAATGGTCTGTGGCCACCAACAGCAAAACAGTTTCCTTTTTGGGGGTTGTCTTGCTGTTGCCTCTCCTGTCCATCTGTTGTCACTCATTTGCACCAAAGCAGGTGAAACTGATTTACAATAACTGGACAGATCGATATCCCAGAAGTTGAATTGACTTGGTGTTAAACTGTGTTGATTAAGCGTTCCCTGTATGTACAAACACAAGCTCACTCGCCGTGTTTCTCAGTGTTTATAAATACTGATAGAATCGCGAGCGGACCACTTGTGCGCCAGACAGTTTGTGGGGGTGTGTGTCTGCGGCTAGGCTCAGAGCCCCCCTGATCTTCCCCGGGGGTGTGTCGCCGTTTAGGTGGTCCTGAGCAGATGTGGGCGTGGCTGTAGTAGAGGGGGCGGAGTCATCCCCGCCCTCAGCGTTGCCAGAGCGACAGCGCTCGCGGACGATCCACTCTCGTATGGAGAAATCCTGTGAGCTGCACTTGGGCTTGAGCCGGTCCACGGCAGATAGCTCCGCCCCCCTGCCTGCGGCGGACAGTTGGGCGACGTCGCGCTGCCCCCCCACGGTGTGGCGACGCCGGATGCTCTTCTTCTTGCGAGCCTCAGGGGATCGCGTCCTCGAGGGGGTACCCCCGCCCCCCGACATCCCGAACATGTCATCCGCTGAGCTGCGGAGGCGGAGCTTGAGCCTCTCTGTGATTCGCAGCCTCCACGGAGGCTCCGCCTTTTCTGACTCCTCGCTCTTGGAGGAGGAGCTTAGGCTGCCAGAGGACCGCCCCTTGACTGAGCCCAGAACACAAGACAGCTTGCTGGGCACCCGGTCGCTTCGCCCGCCCTCGGCGGAAGACTCGCTGTCAGTCGTTGGGTGCGGGGGCGGGGTTGTGCTCGGGGGCGGGGCCGGCTCAGTCTTAGGGAAGACGGGGAAGTCGCTCTCGCTGTCGGTCTCGGCGGGACGGCCCTCGCTCACCAGCTCGCTGCGCTCGTCGTCTGCCTCGTCCCCGCGACTCTCTGCCACCGACCGCACCTCGGGGCACAGAGCGCTCGACTCCGCCCCCAGCAGGAAGGGGAAGGTCAGCGAGGAGGTGGTGGAGTAGTCAGAGGTGATGGAGCTCACCTCCGCCAAAGCCTCGTTGCCACGGTGATCAGGGGCGTGGCCAGGGGCGGGGCGTCTCTGGGGGGCGGAGGCCTGGGAACTGCTGCTGTTCATAGTGCCCAGGTCAGAGGTTGTGTCGTCACACTGGGAGGTGGGGTCGGACAGGGAGGATTGGCGGGCCACGTTTGCATGGTAACTCAAACTGGGGGAGGGGTAGTACAGCGGCTGGGGGCACGGGGCCTCCTCCCCCCCCCTCTCCTTCTCCGGCAGCGACAGTTCTGCATCCTGCTTTCTGTTTATCTGACCGCCATCATCCCTGTCCTCACTCTCTGCGCCGCCGCTCTCTTTGCGCTCGGGCTTGTCGGGCTCCGCCCAGCCCGGGCTCAGGTTCTGGTTCTGGCTCAGGCCCGGCTCACGGTTCTGGTTCAGGCCTGGCCCACGGTTCTGACTCTCCTTCCTGGGGAAGACTGCGTCCAGGTCGTCGTCTGAGCTGCTTGGAAGCGGTTTCTCCTTGTGCTTCTTCCTCTTGCGGCTGGCGGCTGCCAAGATGGAGGAGCGTAAGAGCTCCCTGCTGAACTGCTCTTTACCCCCCGAGCCCTGCTGGACACAACCATACACTACATTCAGAATATTACAACAACACAACACCATAAAGTACCATCAGAATGAGCCCTGCTGGACACAACCACACACTACATTCAGAATATTACAACAACACAACACCATAAAGTACCATCAGAATGAGCCCTGCTGGACACAACCACACACTACATTCAGAATATTACAACAACACAACACCATAAAATACCATCAGAATGTTACACCAGCACTACAACAACACAACCACACAAACACCTGTCAAAGCACTACAACACCACAACCACACAAACACCCGTCAAAGCACTACAACAACACAACCACACAAACACCCGTCAAAGCATTACAACACCACAACCACACAAACACCCGTCAAAGCATTACAACAACACAACCACACAAACACCCGTCAAAGCATTACAACAACACAACCACACAAACACCCGTCAAAGCACTACAACACCACAACCACACAAACACCCGTCAAAGCATTACAACAACACAACCACACAAACACCCGTCAAAGCATTACAACAACACAACCACACAAACACCTGTCAAAGCATTACAACACCACAACCACACAAACACCCGTCAAAGCATTACAACAACACAACCACACAAACACCCGTCAAAGCATTACAACACCACAACCACACAAACACCCGTCAAAGCATTACAACAACACAACCACACAAACACCCGTCAAAGCACTACAACACCACAAACACACAAACACCCGTCAAAGCACTACAACACCACAAACACACAAACACCTGTCAAAGCATTACAACAACACAACCACACAAACACCCGTCAAAGCACTACAACACCACAAACACACAAACACCCGTCAAAGCACTACAACACCACAACCACACAAACACCCGTCAAAGCACTACAACACCACAAACACACAAACACCCGTCAAAGCACTACAACACCACAACCACACAAACACCTGTCAAAGCATTACAACAACACAACCACACAAACACCCGTCAAAGCATTACAACAACACAACCACACAAACAACCCTCAAAATGTTATAATAACAAAACCACATACGTAATTCAGTTAAACCAGTTATTTTTTTTATTAATGACAAATTGTCAGCGAATACACTGATATGTAGCTTCCATTCTTAAAATTATTATTTATAATGTTGCAGCAAAAATGGGACCCAGTGATTCAGGGTAAGTGCCTTTGGTTGAGCCGCACCTGGGAATTGAACCTGCAAGCCCCGTTTCATAACCGATAGGCTACACAGCCAGTACTATATTACATAGATGAAGATATAAACGGCCAGGTAGGTTTTGGGGATATGCACTTTGTTACTCCGATACACTGCAGAAGCCTTATTATATAAATATCGCAATGCACTTCCCCCCCCCTCCGTGTCAACGGCTCTCGCTCCTCCCGACTGCTTTTCCACCCTAGCTCCTCAGTGGTGGAATTAACTCCCCATTCCCCATACATTCTACTCCAACACTGCCTGCGTTCCGCCGTGGCCTGAAGACACACCTGTTCAGACACCACCTTGACTGATATACTAATCTAGGACCTCTCATCGTACTTGTGTCTTGTCTAAGTATTTGTTATAGTTTATAATGTGCTTTGTCTTATCTGTTCTGTAGTTACTTCGATGACGTTTCTGTATGCACTTATTGTATGTCGCTTTGGATAAAAGCGTCTGCTAAATGACTGTAATGTAATGTAATAGTAAGGGGACTAGAGTGTAAACCATTAGTGACAACCATGACAGATGGGTTGGAATACATAACTCAAATCATATTGATAAAACTTTGATAAAAAGTTTTCCAGTGCAATCCACAAATATTCCAGTTCTAATCGGTCAAAAGCTTTTTCTTTGTCCAATGGGCCTCATTCATGAAGCGTTCCTAAATATATGCGTACATTTATGTCCGAAGGGAGTTGATACGAAAAATGTACGCCGGATTCATCAAACCGTGTGGAAAAGGTAGATTTTTTCATATTCACTTACGATGCGTGTCCACGTTATTTTGTGATTAGCATAAATCTACGCCCATGAATTGCCTTATATGGAGGCTGTCACTTCCATTTAAAGATCCATATCTAGTCAGAATGGCCCAGAAAAAGCAAAGTCATTTGCATTGCGATACGCTGATAGAAGTGGGCACATTCAGGAGATGTTCATTGAATTTTTTGACGTTTCAAGTGTGGGCGAGATGCGCAATCTGTGTTTGTGAGTCCAGAGATGGCAAAGTTCGATGGTGAGCAACCTGGAGCTCAGAGGTGTGACGGGCTGTAGTCGTGCTACCTGCATTAAACGGGCTGTAGTCGTGCTACCTGCATTAAACGGGCTGTAGTCGTGCTACCTGCATTAAACGGACTGCAGACTAAAATTAGAGGTTCCCCAGTGCACTGGTTTGTACATTGTGACGACCATCGTTTAATGTTACAGGATAATTCAGTTTCTTTCCGACTTGGACCCTGTTTTACGAATGTCCACCATTCTGATTGGTAATATGATAATAATTTGTCACATTTTCCGAACCCCGGGAACCGCTCCATTCTGTTTTACAGTCCATTGGAGCATATTTAGATATCGTTAGATTCAATTTACCTCAAACAAGTCCAGTTTATATATAAACCTCTAATTTGGAAGTGAAAACGTACTTGCCTATTCTGCAAGCCCTACAATGTAGCGTGTGGTTCACTAACATCCCAATCAATGCCGATTACTCATCAGACTATCCCGAGAATATTGAGTCTCTATTGTTCTGCCAATTGCTGAAAGTAAGCAAAGTAATGTAATGTGGGGAAGGGAAAACCCTTCTGCTCGTACAAAAGTAGGGAAATTATTTCCACACACACAATTCACCACTGCTCGTGCTTTTATTGGTTGATGTTTGGTCAATGGCCTTTATCAAAACATTTACAGTAAATGCCTGACTACTATTGGTTGTAGTAAAATAAGTTATATAGGTTTGCAATAACACTTCCAAAATCTCTGGCTGTACCTGTTACCAAGCAGTAATTGGAGATACATTTCATGTAGGCTATAAATAGTTACTGTTGTATGAAAGCTCTAACAAATAAACAGATAAATACGTAGCATTAAGCTCGGTAAAAACAAAGGCTGGGTCCTTTTTTGCAGTGGCAATGTAATTCCATTACTTTTTAAATTACTTTTAAGGACCTGGCTATTATAGTTAATTTGTTGCTGAACAAATAGTTGAGTTGTAAAATAATTAAGTTGTATCCTCCCCCAAAAGTCACCAAAACACCAAAAATGTTCTTCCAGGGGAGCATGTCCCCGGACCACCCTAGTTAAAGCTTGTCCTGCCTCCTCAGTTTACTGATGTGTGGAGAGGTGCAGACGCACACTGATGTGTGGAGAGGGGCAGATGCACACAGATGTGTGGAGAGGTGCAGATGCACACTGATGTGTGGAGAGGGGCAGATGCACACTGATGTGTGGAGAGGGGCAGATGCACACTGATGTGTGGAGAGGGGCAGATGTGTGGAGAGGTGCAGACGCACACAGATGTGTGGAGAGGGGCAGATGCACACTGATGTGTGGAGAGGGGCAGATGCACACTGATGTGTGGAGAGGGGCAGATGCACACTGATGTGTGGAGAGGGGCAGATGCACACTGATGTGTGGGGAGGGGCAGATGCACACTCACCTTAGACCTGGCAGAGTCACTGTTGGGTGAATCTGGAAGAGAAGCAGAAGAACATGAGCAGACTGTGGACATGCATTCAGAGAGAGAGAGAGAGAGAGAGAGAGAGAGAGGGGGGGGGGGGGGGAGAGAGAGGGAGAGAGAGGGGGGGGGAGAGAGAGGGCGGGGGAGGGGGAGAGAGGGGGGGCGGGGGAGAGGGGGGGAGGGGGAGAGGGGGGAGAGAGAGAGAGAGAGAGGGGGGGGAGGGGAGAGAGGGGGGGGAGGGGGAGAGAGAGAGAGAGAGGGGGGGGGAGGGGGAGGGGGGGGGAGAGAGAGGGAGAGAGAGGGAAAGAGACAGGGAGAGAGAAAAATAGACAGAGAGGCAGAGAGGGAGAGAGAGAGAGGGGGGGGGGGGAGAGGGGGAGGGGGGAGAGAGAGAGAGAGGGGGGGAGAGGGGGAGGGGGGGAGAGGGGGAGGGGGAGAGAGAGGGAGGGGAGGGGGAGATAGAGGGAGAGAGAGGGGAAGAGAGAGACAGAGGGGAAGAGAGGGAGAGAAAAATAGAAAGAGGGAGAGAGAGAAAGAGAGAGGCAGAGAGGGGGAGAGAGGGACAGCAGGAGAAGACGGACCTCACAGAGACAGTAGCAGAACACACAGAGCAGACTGTTACTGAGGAGAATGGAGGATCAGTGACACACTGTGGTAGAATAGAGAACACATACGAAACAGTATGTACAGTACACATACCGTGCAGTATGTACAGTACACATACCGTGTAGTATGTACAGTACACATACCGTGTAGTATGTACAGTACAGTACACATGCCGCACAGTATGTACAGTACACATACCGTGCAGTATGTACAGTACACATACCGTGCAGTATGTACAGTACACATACCGTGCAGTATTTACAGTACACATAGTGTAGTATGTACAGTACAGTACACATACCGCACAGTATGTACAGTACACATACCGTGCAGTATTTACAGTACACATACCGTGCAGCAGAGAACACATCGCTACCACAGACAACAGGCCATGCACACGATCACACAAAGCACCGCGCTACACTCCCAACTGAAGCCGCCAACAACGCCATTCTTTCCCAACACAGAAACAACCAGGGGCTAAACGGGGCCACCACTGTCACCTGTACTGGACACAAAGTGTAGTATACTGTATGTGTGTACACGCATGAGTGAGAGTGTAGCACACTGGAGGGGGTTATGCAGAATGACCACTAAAGAGCAACTATGGGGGGGAGAGAACCCAGAGTTCAGACATGACAGGGGGAAGAAAGGGGCTAGCTAACTGCGCCCTCTACAGGACAGGAGAAATAACTACCGCTACACAGGGGCTAACTAACAGTGCCCACTACAGGACAGGAGAAAGAACGATCTCTACACAAGGGCTAACTAACAGTGCCCTCTACAGGATGGGAGGAGGAACTACCTCTACACAGGGGCTAACTAACAGTGCCCACTACAGGACAGGAGAAAGAACGATCTCTACACAGTGGCTAACTAACAGTGCCCACTACAGGACGGGAGGAGGAACTACCTCTACACTTCTCAAACCTGCCCTTTTTTATGCATTCACCAGCAGTTAGCTTTAGCTACAGCTTCAGCTTTGTGACGTGTGCTGATGTGCTGTTGAATTATCAGTGTTAATTCAGTGAGTGTGTTACAGTAAAGAGCTAAGCCAGCACAGCCCCTCACCACACCCCTTCCCACATACGACCGAATGCTATGAGCGGTTAAACCCCACGGAGCATACCATGCTATTCCTCCTCACGGGTGGCTTCAGAAATAACAGAAACAGCAGAGAGGCTTTGAGAAACGACAGACTCCGTGCGTCGGTTGTATTTTTAAATATTAATACACCACAGAAGACACAATACGCTTTTTTTTTTTTTTTTTACAAGAATCGCTTGTTTCTGCAGACTAGGCAGCTACAAGGTGGACAACAGCCCTTCTTCCGACAGTCCCAGCTGTCCGTCAGAGACATTACACAGTCCACCAGTGACATCATGGTGTGATAGGCTCCGCCCACTTGGTCTGTTTGGAGATCAGTATGTGAGAGTGCTGAGGTTTCCTTAAGACACGTGACCAGAGGGGAGAACACTAGAGACATGGTTTTTGGGAAAGAACACGCCAGGTTAGTGAAGCAGGAAGCAGGATCATGCTCACAAGTTACTCAAAGAAAACATGGAATGGAAAAAAGGGAGAGAGAGGATGAATGGAGAAAAATATGGAAAAACAGAACAGAAATAACAAAAAAAGAAAAAAAGTGCAAATGAACCAAACCAAAATCATATTTAAAAATGAAACAGAAATGAATAAGTGAATATAAAAAAGGAAGCGTGACAACAGGCAAACTATTTCAACCAGTTTCCCAAATGGATAACAGTGCCTCTCCATTGTAAAAAGGGTAAATAGTTTGATATCACAGCCACACAGACTTTTTAAAGCTTGCTTAGCCTGTACAGTGTGTCCACTGAAGAACAGACTGACAGCTACTTATCTACCTGAGACCTGAACATCACTCACTGGCATGAACCAATCACACACATCTATCATTCCTATTCAACCAGTCATACACATATCTATCATTCAGTGATCCTATTCCAACCAATTACACACATCTATCATTCCTATTCAACCAATCACACACATATCTATCATTCAATGGACCTCTATTCCAACCAATCACACACATGTCAATTGCTTTCCATAGAGCAGGGCTCCTGACCCTGGTACTGGAGATCCACTGGGTCTGGAATCAGTTCAGACCAGAGGTCACGCTAGGATTTTAAAATGCTGGCCAGAATGTCCGGAAGGATAAGTTTGTCGGACATATGATTTAAAAAAATGGCCATATCTATAACGACAGACAGGTGCATTTAAAGATGTAGCCGAACAACATATGTTACAGGATAGTATTATATTTTGGACTGAAAACTATTTGAAAATAAAGAGTAAAAAATGTTTTAATCATGACGTTTGGCTGTAGGCTACTACACTTAATTGGTTTGATTAATGCAATGATTCTATTGAATGTTTTTGTTTGTTTGTTTGTGGGTCTGCCCCACTGTCTGTCTTTTTTGTTGTTGCTGGGGCTACAACTGAAGTTCCCTAGCGGAAAAATAAAAGTTATTCTATTCTATTCTATTGAATGCTAGCTCGCAAACAGCTACACCACACATGCTAGTCTTACGTCACTGCAAGCTCCGCAGAGGGCCAAGGGACAGACGATTTGAAATAGCGGAGAGTAGTGTTATCTGGTTTGCGCTGATTAGGCCTAATGATGGTTCTGAGACTAAATATGTTAAACTACTATATTGCAAAGTTAAAAAAAAGAATAGTTTTTTTACTGGCCCGAACATCCGGAGGGAATTACATTTTCCGGCCTTTGTCATAGAAAAACGGTCAAAACAGGCAATTTCCAGCCTAACGCGACCCCTGGTTCAGACCCAAGAAACCCTGGTCAGGTGACTGTAATCTACCACTTTAATTGGTAAATTAAGCAGCGAGTAATCATATAAACCAGCAGAGACAAAGGTAAGGGAGCTCTCCTCTATCACTGTGGAATTCTGGGCAAAATCGCAAGCATTGGTTACAAGCATCCGCCAGAGTTACCTGATACTTCTCCTGGTGAGGTGAGGCCTGCACGCCCGATGTTGGTTAGCAGGTGGTCGATGTTGGGCAGGGGCTGCGTCTCCACGGCACTCTCCTGGGGCACGCTGGTCTGTGGGGCAGGGGTCAGAGGTCAACCGCCATCCAACCAGTGTTCCCAACACAATGCAGAGCTATAGCTTCCAACCCAAAATGACTCAGCTGAATCAAATAGTGCTTCCAACTTCAGCTACTGCTAGACATAAGCTTACAGACCCCAAAAAACTGAACTTAGTATTATGAACGTGAATTACAGCTGAAAATGAGCTAAGAACACAAAAATACTCTGCTGAATTATGATATATATTAAGATATACATCTTATATTGTTGATACATTAAAAAAGTACAAACTGGATAAAGTGCACTCAGCCTCTCCTCATAAAGCACACAGCTGTCTGAGTGCTGCTGACCAATAGCAGAGTAAAGCTGGCGTCATAAAGCCCGCCCCCTCATGACATCATCAGCACAGCGTAAAGAAAAGGAAGCTTTTGATACACACCGTGGGCTCCACAGCGCCCTCTTCTGTGAAAAACCAGTCGTACTGTAAGAAAAAAAGGAAGGTCATTTTCAAAATGTTTACAAAAGCAGGCAACACAGCTCATATGTCCAATGAGGCTGTATGTGTGTATACATGTGTGTGTGTGTGTGTGTGTGTATATGCTTACATGCTGTATAAGGGTCTCCACTATCTTGTACTGGTCAGGCATGTGTGTGACCATGTGGGTCATGTTATCCTCTGACGTTCTGACCAGGGTGGGGCCAAACACTATGGCCAGATTCCTGGGCTCCATCTGAGAGGAGCGAGAGAGAGAGTGAGGGGGAGAGAGCGAAAGAGAGGGATGGAGATAGAAGGGGAGGGAGAGAGAGGGAAAGAGGGGGAGAGAGAGAGAGGAAAGGGGGGAGAGAGAGAGAGAGAGGGGGGGGAGGGAGAGAGGAGAGTGGAGGGAGTGAGGGAGAGAAAGAGGGAGTGAGGGATGGAGAGGGATTTAAACACACACACACACACAGTCCAAACTGTGCCGACAGCGCGTAACCAGCGCGTAACCAATGCATAACCAGTGATTAACCAATGCTTAACCAGTACTTAACCAGTGCTTAAGCAGTGTTAGTAACAGCTTAAAGGACAAGGTCTCCAGCACACTATAAAAAACAGGCCGTTTCAATTTCCACAGCCAGAGGTGATTAAACTGCTTTATTTTCTCCTCAGTTCTGTGATCCTTTGATCCCTAAAGAAACAGGTACAGGTGTGTTACAGCTCACCTTGTTCTGCTGGCAGTTCTCAGACACGGTTTTGAGATGAGCTGAGAGGAACTTAAGAGTCTCATAGTGATGACTGGGCAGCTGCTGGAGCTGGAGAGAGGCCAGTGTTAGAGTCACATCCTCTCACATCTAAAACCTTTACTGAGACACAAACTCACCAGAGTCACATCCTCTCACATCTAAAACCTTTACTGAGACACAAACTCACCAGAGTCACATCCTCTCACATCTAAAACCTTTACTGAGACACAAACTCACCAGAGTCACATCCTCTCACATCTAAAACCTTTACTGAGACACAAACTCACCAGAGTCACATCCTCTCACATCTAAAACCTTTACTGAGACACAAACTCACCAGAGTCACATCCTCTCACATCTAAAACCTTTACTGAGACACAAACTCACCAGTCACATCCTCTCACATCTAAAACCTTTACTGAGACACAAACTCACCAGAGTCACATCCTCTCACATCTAAAACCTTTACTGAGACACAAACTCACCAGAGTCACATCCTCTCACATCTAAAACCTTTAGTGAGACACAAACTCACCAGTCACATCCTCTCACATCTAAAACCTTTACTGAGACACAAACTCACCAGAGTCACATCCTCTCACATCTAAAACCTTTACTGAGACACAAACTCACCAGTCACATCCTCTCACATCTAAAACCTTTACTGAGACACAAACTCACCAGAGTCACATACTCTCACATCTAAAACCTTTACTGAGACACAAACTCACCAGAGTCACATCCTCTCACATCTAAAACCTTTACTGAGACACAAACTCACCAGAGTCACATCCTCTCACATCTAAAACCTTTACTGAGACACAAACTCACCAGTCACATCCTCTCACATCTAAAACCTTTACTGAGACACAAACTCACCAGAGTCACATCCTCTCACATCTAAAACCTTTACTGAGACACAAACTCACCAGTCACATCCTCTCACATCTAAAACCTTTACTGAGACACAAACTCACCAGAGTCACATCCTCTCACATCTAAAACCTTTACTGAGACACAAACTCACCAGAGTCACATCCTCTCACATCTAAAATCTTTACTGAGACACAAACTCACCAGTCACATCCTCTCACATCTAAAACCTTTACTGAGACACAAACTCACCAGAGTCACATCCTCTCACATCTAAAACCTTTACTGAGACACAAACTCACCAGAGTCACATTCTCTCACATCTAAAACCTTTACTGAGACACAAACTCACCAGAGTCACATCCTCTCACATCTAAAACCTTTACTGAGACACAAACTCACCAGAGTCACATCCTCTCACATCTAAAACCTTTACTGAGACACAAACTCACCAGTCACATTCTCTCACATCTAAAACCTTTAATGACACACAAACTCACCAGAATCTTCAGAGCTTTCAGCCGCTCCACTGCATTTTCTGTTCGATTGGCGTCAATAAAATAAGCATATTTCTCTGCAAAAAATCAAGAGGAAAAAATGATGGCGGCATATCGATGCCAAAAATCGCGAGAGAAAATAAAATCTCTGCGCGTGGAAATCGAGGAGCCGTGTGCACAGCCCGAAACTCCGTGCACGCAGGAGCCGTGTGCACAGCCCGAAACTCCGTGCATGCAAATTGTTTTGCCATGTGCTTTTACAGAACTCACGCGTGAGTAAAGTCCGTATTTGAGTGCAATATTGTGGCCTTTGAGGAAAAATCTAGGCTTTGAGCGCACACATAACGTGAACGAGCGTTCAGTAGGTGTCTGTCATAGTTGAGGGGCGGGGCCAGCGAGGGGGAAATAATGCCGCGTCTGTCACTGTTCTGAGTAGGGACACATCTTAGATCAAGCTAACTATCGTTATTTTATTATAATGTCTGAAAATTACATTGACACGTTGTTTGGTTTATTGGCTAAATAAAGGAGTGCTGTCCTTATGCGGTTAGTCAGTGGACAAATGATCCAACTCAGTGGCCTCTGGTATCATTCCCTGACATCTTCTGTCTTATTGAATCCCCCGGTAAAGAACCATGTCAACTACATTATGATCCAGTGGCGTACCATAGGCTGTAAAATAGGCCTTCTGTAACCTTACCTTTATATGGATATTAATCCAAACCTGTTTCCACTTATGGTTTTTAATTATCAAACAAGCAATTAACTGAATAACATATATCAATGAATAGAGCCAGTTTTTCTGTGCTAGCATTTTTCTTTGCTTCATAAAATGTGTAGCAATGACTTGTATAGCTATGTATATTGATAGCTGCAGCGCTGGAAATATCGGGGTATGGGCTACAGCAGGGGTGCACCCCTAACCCTAACCCTAACCCTAACCTACACGAGTACGAGTACATGAGCATGGTATCGGCCCCGATACCGATACTGGCATCCCTGGGCTACAGCATTAGACCTTTTTCCGTTTATTTAGCTTGAGTAGCCTTAACAATCAAACAATTAATTTGCTGAATAATCAAGAGAAGACCAATATGCAGCCTTTGATTAAGAAATGACGACAATGATAACTAACTTGAGATTGTTTGACAAGGATCAGGCAATAATCTTAAAGAATGTAATTAATTTTAAGACGGCACTCAAATTAGTCAAAGCAATTTAAACATTAGAAGGCAAAAAGGACAGCGCAGCCTCTCGTCTCAAACAGCACAACGCATAGCCTCATTAAGGCTAGAAAAATGTATTTACACTCTACGAAACATTGAATATTTAAACATGGAGCATTTAAACATGGAGCATTTAAAAGTCAACTTCGCATGATAACACATCATCATAAATGTGGATATATAAGTTTGATGCACAGAACAATATTCTAGCGCCCGGTCTCGACGTCTGTCTGTCCTGGCCCCACGGTGGTGGAATGAGCTCCCCGTGGAGGTCAGAACAGCAGAAAGTCTGACCGCTTTCAAGCGCAGATTGAAGACTCACCTCTTCAAGCTGCACCTCTCTCCACCCCTCCCTACCTCCTTGTGACTATTGTTATCAGAATTGTGTATTCCCCCCCAAAAAAAAAACAAAAAAAAAATTCCCAATCATACTGACTGCGCCTAGCGCTTGGATTCGTGTTTGCCTTTTTAGGATTGTTTTAACGCACTTGTTACTTGTTCGGAAATGCACTATGTACGTCGCTCTGGATAAGAGCGTCTGCTAAATGTCTATAATGTAATGTAATGTATTGCTATCTCAAATTAAATTGGTAGCCTATAATTTATTCATTGGTCTTAAGTGAATCAGTTGTTTGATTGACAATCAGCCAAAGTATATGGAAACAGATTAGTGATCATCCGTTAAAGGTAAGATTAGGCGACAGAAGGCCTATTTTACAGCCGACGGTTAGGGTTAGCCTACGCTAGTGGTTCTCAACCAAGTTGTTATTTTTCTTAATTAGGTGCTTTTCATGTTTAGAGGGATTATTTACCCTCTTAAGCCACATTATGTCAGAAATAGCTTTGCATGCCATGAAGAATAAAATTTCCATTTCAAATAATTACATAAAAAGAAAAAAAGTTTCCATAGGAAATCAATGAAGCGGCCAGTTATAGATCTTTAAATTAAGACAAGATCTAGTAATATATTAAACACATTGCAATTTCGAAATGCCAAAAAGGACAGCACTCGAGTAGCTAACCGTTTGGTTTATTATTTAAATATAAACTATATTTAGGAAACAACATGTCTGACATTATAATAAAATAACAACGAGTTAGCTTGATCTAAGATGTGTCCCTACTCAGAACAGTGACAGACGCGGCATTATTTCCCCCTCGCTGGCCCCGCCCCTCAACTATGACAGACACCGACTGTATCTGCGCCCCGCCCACCCATGGTCAAAAAGAAAAAATACTTGCGCGAGCAGAAGAGAACCGCGAGCAAGAAAGAGGAACGTGAGCGCGAGCAGTAGCTGTGCTTGGATCACAGTTTTGCGGGCTCGTTCAGGTTGTGTGTGCGCTCAAAGCCTGGATTTCTCCTAAAAGGCCACAATATTGCACTCAAATACGGACTTTACTCTGTAAAGTTTCGGGCTGTGCATTCGGCTCCTCAATTTCCACGCTTAGATTTTATTTTCTCTCACGATTTTTGGCATTCATATGCCGCCATAAAAAACAACTGAGAAAACCCCCATAACGTTACCCTCATAATGGAGCAACAACGAGCTGTCAATCGCTAACATGTCTGAACCTATCAGAAGGTTTTTCTCTCCACAGTAAAACAGGATCAATGGCATAACGGCATTTGGTAGCTCCCCGCCACATTTGCTATAATGAAGAATGGTTCCCCCATCGTAAAAACACAGTAAAGAACCTTTGTGCACGTGACAAGAATGCTTAATAATGTGTGTTCCATACTGTCCACAAGGTGGCACCAAGTGACAATTTCACAAAATTTCACATCTAAAGAAGGTACCACCTCATTTACTGAGATGTGAGTCATTAAATACGTGACATAATCCCCTTATTGAAATAAAGAAAGCACAACGACAGCAATGCCTGTTTTATCACCTTACCGTTTGTAAAGAGCGGCTCTGGAAGCTTCCGGAAGAAGGACTTCAGTAAGCTGCTGATCACATTGAGGTCCCTCCATTTCTGTAAAGAGGAGGGAGAGAGAGGGATAAAGAAGAGATGGATAATGGTGTGTGGATTGGAGGAGTGACAGGTAGAGAGTAAGAGATACAGGAATAATGAGATAAATTTGTGTGTATGGGAGGAGTGAGAGAGGTAGAGAGAGGGATAAATGAATGTGTGGATGGGAGGAGTGAGAGAGGTAGAGAGAGGGATAAATGAATGTGTGGATGGGAGAAGTGAGAGAGGTAGAGAGAGGGATAAATTAATGTGTGGATGGGAGGAGTGAGAGAGGTAGAGAGAGGGATAAATGAATGT
The DNA here is from genome assembly GCA_022702515.1 of Ilyophis sp. 1 JC-2022. NCBI lineage: Eukaryota > Metazoa > Chordata > Actinopteri > Anguilliformes > Synaphobranchidae > Ilyophis > Ilyophis sp. 1 JC-2022. The sequence goes on along the minus strand of CM040395.1, from coordinate 224,504 downwards.
GTGGATGGGAGGAGTGAGAGAGGTAGAGAGAGGGATAAATGAATGTGTGTATGGGAGGAGTGAGAGAGGTAGAGAGAGGGATAAATGAATGTGTGTATGGGAGGAGTGAGAGAGGGATAAATTAATGTGTGGATGGGAGGAGTGAGAGAGGTAGAGAGAGGGATAAATGAATGTGTGGATGGGAGGAGTGAGAGAGGTAGAGAGAGGGATAAATGAATGTGTGTATGGGAGGAGTGAGAGAGGTAGAGAGAGGGATAAATGAATGTGTGTATGGGAGGAGTGAGAGAGGGATAAATTAATGTGTGGATGGGAGGAGTGAGAGAGGGATAAATGAATGTGTGGATGGGAGGAGTGAGAGAGGTAGAGAGAGGGATAAATGAATGTGTGGATGGGAGGAGTGAGAGAGGTAGAGAGAGGGATAAATGAATGTGTGTATGGGAGGAGTGAGAGAGGGATAAATTAATGTGTGGATGGGAGGAGTGAGAGAGGTAGAGAGAGGGATAAATGAATGTGTGTATGGGAGGAGTGAGAGAGGGATAAATGAATGAAGGTGCGTGTATCGGGGACACACACTCACGTCCTCCTGGATGTCGATGTGCCCCATGCCTCTGTTCAGCTCCTCCTGCATGCTAGAAATGGCTGCATTGTTCCCGGGGACTCTGTATATCCCAGTATAGTCCAGACCCTTCTCCTCCACCAGCTTACAGCAGATCTCCACTATCAGGGGTACAAACTGAAATACACACACAATGCACTGAAATAAACACACAACAGCCTGAAATACACTCGCAACAGCCTGAAATACACTCACAACAGCCTGAAATACACACAACAGCCTGAAATACACTCGCAACAGCCTGAAATACACTCGCAACAGCCTGAAATACACTCACAACAGCCTGAAATACACACACAATGCACTGAAATAAACACACGACAGCCTGAAATACACTCGCGACAGCCTGAAATACACTCGCAACAGCCTGAAATACACTCACAACAGCCTGAAATACACACACAATGCACTGAAATAAACACACGACAGCCTGAAATACACTCGCGACAGCCTGAAATACACTCGCAACAGCCTGAAATACACTCGCAACAGCCTGAAATACACACACAATGCACTGAAATAAACACACAACAGCCTGAAATACACTCGCAACAGCCTGAAATACACTCGCAACAGCCTGAAATACACTCACAACAGCCTGAAATACACTCACAACAGCCTGAAATACACACACAATGCACTGAAATAAACACACGACAGCCTGAAATACACTCGCAACAGCCTGAAATACACTCGCAACAGCCTGAAATACACTCGCAACAGCCTGAAATACACTCGCAACAGCCTGAAATACACTCACAACAGCCTGAAATACACTCACAACACACTGAAATACATACACAACAGCTTTAAATACACAAAACAGACTGGAATACACACCATTCTTCCATTCAGACTGTCAATACAAAACCTGGGACAATCTTATCCGAAAAGGGCTGTTGTGGGTGCAGGCCTTTAAGGCGAGACACTACAGGTGACTAGGGTAAAAAATTAAACTAAGAGATATCACAATGAAACTTCCCCAGTTGATTACTTATATTAAGACAAGAATGTTTTGTATTACAAGTTTTCAGAAATGTTATGTTTAAATATGCAAATGAGGCATTATCTACTTAAATATGCACTAATTTGCATACAATTCCAGAACAGAAATCTGAACATTGGATAAAGCCATTTTCAAAATTATAGTTTATTTTTGTTGACATATTAGAGCCAAAGGTTTTTACAGAGGGGATTTTTGATATCTCTTTTTATCACTCCATAAATCAGAAAATACTGTCAACAGTCATAAAAAATCTATTTTTGCCATGTTTTTACGAATAAAATGTGATAGAAATCAGGCTATGAATTATATATCAACAAACCCTTCTGTAAAAACCTTCAGAATATAGATATGAATAAAACTGGAAAGTTTGGTGTATGTGAGTGCTACTGAAGTGGAGATTTCTGGCTCAGAGTATGAGGAAAAACTCATTTTGAGAAAACGGCCTTGTAAAATTCCATACATTTTTATTGGAAACCACTATTTACAGACACAATATCTAATCAAATACTTAGCAACAACAATATATCATCATCTAAAACTCATCAAAAATTCATAACTGAATGCATGTATGGCCCATCATATCATCATGTCAATATCTAAAACGCGCACATTCACATCAAACGCCACATCGTTCCTGGTTGAGTCTTGGATACGCGTGGATGTATACATACTTTTGCGGTACTGATCTCTTTTGCACAGACTGCACTCAAGAAGCAAACTGCTACAGAACCCCTGATTCTGCGGATCGATGATAATTTGAAGCCCTGTCCCTGCACAATTAGGACAAATCAACCCACCGATCAGTTCATTCAAACGCGCTACATGAACTATCACTGCTGTGTGACATGCTGGTCACTCCCGCTGTCGAAACACTTCTGCTTTCCAAGTGACAGCTTACGCATCGATGCACTTTGTGAAGGCATTTCATCTTCTTCTTCATTATATAACTGTTGTCGTCTTTTCTGTGAGGTTTTTACACGCACTTTCGGCATTTTGGCAGGTCCCGCGGAGAAAAGCAATTTCCGGAATGTCAGAGCACGTGATGCATCTGAACCAATCACGTTGTCAGAAATCTGCACCAGCCAATGAGAGCTCGTTGTTGGGGGAAAAACCCCCTTCGTACTTTCACTATTGGTTGCTGATACAAAGGAAATTACCATATATGGATCTGATAACATTATACACGAAACTGAGAGCTTTCCAACGGTACCTCATATGATATAGGGCAGAGAGCGACCGCAGATCTGCAAGCTGCGTTAAAATGCGAAGTTTTCGTGAATTTAGGCGAAATCTACAGGCGCAGCATGACGAAGTGTAGTAAAATAAACATCTAAATGTGTATTTTGAACGTTTCCTTTCCACTAGTCTGAAAGAAGACATGTTATGGAAGCAAAATAGCGCAAAATCTCAAAATTGACCAGTGCATCAAAAAACGATGTTTTCACCTGCCGTGTCTCGCCTTAAAGGGCTGTTGTGGGTGCAGGCCTTTAAAGGGCTGTTGTGGGTGCAGGCCGTTAAAGGGCTGTTGTGGGTGCAGGTCTTTAAAGGGCTGTTGTGGGTGCAGGCTTTTAAAGGGCTGTTGTGGGTGCAGGTCTTTAAAGGGCTGTTGTGGGTGCAGGTCTTTAAAGGGCTGTTGTGGGTGCAGGTCTTTAAAGGCCGTTAAAGGGCTGTTGTGGGTGCAGGTCGTTAAAGGGCTGTTGTGGGTGCAGGCCGTTAAAGGGCTGTTGTGGGTGCAGGCCGTTAAAGGGCTGTTGTGGGTGCAGGCCGTTAAAGGGCTGTTGTTTTGGGGTTTTTAATGTTGCTTTCTACAGGCCTAGCCTTTCAAGATGACAGCGCTCTTACCTTGTTGATCTGCCCAGGGGGGCAATCATCCAGGCGCACACCAAACGTCACCCCTGGGGAGCCCTTCTTGTCAAGGGGCTTCTTTCTGAGGCCGGGGATCCCTTTCCTCCACGTACCCCTGTCTCGCGGTGGGCTGCTCTCATCTGGGAGCCACAGCAAACACAGCCCTCATCACACAGTCCTCTAAGTGCACCAGGGGCGCAAAATCGGGCCAATAAAATAGCGCATTATAATGTATGTTTATCAGAAACCTAAAGTGCTGTGTCCTCTGTATAAATGGACAGAAACTTTACAAGTTAATGAACCTTAGAGCCTTTTACTGAAAACCAATCAACCAAACACTTTCCCTAGGATTTGGCTCCACATAGCCATTTTATCTTTGTTTGTACTTGCGTGATGATATACTGAATCTATGACTGGTTAAATGAACTTGCCTGTATATTTGTTAGACAGACACAAACACACATTTGTCTCCTAATTAAATTCTGTGAAGCACTTTGAGCTGAAATATTTTATATGAGAGGTGCTGATGAATAAAGTTATTATAATGTAAAACACTGCTGGTTGATGCTGATTTTGGGGGCGGTGCTGATTTTGGAGACGGTGCAGATTTTGGGGACGGTGCAGATTTTTTGGGGACGGTGCAGATTTTGGGGACGGTGCAGATTTTGGGGACGGTGCAGATTTTTTGGGGACGGTGCAGATTTTGGGGACGGTGCAGATTTTGGGGACGGTGCAGATTTTGGGGACGGTGCAGATTTTGGGGACGGTGCAGATTTTGGGGACGGTGCTGATTTTGGGGACGGTGCTGATTTTGGGGACGGTGCTGATTTTGGGGACGGTGCTGATTCAGGGACGGTACCTTTCTGCAGTGGCTTCCTCTCTGAGTGGTGTCGGGGCGAGTGGGGGCTGCTCCCCAGCAGGGTCTGTCTGATACTGAGGGACTGGCGTGAGGATTTGGGAGACGGCTCAGCCTTACTGCTGGGGGAGCTGGAACACACACACGTATGTAGTATGAACACACACACACACACGTATGCAGTATGAATGCACAGACACATATGTAGTATGAACTCACGCATACAAACACACATTATGAACATACACACACACGTATGTATTATGAACACACACACGTCTATAGCCTACATACTGTAGTATGAAAACACATACACACCCGCACACACACGCGCACACACACACACACACACACACACAAAGCTCACTTCATCATGGTGTTGTATTCCTTTATCTTGCGACTGATCAGGTCCTGGCTGGTGACTCCAGCGCTCTAAAAACACAGAATCCACACAATCAATCCTTACACAACCAGAGAGAACTCACACACACACACACACACACACTGCCTCTGTCCTTACACAACCAGAGAGAACTCACACTCAGTGCACACACACACACACACACACACTGCCTCTGTCCTTACACAACCAGAGAGAACTCACACTCACAGTGCACGTGCGCGCACACACAGCCTTTGTCTTTACACAACCAGAGAACTCACACTCAGTGCGCGCACACACACACACACACACACACACACACACACACACACACACACAGCCTCTGTCTTTACACAACCAGAGAGAACTCACACTCACAGCACATACATGATTTCATGAATTTTTTCAATCAGAAGATTGAAAGTATTAGAGACCAGATCTCCAAATTGCCTACTCCCCTAGGCATCACTCCTCCCAAAATCTGTGAACAGCCCAGATCTTGGTCAACAGAGAAAGATTTATCAACAGTGGCACTAAACTGTTTTACGCCAATTGACATGGAGGAGCTGTCCAAACTGGTTATGTCCTCAAAACCGACAACCTGTCTACTCGACCCAATCCCTGCAAGATTGGCTAAAGAACGTTTTCCTGTACTAGGCCAGCATATGTTAAAAATTATTAACACATCCTTAGTAACAGGATATGTACCAGAGTCACTAAAAATGGCGGTTATTAAGCCATTACTGAAAAAACCAAACCTCGAACCTGACAAACTGGAAAACTATAGACCCATTTAAAATCTTCCATTTCTATCAAAAATATTAGAGAAAGCTGTTGCGAAGCAACTTGGTGCATACCTTAGCTCAAACCATATCCATTAATTATTCCAGTCAGGATTTAGACCCTACCATAGCACTGAAACGGCACTTGTTACAGTTATTAACGATTTACTGTTATCAGCCGACAAAAACTCTGTGTCCGTTCTTGTACTTCTTGACCTAAGTGCAGCTTTTGATACAATAGATCATGAGATTCTACTGAACAGACTCCAGGGCTGTGTTGGACTCAATGGTCAAGCACTTGCATGGTTCAGATCATACTTATACAATAGGAAACAATTTGTTAAATTAAATGAAGAAGTATCCAGTTACTCAGTAATGAAATGTGGTATTCCACAAGGATCAGTGCGAGGTCCAGTACTCTTTTCGTTATATATGCTACCCCTTGGTGATATTATTCGGGCACATGGGGTAGATTTTCACTACTAAGCGGACGATACTCAGATATACATTTCCATGAAACCCGGCGAAGCACTACCACTTTCTCGATTAGAGGCTTGCATTACAGATATTAAAGCTTGGATGCTCTCCAATTTCCTGCTCTTAAACTCAGAGAAAACCGAAATGCTGGTTTTAGGTCCTAAAAAACAAAGGGAGAAATTGTGTACATATATTTTAAGTATTGATGGTTACTTAGTTGTTCCAAATTCAGCTGTGAAAGACCTAGGTGTTACTATAGACCCAGATTTAACCTTTGGCGCGCACATAAAAAACATATCTAGAGTTGCTTTCTTTCAGTTAAGGAACATAGCTAAAATGAGGCATTTCCTATCAGAAGGGGATGCAGAGAAATTGATTCATGCTTTTGTGACGTCTAGGCTAGATTACTGTAATGCTGTGCTATCTGGCTGTCCTAAGTTTTTGCGAAATAATCTCCAGCTTGTGCAGAATGCAGCCGCTCGCATTTTAACTAGAACAAAGAAATATGAGCATATTACCCCAGTACTAGCATCACTTCATTGGCTACCAATTAAGCATAGGATAGACTTTAAGGTTTTGCTTCTGACCTTTAAAGCTTTACATGGACTTGCACCAGTGTATATATGTAATCTGCTTTTACCATATAAGCCGAAAAGATCCCTTCGTTCCCAAGACGCAGGCTTACTTAGTAGTCCCTAGAATATCTAAAAACTTGACGGGTGGTAGAGCTTTCTCCTACAGAGCGCCACTACTGTGGAACACCCTTCCAAAATTTATAAGGGAATCAGACACAGTCTCAATATTTAAGTCTAGATTAAAAACGCACCTTTATGATCAGGCTTATAACGAGTTGTAGTCCGGAGACAGGACCAGAGAAGCCTTTTTGTCGTAGAGTAATGCGGAGTGACATCCTTTCCTTCCTGTCACCTGTCAACAGCTGTGACCCCATCTTCCTGGGCTGGCTCTTGAGAGGTGGATAGGATTGTTTACTCTCTCGTGACTGGATGGGTTCTCAAACCCTGTCTTCATAGCTATGCAGCCATAAGTTACTCCTGGCGGGGGTACTTGTCCAACCCCCCCCCCCCCCCCCTAACTGTTCTCTCTCTTTCTTTTTCTACATTCCGCCGGCGGGGCTCATGCCCCGCATCTCGAGAGTTGCTGTCCAGCTTCCTGTCCGTCGCCGCTTGCCCCTCCCTCCCCACCACCGCTGCCAGCTGATCCTGCCGCCATCGTCACCCGGTTTCCCACCATCATTGCCGCCACATCTGGACTGTCATCTAGCTGCTGCAATTTCTACTATCATGGATATTGGCAGTCAGTTTTGACCATGCTGGTCATTAAGATCTAGACCCTGAGCCGACCTGAGGAGAATGGGTTTCCCCCTTGAGTCTGGTTCCTCCCAAGGTTTCTTCCTAGCTACCTTAGGGAGTTTTTCCTTGCCACTGTTGCCTCTGGCTTGCTCTTGTGGGGGTTTAGGCTGGGTTTTTTCTGTGAAGCGCATTGTGACAACTAGTTGTGAAATGCGCTATATAAATAAATATTGATTTGATTTGATACACACACACACACACACACACACTGCCTCTGTCTTTACACAACCAGAGAGACCTCAGTCACACTCAACTGAAACTTTACAAAGACCTATATATTTGCAAAAAAAAATTAACAATGCTAATCCAGCTAGCAAGTTGCTGTACACTATCATCAGTTAGTAATTATCGAAGATACTAAGCAAATAAAAATTCTACTTTCCCAGTCATTACAGTGAGTGTATAGTGCTAGTCTGTGCATCTCCTGGCTGACCCCTGACACTGTACAATGCAAAGAGAGAGAAGCCCCGCCCACCTGGTCGTTGCCGAGGTTACCGCTCCCCTGAATGACGCGGATCCAAGACAGCATGTCCTCCCTGTCCTCAGCCTGGAACAGGTACTCGCGGGCCGAGGTGGTCAGACGCAGCACATTCTTGCGCTTTGTGTCGCTGTATGAGATGTCAATCAGGCAGGCCTTGATGCTGATTGGCTGGGGTTCGTCGTCGGGCTGGGAGGGGGTGGCAGCTGCGTGGGCCAGCCCCTCCTTCCTGTCCTTGTAGAGGTAGAGGGCGTGGCCACGCAGAACGGCGTACATCTGCTTCCAGGAACGCATACCACCACTGACCCTCTACCGAAGAGAAGGAGGAAGAGAAAAACAGAGGGAGGGAGAGAAATGAGAGTGAGAGTGGGAGGAGGGAGACAGGGACAGAGAAAGAGGGGGAAGAGAGTGGGGGAGAGGGATAGGAAGAGAGGAGGAAGAGACAAGAACAGAGAGAGGAAGAGAAAGAGAGGTAGAGAGGGGGATGAAGAGAGAGGAGGGAGAGAGGGACAGATGGATGGAGGTGGTGACAGAGAGAGATGGAGAGAAAGTGAGGGGGGAAGGGTAAAGGGGGGGGAGAGAGAGGTGGTAGTCAGACCGGAGGGAGGAACAGAGAGAGGCAGCGAGACGGGTTATGAACAGAGAGAGGGGGGTTATGAGCAGAGAGAGAGGGGTTATGAGCAGAGAGAGAGAGGGGGGTTATGAGCAGAGAGAGGGGGTTTGTGGGGGTAATAACACAAGCAGAGGCAGAATCACACAAACAGCCCTAATTACAGCCAGTTCCTGGTATGAAAGATAGAAGTTATGAGGAAAGACTTGAGATACTTAATTAGGGGTAGTGTCCCCCCTATGTGTGGTTTTGGTTGCAACTTACATGTTAAAATTGAAATTTCACTCAGCCGTTTCAGCACAAATTACCAAGCCACTTGGCAGATCAACTCATCTCATCAATATCTCGACATAAAACAAATATGGGAAAGATTGGTTAAGCCGTTTTCATACAATTAAGTACATAAAAAAATTTGCATTTAGATTAAGATTTTTCCCCCCCAACTGAAATTCAACAACTCTAATCGCTAAAGTTGACATAGCGATATGTTGGGCGTGACATGGACCAATGCTTTTGATGGGTGATAAATAAACCTTTATAATTCTACGATACCGGAAATGAATTGTCCAATGACTTAACATTGGGGTATAAATTTGCTAGCAACCGAAGGCTAATTGAAAGTTCAAACTACCGTTACCACACAGTCTCGTGCAATGCAAGATTTCTTACTCCTCGCGCTCTCTGAAGCTTCCACAGCGCACAGAAACCAGCCCATAGATATGAACCAGCCGTAGGCTACTAACGTTAACTGTTACCTATTTTTAAACAACGTTACTCCTTTGTCCACAATATTATCTGTAATGTTAATGCAGCTACAAGCGCCACACCGTGTGAGCTATCAACTAACGTTAGCTAGGTAGCATTACAAGCCCCACATGGAACCTAACAGTGTACAGAAATGTAACGTTAGGACAATTAATGTTAATGTTACGTTAGTTCGTCTTTAAAATAGCAAGATATTTCGCTGAATATAACGTTAGACTAAATAAAATCCTACCAACACAACACAATTGAATAGTGATAGTTTAAGATTACATTTTTAGCCAGTATAACGTTAACGTTAGCTCAGTTAATAGCCTAACTTACTTAACATAACGTTACGGAGCTATTTTCGGTACAATGCAACGGAAATAATTATCTCTTATCCAAGTTAAATAACGTTAGGTAACGTTATATCTTCCATAGCCATGTGGCGCTAGCCAGTGTGCTAACTTACATTGGGTAAAAAAGAAACTTAAAACTAGAAGAGTTTATTGTTCTCAAGGTACATTGATTGAATTTACCGGTAGCTATACATTTTCTAATGATTGTGTAATCTTCAGTTATGTTTATTCAATGTTCAAATGGATGGGTAACAATAGTTATGAATTTTTTTAAAGAAATTGACACCTTTCAGAGAAAAAACCCTGTGAATTAATAACAAAAAACTATGTTTTAAGTGTTCAGATTGGCTTGGTCAAAAGCCGTAAAAGACAGGAAATTCAAATGAGCACCACCAAGCCAAACTTCATCTCTCTACACTATCAGAGATTTCCAGTACTCAGTTTTTTTAAAATATCTGACTGCTATACAGTTCTGTAGCTATGTTGGTCTACTGTATTTCAAACAACATGGACTCATCACTGGGCAGATTGGTTCAAACATTCTCTCAAAGAGCCTAATTCATACTCTTCAAAATAGTAAGCGGCCTACGACTGCTGCTATACAGGCTATAGAGTAGGTTTAGACATTGGCTATAACGCATTAAGGGCAGCACAATAGTATATATATTTCTGTACGTGATGCTGATTATTTTACACAGAAGACTGTGTACACACTTGAAAACTAAATAGGCTATCACTTGCTGCTGGAGTGCATAAATACAGTGGTATTTCATTTTGACTTAAAACCATCATAGATTCTACTCATAATTTGTTGATTAGAAATTGAATCATTCATCCAAGGAGTAGCCTATACTGGACATGTGGCCTAGGCTTAAACCACCACCAATTAAATCACTTATGTACACCTAAGAAGTATGAAATATATGAAAACATACAGGGTAGTAGTCAATAAGATTTCAGTCATCACATAACATGTAGGCCTAATTGGCCTGATATGTCATAATGGAGTTCAAAGGGTAGAAATAAAAACAATAGGTTAAAGTATACATTTAATAGCCTAATGCAATCACAGCATACAATTATACATCTACTCATATAGCTTTAGAATACTTTGAAATGTAAACAGACAAAGTTTTAGAACCACCTTTCAAAAGCTACCTACCAATATTATCACGTTAGCTATCAATATTGGTATGAGGCATAAGAGGAATAGAGAAATACCCACACAAAACTGCAGTAGGGAAATACTAAGCCTTTTTGTACAGGTCACTATCATGGGTGGCATGTTGTAGCGCGCGGATGTTGTAGCGCGCGGAAGCGCGCGGATGTTGTAGAGTGTGGATGTTGGAGGCAATGAAGTTGCTGCAAGTTCACCTGTTAGGCCGCGCATGACGTGTCTTCCTCAGACTGAGGTGTGTGAGAACTGCAGCGGCTGCATCGTGTGCTCGGAGGAGAGCATGAGCTTGTGTGCGCGGAGGAGAGCATGAGCTTGTGTGCGCGGAGGAGAGCATGAGCTTGTGTGCGCGGAGGAGAGCATGAGCTTGTGTGCTCACAGGAGAGCATGAGCTTGTGTGCTCACAGGAGAGCATGAGCTTGTGTGCGCGGAGAAGAGCATGAGCTTGTGTGCTCACCCCCAAATTGATTAATGACTAACGAACACTAGGGTGCTCCACATAAGGAAGAAAAAGGTGGCAAAAAAGAGTGAAAAAGTCAGACCAACTAGAAACCTGTCTCTACAGCCCTCCCACTCTCACAGGCTAACTAGAAACCTGTCTCTACAGCCCTCCCACTCTCACAGGCTAACTAGAAACCTGTCTCTACAGCCCTCCCACTCTCACAGGCTAACTAGAAACCTGTCTCTACAGCCCTCCCACTCTCACAGGCTAACTAGAAACCTGTCTCTACAGCCCTCCCACTCTCACAGGCTAACTAGAAACCTGTCTCTACAGCCCTCCCACTCTCACAGGCTAACTAGAAACCTGTTTCTACAGCCCTCCCACTCTCACAGGCTAACTAGAAACCTGTCTCTACAGCCCTCCCACTCTCACAGGCCAACTAGAAACCTGTCTCTAGGTTTCTAGAAGCCCTCCCACTCTTACAGGAAGTTTAACACTGTGTGGGTGCAAAAATCTGCGCTCGCATTCCCCCAGAGACGAGCTGCCAACATAACCACATTCAACAGCGCGCAGAGCGTGACTGCAGCGCATTTCACTGCGCCAGGCCTCCACGGCCACACGCCAGAATGTTCCGTTACCGTGCGTTGCAGGGGGCGCTGAAGGAGTAACTCTGAGCTGAAGGGGGCCGGTAACGGGACGTAACGTACGGCCGTTAATATCCATGGCGTCCAACACGCGTGTGCTCAGTGCCTGGGGTCCCCGAAGCCTGAACAGTCCCCATTCCAGAGGAGCATTTCCTTTTTTCATTTGATCAGGAAAAAAGCGGAAGCTCGCTCTCCCTCGCAGCAAGTTCGTATATCTTCCTCTACCCAGACTGTTTTCTGCCGCTCGCGATGGTAAGGAAGCCGCGAAAACTCCGGGAGCAGTCGCCAAAGCGCTAACCCAGAACCCAGCGGTGGATCGAAGCGGAGCCACGAAGAGGGAGCTTTCTCTCAGGGGGGGCCGGGCCAGCGGAGGACCGATCCAGCAAAGCCCATACTCCAGAGAGGCCCCATCCCGCCCTGACGGGAGACGGCTGCAGTATGCTGTAGTCACGCTCACGAGTCTCTCAAACAGCTACTGCCTGCCAGTCTAAGGTAAACTACACATACACACCTTGCTCTTTTCTGTGTTGAGCTGTCGGAAGTGCAGCCATCCCTCCTTGGAGGAGTCGCTGAAGATGTCTGAGGAGGAGTCCTTCCTGGATCCGGAATCATCCGAGGACTTCTGTCCATCTAGGACCTTAAAAACAGACACACAGCAGTGAGGACCCAGCAGAGAGCCGCGAGCGGGCAGCACTCACAAACACAGACCTTGGAGAGAGCCGCGAGCGGGCAGCACTCACAAACACAGACCTTGGAGAGAGCCGCGAGCGGGCAGCACTCACACACACATACCCCTTTTCCACCAAGTAAATAACTTGTTCGAGATTAGGCACCGGTTCGGAACTAGAACCAGAACTAGGTTTGTGTTGGTGGAAAGGGGGTAACAGACCTTGGAGAGAGCCGCGAGCGGGCAGCACTCACAAACACAGACCTTGGAGAGAGCCGCGAGCTCAGAGTGGGAGGAACAGAAATGGTGTCTGATCAGTCGCACCCTCTACATGGCCGTTCCTATAGTCACCCTCTGCGTGGCCGTTCCTATAGTTACCCTCTGTGTGACCCTCTTGTTCCAACAGTCGCGCTGTTCACGGCCGTTCCTACAGTCGCGCTGTTCACGGCCGTTCCTACAGTCGCGCTGTTCACGGCCGTTCCAACAGTCGCGCTGTTCACGGCCGTTCCTACAGTCGCGCTGTTCACGGCCGTTCCTACAGTCGCGCTGTTCACGGCTGTAGGTGACTCAGACTCACCTTCCTTAGGCCTCTCAGGCTGGTTAAGTGCTTAACGGAAGACCTCCTGTAGAGAGAGAGAGGAGAAGTGTGTCAGACGGAGGTTCGTAACGCAGTAACGGGGCGTGGAGTCGAGGCATTACTGCGTCATGCAGTTACTTACGCTCTGCTCTCTTGTCTGTAGTTGTCCAGGCCCTCGTCGTACGACTTGGATCGCTCTGTTTTGGGGCCTGACTGGGACTCCAGAATGGTGTTCCGGAGAGAGTCTTCGTGGGGGGGGGGGTTTGGGGGGGAGGGATGAAAGAGCTTCAGAGAGCGAAAAACTGTGTTTCCGTGACGGCGCGCAAACTTACTTGTGCTTTCTTGTGACGCAGCAGCATGCCGACAGCAGAGTTTCTGTGAGTCACACGTGCCCAAAGCCCCTCCTCTGTTACTGTGAGTTAGCATTTTCACACGCGCCCAAAGCCCCTCATCTGTTACTGTGAGTTAGCATTTTCACACGCGCCCAAAGCCCCTCATCTGTTACTGTGAGTTAGCATTTTCACACGCGCCCAAAGCCCCTCATCTGTTACTGTGAGTTAGCATTTTCACACACGCCCAAAGCCCCTCATCTGTTACTGTGAGTTAGCATTTTCACACACGCCCAAAGCCCCTCATCTGTTACTGTGAGTTAGCATTTTCACACACGCCCAAAGCCCCCTCTGTTACTGTGCTCATTTCTGCCCACCCTTCAAAGTGTAAAAGCTCCACTGTTGTGTATCCAGCACACACACTGAGACACAGACAGACACACACACTGAGACACAGACAGACAGACACACACAGGCAAGAGTGGCAGCAGCACCATAACCACATCGGCTGCCCTGCAAGGGGCGCACTTACCTTGGTCATGAGACAGCTGGCGTCGCATGAGGGGGCAGGGGGAGGTGGGGCTGGGGGGGATCGTAGTTATGGCGGGAGCCACAGAAATCACGGCCGAAGCTGGAATGTGTGTAGCATCATGGTCAACACTAGGGCTAGAAGGCTCGTCTGGAATGATGCAACACATACACACACACACACACACACACACTGTGTCAAACAGGCAACATAGCAACACATGTGCACCTCCATTATACACACACATCTCGCAATTTAAATGCCGCATGGCATTATGGGATGCGTGTGTGTAGCCAGGAGAGGGGTTAACTGATGTATACACTGAGTGTCTCAAACTGGAATACAAATTTAAGTTTCGTATTAAACTTATGTAACTGATTTAGCTTATTCAAACTTATGTAACTGATTTAGCTTATTCAAACTTATGTAACTGATTTAGCTTATTCAAACTTATGTAACTGATTTAGCTTATTCAAACTTATGTAACTGATTTAGCTTATTCAAACTTATGTAACTGATTTAGCTTATTCAAACTTATGTAACTGATTTAGCTTATTCAAACTTATGTAACTGATTTAGCTTATTCAAACTTATGTAACTGATTTAGCTTATTCAAACTTATGTAACTGATTTAGCTTATTCAAACTTATGTAACTGATTTAGCTTATTCAAACTTACGTAACTGATTTAGCTTATTCAAACTTATGTAACTGATTTAGCTTATTCAAACTTATGTAACTGATTTAGCTTATTCAAACTTACGTAACTGATTTAGCTTATTCAAACTTATGTAATTGATTTTGCTTATTCAAACTTATGTAACTGATTTAGCTCATTCAAACTTACTAAACTGATTTAGCTTATTCAGACTTACGTAACTGATTTCGTTTATTCAAACATATGTAACAACTCACATTTTATGAAAGATAACTCAACGAAGTAGGACACAGCAAAAGGAGAGGTACAGGGTTTTTTACCATTTGCATCTCAGTGCACAACTGAATGAAAAAAAGCTTATAAAACCAGGACTGCCAGTGTTATAGGCTCAATCATTCTGAAGCATGTTTTAAAGGTGGTACACGGTTGGGCTAAATCATTCTGACAAATGTTTGTAAGGTGGTACATGGTGGGCTCAGTCTAATGCATGTTTTAAAGGTGGTACACATGGGCTCAGCGTCAACATGTTTTTAAGGTGGTACATGGTGAAAAGTATTTTATCAGAAATTAGATGAAGCCAGTGAATTTGGCGCTATGGTGATTCCCATAAACTGTTACATGGCAGTGAGCCAGTCAATAGCCAGAGAAGGTGTGTGTCACATGGCAGTGAGACAGCCAGTAGCCAGAGAAGGTGTGTGTCACATGGCAGTGAGGCAGCCAATACCCAGAGAAGGTGTGTGTCACATGGCAGTGAGGCAGCCAATACCCAGAGAAGGTGTGTGTCACATGGCAGTGAGACAGCCAATAGCCAGAGAAGGTGTGTGTCACATGGCAGCGAGGCAGCCAATACCCAGAGAAGGTGTGTTTCGGGCAAATCGCTCACCCTGTGAGTCTGACCTTATTACCATGACAACACTGCAGGCCCTTCTCCAACCAAGCTCTGTGTTTCTGAATCATAAATGCAAAGCAGCTCCACTGCATGTTTTGTGTATTAATATGTAGGGTGGGTATGAATACTGTAGACGTGTACGCACTTGCTAATGCAAGCAGCCAAGTGCAAATCTGTGCTCTAGTCACAAAAGCACATTTTTATTGTGCTGTCTGAAGCACATTTCATATTCAAGACAAAACGTCTGAGCTGAAGCAATTGTGAAATTAAATCCCAACACCTGCCCCCATCTGCAAAAAACATGTCCCATATTGTCCCAGTAAAGCCTGCTAAAATAAGGTCTCTGCTTTTCAAACATGACCTCAAAAAACCACAAAGAAATCAGCCAAGGCAATGCTGTGAACCAGGACACATCTTATCTCCTGTGTTTTTTTACTTGTCCCGTTTCTCAGAAACAGAAAAGTTGTAAATTTTCCACACCCTCCCGTTTTGCAGCACAAAGCAAACTGCTGACTTCCAGCTGCCGCAGGGTATAGGGAGCCAAAATGAAAGAGAATGGCCTAGTTTCAGCTTTCTGTGGTCGCCTGCTGACTACGCCCAGCCCACCAACATGTCCCCTCCTCCCCAGTCTGCAGGCACCGCCCCTTTCTATCCTCAAAGGCCCGCCCCTTCACCCAGACTCCACCCCGAGTGCATGAGACAGCGCTGCTGTAGGGAGTGCATATCTCTCTCTCTCTCTCTCTCTCTCTCCTCTCTCTCACTCTCTCACTCTCTCTCTCTCTCTCTCTCTCTCTCTCTCTCTCTCTCTCTCTCTCTCTCTCTCTCTCTCTCTCTCTCTCTCTCTCTCTCTCTCTCTCTCTCCAGGCTAAGTAGGTAACCTGCCACGTGTCAGCATTTCATAGCACAGGAGATGTGCATATTCTCTCTCTCACTCTCACACACACACACACACACACACACACACACACACACACACACACACACACACACACACACACACACCATGTGCATCACCAACTCTGCCATTTGATTTGACTTTGAAAACACTACAGCGCCCACACTAGCGCCCACTCGTGTCCTGCAGCTACATGCATACACACATGTGCTTGGGAGCCGAACCACAAAATGCGTGTACATCCATCAAAAAAACACAAAAAAATAAATAAATAAAAAATGCTCGTGCCAAAGACAAGGCTGTATTTAATACTCAAGTGGTGCTTAAAGAGAGATGGCATTAACTGTTCCTACACATGCAAGACATTGAAAATGTCGAAAAGTAAAAAGGGCAAAAAGTTGTTAGAGGAAATTGTGCTGGAATGCGGCAATGCGTACGGTTGGTTCCATGACAACACAATCAATGAAATCAGAAGCAACAGTTTCACTAAAACGAGGAAACCACCATAAGGACGGGCGTTTCTATTTAACGCACACTGATTATTATGAGAAGCTTCATCTGTGGGCTTTCCTGCCTCTTCTTCACCACCCAATTATTAAACCCTGCTATTGGCATCCCCCCCTGCTTGTCTGTCTTTATAAATCCAAGCTCTGTTTCCATGGTAACCCCGTGGCGGCACGGCTCTTACCGATGAAGGGGATGGAGTCCAGTGATTGGTCAAGGCTGTCGGAGGCGGCGGGGGAGGGCTGGTGGTGCTGCCGTTTGATTCGCAGCTCCCGCCGTGTGTCGTTGGGCAGCCAGCAGGCCAGGTCCGCCGCGGGGGTGGGACTGCCACCCGACTCGTTGACGGCCAGGATGTAGGAGGGGTGGCGGAGTGGCTGGAGGGCGTGGCCGTGCCTCCCTGTGGGCGGCTTCTCCCTCAGGATCACCACTGGCTTCGCCTCCGCCTCCATCCCATTGGCTCTGGTTCTGAGAGCCACCGTGCCGTTGCTGGAGGGGGCAGAGCAGGACACGGAGCGGGCCGTTGGCCCCGCCTCCTTGGTAGTTTCTGGGGCGGCGCTCTCGTTCTGGGGGCGTGGTGGCAGGTGGTTGACCGCGGCCGGTCTTTGGTTTTTTGGGGCCTCGACAGCGCAATTGGGGCTATCTGGTTGGGACAGGGCCCTGTGGAGTGGGGGCTGGTGCATGGGGAGAGGCTGCACGCTGGGAGGGCGGTGTTGCCAGTGCCTGTCATCTGGCTCCGCCCTCCCGCAGCCGCGCATCTCCAGCGGCTCCAAGAAGTCGTAGGAACGGGCGCGCGGTTTGGAGTCCTGAGGGGCGCTGCGGGACCAGTCTCTGGGTGGGACAGGGCGCCCGCCGATTCCGATGCGGTCCTGCGAGGCACTGCGCGGGGGGGCGGGGCCGGGGGCAGGGCTGGGATGGTGATGGACAGCCCGGTCGTGGGATGTGCTCCTGTGACGGACCAGAGGCCCGTAGGATGGCGGCCCGTACGATGGCGGGTTGTATTCAGCGGCCCGCAGACTGTCTAGCCTCTCCTGGATGGAGCGGCAGCCGTACGTGTGGCTCCGTTTGTTGTCCACGTACTCCCGGTACGTTTTGTAGGTCCGGCAGTCTATGTTCTGGCGGGAGGCTGGCATGAGATTGGAGGAGGGGGACGAGGAAGAGGGGTAGTGATTGGAGGTGGCTGCGAACGGGTCCGCCAGTGAGGTTCTGACAGAAACGGGGCAGCCCGGAGTAGAGAACACGGCAGTGTCCAGTGGCCGTGCCGAGGGGTACTGAGGTGGCCTGGCGGTCGAAACAGGCAGCGGGACGGGCCTGGTTCTGAGCACACTCGGGTCTGGGGGCCCCGCCCCATACCGCCTTTCCTCAGTCCTGTGACAGACCCCCGAAACGGCATGCTCAACCTCTCTCACACCCATCTGGGGTTTGAGGGCTGGTGGGGGCGGGGAACAGGAAACGGGGATCTCCACGCCGGGAGCCCTGGCATCCATGGACAGGGCCGGTTCGGGATTTTGGGCCATCCCGGCAGGTTTAACGTCTATGCGAGGGTAACATAGGGGCGGGGGCTCTGGGATGTTGTGGGCGTTCCCGCTGTAGGCTTCATGGCCCTTAAGGTAGGCGTCCTGGGAATATGCCTGCAGGAGAGGGGACATAACAGGGGTCACTTAAAATTGACATTTTTGTCTTCTTATTCGTGGAATTCTTGTGCGTGAAAAACACAATGCTAGGAAAACAACAGGAGTCCGTGACTTCACTAACGCCGTCCGGCCAATTAAAAATATGACAGAGAAAAGACCAGACAAACAACAAGGCACCAAAATGCCATTTGATCCTGAAACACACAAGGCAAAAAAATAAGGACTAAATAAAAATGGAATCTGCAGCCTAAACAGACAGCAGAAGGGTCTGGTGACCGGCTGCATTTAACGTGCGAGCGCTGCGTGAGGCAACAAATAGCCGCGCAACGGGATGGATTACGGAGTGCGGCGGCTTTACCCACCTTTGACCCAGTGACTCGTGCCCATGAACGCAGGCACACAGTCAGGGCTGGGCCCCGCCCTCCATACGCCACAGACCTGAAGGACACCTCAGTGATCATCTCCCCTCCCTCGAGTCCCAACCCCACCCCCTCAGGACCAGCCACACGTCGGAGCAGCGCGGGACCACAAACAAATCGCAGAGGCCAGTTTAACCAAGCCGAACGTCATCCTCATTCTGTTTTTGGACTCAGTGGGAATGTGGAGTGGAGCTCCGTCTCCACCTCACCACAGGTGTGGAAATGAAACAGGGAAGGGGCGGGATCAGAGCCAGGTGGACTTTATGCTGGTTTCACCTGTGCCCCTCCTGCACTAATCCATGCGCGGCTGCCAAGCCCTTCCCCCATCCCTCACTCCGGGGCCAAAGGGCTCTCCACAGACTGATACGGAGGACTCTGTACACACCCACACCTGTGTGTGCTGTCAGACTGCTGGGTAATCAGGCTGCAATCCACCACACACAGAGGGGCATAACACACAGAGGGGCATAACACACAGACAAACGGGAGCAGAATATCAACATCGGTCTCCTACCAGTATGATATCATAAGCAGAATATCAACATGTCTCCTACCAGTATGATATCATAAGCAGAATATCAACATGTCTCCTACCAGTATGATATCATAAGCGTAATATCAACATCTGTCTCCTACCAGTATGATATCATAAGCGTAATATCAACATCTGTCTCCTACCAGTATGATATCACAAGCATAATATCAACATCTGTCTCCTACCGATCTAGCAAAAGCAGAATATCAACATCTGTCTTCTACCAATATGATATCATAAGCATAATACCAACATGTCTCCTACCAGTATGATATCATAAGCATAATATCAACATGTCTCCTACCAGTATGATATCATAAGCATAATATCAACATCTGTCTCCTACCAGTATGATATCATAAGCATAATATCAACATGTCTCCTACCAGTATATCATAAGCAGAATATCAACATGTCTCCTACCAGTATGATATCATAAGCAGAATATCAACATCTGTCTCCTACCAGTATGATATCATAAGCATAATATCAACATCTGTCTCCTACCAGTCTAGCAAAAGCAGAATATCAACATCTGTCTTCTACCAATATGATATCATAAGCATAATACCAACATCTGTTTCCTACCAGTAGGAAATTATAAACATAATATCAACATCTGTCTCCAACCAGTATATCATAAGCAGAATATCAACATGTCTCCTACCAGTATGATATCATAAGCAGAATATCAACATGTCTCCTACCAGTATGATATCAAAAGCAAAATATCAGCATCAGTCTCTTACCAGTATGATATAAGTATAATACCAACATCAATACCAAATCAAAATGTCAATATTTATAGCATTCTTTCCTATAAAACACAAGATGGGAATGCTCGGGTGAGATGGGAATGCTCGGGTGAGATGGGAATGCTCGGGTGAGATGGGAATGCTCGGGTGAGATGGGAATGCTCGGGTGAGATGGGAATGCTCGGGTGAGATGGGAATGCTCGGGTGAGATGGGAATGCACGGGTGAGATGGGAATGCTCGGGTGAGATGGGAATGCAGGGGGTGAGATGGGAATGCTCGGGTGAGATGGGAATGCTCGGGTGAGATGGGAATGCTCGGGTGAGATGGGAATGCTCGGGTGAGATGGGAATGCTCGGGTGAGATGGGAATGCTCGGGTGAGATGGGAATGCAGGGGGTGAGATGGGAATGCTCGGGTGAGATGGGAATGCTCGGGTGAGATGGGAATGCTCGGGTGAGATGGGAATGCACGGGTGAGATGGGAATGCTCGGGTGAGATGGGAATGCTCGGGTGAGATGGGAATGCACGGGTGACAGGGTGTTGATGTGGGTGTTTTTCTCCGTCCTTACCGGAGCAGTGATGTCCCTGGAAAACTGCAGGCAGAAGAGTGGATATCGGCAGAGAAGCAGAAAGAGACAGAGAGAGGAGGGGAGTGGAGAGATGAGCACTCAAATGCAGCGTAGCCCGGTGGCGCTCACGCTGTCGCCGAGCATAAAAACATGCCGCGCGCTGTTGCCGGGAGGCGAACCGCCGTCAGAAAGTGAAGGGCGAAAGAGGCAGAGAGGGGGAAACACCGTGGCGTTAGCATTAGCTCATCCCCACTGCTCCCCGATCCCAGACACGCTCTGTCGCCGTGGCAGCAGCCTGTCTCCCGCAGAGAGCTCCGGGACAGGCCCGGGGTCCGCTCCCCATCTCCCGCCTGTCCGTCCACGGAGAGATTAGCCACGATCACCAGCACTCAGCAGCCTGCCTCTTTCTCTCCCTCTCGCTCTCTCTCAAGAGGCTACTGCTCATATGACGAAAGCAGCTGCTCGATTATACATTCTGCTCTGCTCTTCTCTCTCTCTCTCTCTCTCTCTCTCTCTCTCTCTCTCTCTCTCTCTCTCTCTCTCTCTCTCTCTCTCTCTCTCTCTCTCTCTCTCTCTCTCTCTCTCTCTCTCTCTCTCTCTCTCTCTCTCTCGGGTCAGCTGGTCTCTGCTCTGCTCAGATAAGTGGTCCATCTCTTCTGGTGGTGTGGTGTTTTTTTTTGGCTCTCAGTTGGGAGTTGTCCTCCGCTCACACCCCCCCCCCCTCCCCCCCTCCCTTCACGCGCCGTTAGCACCACGGACCAGTTGCCGTGACAGCAACAGATGTGTTACACTCACAAGGGAAGTGAATCTCTGTCTTTTCCTGTGTTTCCATCTCTCCTCCTCCCATCTCTGTCTGTCTCTCGCTCCATCTCCCCTCCTCCCATCTCTGTCTCTCGCTCCATCTCTCCTCCTCCCATCTGTCTCTCACTCCATCTCTCCTCCTCCCATCTCTGTCTCTCGCTCCATCTCCCCTCCTCCCATCTCTGTCTCTCGCTCCATCTCTCCTCCTCCCATCTGTCTCTCACTCCATCTCTCCTCCTCCCATCTCTGTTTCTCGCTCCATCTCTCCTCCTCCCATCTCTGTCTCTCGCTCCAATTCTCCTCCTCCCATCTCTGTCTCTCGCTCCATCTCTCCTCCTCCCATCTCTGTCTCTCGCTCCATCTCTCCTCCTCCCATCTCTGTCTCTCGCTCCATCTCTCGCCCATTCTGCCCATCTCTCTCTCGCCCATTCTGCCCATCTCTGTCTCTCGCCCATTCTGCCCATCTCTGTCTCGCTCATTCCTCTGTGCATGTTTAAAAGGGACTGTTCCTGTAGTGATCAGTCACAGACATGTTTAAAAAGGGACTGTTCCTCTCTCGAGTGATCAGTCACAGACATGTTTAAAAAGGGACTGCTCCTCTCTCGAGTGATCAGTCACAGACATGTTTAAAAAGGGACTGCTCCACTCTCTAGTGATCAGTCACAGACATGTTTAAAAAGTGACTGTTCCTCTCTCGAGTGATCAGTCACAGACATGTTTAAAAAGGGACTGCTCCTCTCTCTAGTGATCAGTCACAGACATGTTTAAAAAGGGACTGCTCCTCTCTCTAGTGATCAGTCACAGACATGTTTAAAAAGGGACTGCTCCTCTCTCGAGTGATCAGTCACAGACATGTTTAAAAAGGGACTGCTCCACTCTCTAGTGATCAGTCACAGACATGTTTAAAAAGGGACTGCTCCTCTCTCGAGTGATCAGTCACAGACATGTTTAAAAAGGGACTGCTCCACTCTCTAGTGATCAGTCACAGACATGTTTAAAAAGTGACTGTTCCTCTCTCGAGTGATCAGTCACAGACATGTTTAAAAAGGGACTGCTCCTCTCTCGAGTGATCAGTCACAGACATGTTTAAAAAGGGACTGCTCCTCTCTCGAGTGATCAGTCACAGACATGCTTAAAAAGGGACTGCTCCTCTCTCTAGTGATCAGTCACAGACATGTTTAAAAAGGGACTGCTCCTCTCTCTAGTGATCAGTCACAGACATGTTTAAAAAGGGACTGCTCCTCTCTCGAGTGATCAGTCACAGACATGCTTAAAAAGGGACTGCTCCTCTCTCTAGTGATCAGTCACAGACATGTTTAAAAAGGGACTGCTCCTCTCTCGAGTGATCAGTCACAGACATGCTTAAAAAGGGACTGCTCCTCTCTCTAGTGATCAGTCACAGACATGTTTAAAAAGGGACTGCTCCTCTCTCTAGTGATCAGTCACAGACATGTTTAAAAAGGGACTGCTCCTCTCTCTAGTGATCAGTCACAGACATGTTTAAAAAGGGACTGATCCTCTCTCTAGTGATCAGTCACAGACATGTTTAAAAAGGGACTGCTCCTCTCTCTAGTGATCAGTCACAGACATGTTTAAAAAGGGACTGCTCCTCTCTCGAGTGATCAGTCACAGACATGCTTAAAAAGGGACTGCTCCTCTCTCTAGTGATCAGTCACAGACATGTTTAAAAAGGGACTGATCCTCTCTTGTGATCAGTCACACAAGTTTAAAAAAGAGAAAAAAGCACTGTGGGCATTTGAATTACAGGAACAATATATTATGGCTAACACGAACACACTCGACTCCAAAAATCATACTACTCGTCCTGCCAAAAGCCTACACTGATCCTGAACTACAAACTACACAAGGTACAACACATTCCTCCTGATTAATCAGGACATCTTGATTTACAGACATTTAATGCAGTTTCTTGTCATTGACATGGCAGGCTTACTGTGAGCAGCACAGGACTCAGCAGCACTATGGGCAAACACTAGCATGCACACACACACTCTAAACACTATGCATACTCACGAGTGCGCATACACACACACACACACTCTGAACACTATGCATACTTACTAGCACACACACACGCGCACACACACACACACACACACACACACACACACATAGACATTTACCATCATAATCATTATAATCATTATTTCCACAAAAATCATATTCCTGAACACTAACTCAGATTACGGCTGGAGGCAGGCCCAGGTATGGAGGAGGTGATTCCCATACAAGTGTGAAATCTCACCGCCGAGCTCAGAATACCGGAACCCAGAACAGCACCTAGTGCATCGCCAGCATACGCCTCTGATGCTTCAATGGTAAGATGGGAAAAAAAGTCCGGAAAAAAAACAAATGTATAAAACCTACCACTGCGTTCAACCCCTTTTCCTCCTCGGCACAAAATGTGAGTGAGAATTCTAAAGAACCACCTCAGACAGGTGCAAGTAGCCACCTAAGAGTCCGCTGCTCAATTCATTATCACATTACCCTTCATTATCACGTCAGCATTTCGTATCACGTCAGCATGCATCATCACATTAGCATTGAGTGTCATATTAGCATTCATCATCACATTAGCATTCATTATCACCTTAGCATTCATTATCACCTTAGCACTCATTATCACCTTAGCACTCATTATCACCTTAGCACTCATTATCACCTTAGCACTCATTATCACCTTAGCACTCACTATATCATTAGCATTCAGTATTACATTGGCATTATCATCACAGTCCATTCTCTCTGTAGCCACTCAGCCAGGGGAAATCCACATCATGTCCCATCAAGCACTCTTACATGTCTTTAAAGCACCCCATAGGTACCGTACGCTATACCGCCGCTTTTAGCATGTGCTTATATGCCCAATTCTGCCTCATTCATTTAAAGGACTTGAGGATTTTGAGCTTCAATAACGACTTAAAAATACATTTATGCAATGATACTCTACGTAAAAGGTCAAGGCTAATATTCTGCAGACACCACTATACAGGGCCGAAAGCACTGCCATAGGCTTTGGATGTTGGGCTGATTTTGTGTACTTAAGAGCAGGAACTCAGAAGGACTGTAAGAGGAGGAGCTGAACACTATGCTGAGTACCTTAGCCTGCGCCTGCCGATGTCCTCTTTAGCGCAGAGTACCTTAGCCTGCCGATGTCCTCTTTAGCGCAGAGTACCTTAGCCTGCCGATGTCCTCTTTAGCGCAGAGTACCTTAGCCTGCCGATGTCCTCTTTAGCGCAGAGTACCTTAGCCTGCCGATGTCCTCTTTAGCGCAGAGTACCTTAGCCTGCCGATGTCCTCTTTAGCGCAGAGTACCTTAGCCTGCCGATGTCCTCTTTAGCGCAGAGTACCTTAGCCTGCGCATGTCCTCTTTAGCGCAGAGTACCTTAGCCTGCGCATGTCCTCTTTAGCGCAGAGTACCTTAGCCTGCACCTGCCGATGTCCTCTTTAGCGCAGAGTACCTTAGCCTGCACCTGCCGAGGTCCTCTTTAGCGCAGAGTACCTTAGCCTGCCGATGTCCTCTTTAGCGCAGAGTACCTTAGCCTGCGCCTGCCGATGTCCTCTTTAGCGCAGAGTACCTTAGCCTGCGCATGTCCTCTTTAGCGCAGAGTACCTTAGCCTGCCGATGTCCTCTTTAGCGCAGAGTACCTTAGCCTGCCGATGTCCTCTTTAGCGCAGAGTACCTTAGCCTGCACCTGCCGAGGTCCTCTTTAGCGCAGAGTACCTTAGCCTGCCGATGTCCTCTTTAGCGCAGAGTACCTTAGCCTGCGCCTGCCGATGTCCTCTTTAGCGCAGAGTACCTTAGCCTGCGCATGTCCTCTTTAGCGCAGAGTACCTTAGCCTGCCGATGTCCTCTTTAGCGCAGAGTACCTTAGCCTGCGCATGTCCTCTTTAGTGCAGAGTACCTTAGCCTGCGCATGTCCTCTTTAGCGCAGAGTACCTTAGCCTGCGCATGTCCTCTTTAGTGCAGAGTACCTTAGCCTGCGCATGTCCTCTTTAGCGCAGAGTACCTTAGCCTGCACCTGCCGATGTCCTCTTTAGTGCTGGGCAATGCTGCGGGCTAATGTAAAGATGAGTGCTTTATGATATTAGCATAGCATGCACTACTGTGCTAACGTAAAGGTGAGTGCTTTATAATCTTAGCGTAGCTTACTATCATGTCATTGTGTTTGCCTATCTCTGCTTTGAGTGCACTGTAGGAAAAGTGCTGGATAAAGAAGGTTATTATCATTAAAGTATTGCTCTCTTGTCCATTGAGATATGACATGTGATACGTTACTGTTGGTATTAATTTATCATCCTGAGGTTTGCAGTTCTCCATGTTCCTTGGGGGACAGTACAAGAGAACAAGCAAAAATAGGGTAGGTAAAAAAAACTCAGTACAAGAAAAACTTTTTGTTCTTTCCCTCGCTTGAAAAACCTCAAAACTCACTATTTATAACTGACACAGATTCAGCACAGCATCCCCAAACCCAGCCTGCACAATGAGGTCAGCCTGTGTTAATTAGGACAAACTGTGCTTCTTCCACAGTAACTGTGTCAATAAGACCAGCCTGTGTTCCTGCAGACTGACTGTTAAAAGAAACAGTGTGTTCCTCTACACTGCCTGTGCCAGTAAACACAGCCCATGTTCATTTGGGAAAGGGATCGCACACACAAAGGCACATGATATACAAGAACTGCAGTCACACACGCACACACAGAAACACACACACACACACACACACACACACACACACTCTCGCGCACAGATTTATAAGCCTGCCGGCAAAGCATAGGTGGCAGTCATGAAATCAGTTTCAGAGGGAACAGGAGCACAGGTAAGACTAATGTTTCAGAGGGAACTAGGGATGTTTATGGTTAATCGACTAACCGTTAACCGACAATAGGAATTTTAACCAATTAATCTTATCGGTTAAACAGTTAATTTTAAACAAATTGCAGCATAATGTTGCCGATTTGAATTTACATGCATATCAACTGGGGTGTGGGGGAAAACAATTCTAAAATCCAACACAAGAGGGTGCCACCATAACGTGATATCGGCTAGGTTAGGTTTTGTTTCATTAACTTTCACATGGCTATGTTACTTAGGCAACGTTAGCTCTCACAGAGTCAGAGAACAAAATGAAGCGGCCAAAACGGAGTTTGGTTTAATCAAAACCTATACCTGCGCAATCAATCCCCTAAAACAAAGTGCAGACATGTTTATTTAAAAAAAACAGTTTCACCCACTGCCCTTGCTATAACATTTGCCTAGTGTTAATAGTTTAAAAAAAGAGGACAATAGCTAAATTTGGGACACAAAGGTGTAACTCCGACCGATAGCAGAATCTCCGTATTCTGCGCGAGGGGAGATTTTAAAACCATGTGTTTGCGTTTGACCCATTTGCTTGAGGGAAAATGATAATTATACGCTATTGGGAAAATCACTTGGTTAATTTGTTTTTTAAAGTTAATTATTCATAACTGTTTAAAGGCTATGATTTCAGCTCCCTTCTTGAGATCTTTGAAGAAGTGGTGTAGTGCTGCTGTAGCCTTTATCTAGCCGACAATAACGTTACTCTTATCTACGGCTCTAGCCACGTTTTTTCCCATACTGCAACGGATATAACAAAGTCTGCAGGTGGAACACACTTTCAAAGCCGTAGACCTACCAAAACGGTTAGCTGAATTAAAAAAACTTTGCTGGCCTTCTGTTATAACGTTATTTGACAACAGATGAGTGAACATGTCTTATTTTTTATTAAAAAATTATTATATATATATTTTTTACCGGCTCGCGTTAGCCAATTATAGGCTGCCTGTGTTGTTCTATTGCCAGTGTTGGGGAAGCTACTAAATAACTGTGCTTGCGGGACCATGACAGCAAAAACGGCCTCTCTTCAGACAGATATTTTCTTTTTTCTTCCTGTTAGGCTATTTTAAAATGTTCATGAAGAGGCTAGCCTAAACTATAGCGGTCTTATAGGATAAGTGTGGCAGGGTAGACAGCCTATGTTTGAATATGCGGCTGTATTTTTAATGGTTCATGGATTTACATCCATTTGTTTATAGCCTATTTAAGCTTATCAGTTAACCGATAATGACCGATTAATGAGTCGACTATCGGTTAGAAAAAATAGCCCAAATTTGCATCCCTAGAGGGAGCACAGGTAAGACTAATGCTTCAGAGGGAACAGGAACACAGGTATGACTAATGTTTCAGAAAGAACAGGAGCAGAGGTAAGACTGGATGTTTCAGAGTGAACTGGAACACAGGTAAGACTAATGTTTCAGAAAGAACAGGAGCAGAGGTAAGACTAATGTTTCAGAGGGAACAGGAGCACAGGTAAGACTAATGTTTCAGAGGGAACAGGAGCACAGGTAAGACTAATGTTTCAGAGGGAACAGGAGCACAGGTAAGACTAATGTTTCAGAGGGAACAGGAGCACAGGTAAGACTAATGTTTCAGAGGGAACAGGAGCACAGGTAAGACTAATGTTTCAGAGGGAACAGGAGCACAGGTAAGACTAATGTTTCAGAGGGAACAGGAGCACAGGTAAGACTAATGTTTCAGAGGGAACAGGAGCACAGGTAAGACTAATGTTTCAGAGGGAACAGGAGCAGAGGTAAGACTAATGTTTCAGAGGGAACAGGAGCACAGGTAAGACTAATGTTTCAGAGGGAACAGGAGCAGAGGTAAGACTGGATGTTTCAGAGTGAACTGGAACACAGGTAAGACTAATGTTTCAGAGGGAACAGGAGCAGAGGTAAGACTAATGTTTCAGAGGGAACAGGAACACAGGTAAGACTAATGTTTCAGAGGGAACAGGAACACAGGTAAGACTAAGGCTCACAGCTGGACCACAGGTGCTCTTAAACGGAGAAGTTATAAATGTAAAAATCCATTTAGGAACACAAAACACCCAAAACAATTTATCACGTTATTTATTTTTTCTTCCTTAACACTACCTCTGGTCCTGCAGGGATCTCTGGTCTTAATTACTTTAGTCATTTATGTGAACCCCTGTGCTCAGTGTGAAATAAAAATCTAAACATATTGAGCAGGGTAGCAATAAATAACTTACAATAGAAAACATTAGTCCTTAGTAGAACAGAGTAGAAATAACACAGGTCACCTCACCCCACCCCCCACCCACCCACCACCACCCTAATTAAAGCCACTCACCAGCTGCAGGATGTCTTCATCTTTTGGCATTACACACAGCTCAAGTCCAGCACTGCTGCAAGGGAAACCAACCAAATTAATAAAAGCTCTGCTTATAACACCTCTAAGGCCATTTCATAAGCACGTCATAATGCTTCATTGCATATCAAAAGCAGTGGTAATTATTTTCCTTCACTGGAATTAAGAAATATTTTCTAAAATTGTCCAATGAACTCCAAAATAGGAGGTTGACTGGAATCCCAAACTCACATACAGGTTAATACATATACAGTGTAATCAGGCAAGCAGCCAATGAAGGCTTGCAGGTGAGTCATGGTCCTTACCTGTTCTGTATCAGGGTTAATGAAGGCCTTACCTGTTCTGTATTAGGGCTATCACCTGGGAGTAGGTCTTCCCAATGATGCTCTCTCCATTCACCTTCACTATCCGATCCCCTGAAGAAGAAATTACCACAGGCACTGATTAAAAACACGCAATCACACGTAACTCCTTATTATCAAAAACACACAATTACTCACAACTGCTAATTATAAAAACACCCAATCACACAACTGCTTATTATAAAAAACAACCAATCACACAACTGCTTATTATAAAAAACACCCAATCACACAAAACGTCTCATTATAAAAACACCCAATCACACAACTGCTTATTATAAAAACACCCAATCACACAACTGCTAATTATAAAAACACCCAA
This sequence comes from Ilyophis sp. 1 JC-2022, assembly GCA_022702515.1. NCBI lineage: Eukaryota > Metazoa > Chordata > Actinopteri > Anguilliformes > Synaphobranchidae > Ilyophis > Ilyophis sp. 1 JC-2022. The sequence goes on along the minus strand of CM040395.1, from coordinate 195,068 downwards.
TCACACAACTGCTAATTATAAAAAACACCCAATCACACAAAACTTCTCATTATAAAAACACCCAATCACACATAACTGCTAATTATAAAAACACCCAATCACACATAACTGCTAATGATAAAAAACACCCAATCACACACCTGCTCATTATAAAAAACACCCAATCACACAACTGCTCACTATAAAAACACCCAATCACACAACTGCTAATTATAAAAACACCCAATCACACAACTGCTAATTATAAAAACACCCAATCACACAACTGCTAATTATAAAAACACCCAATCACACAACTGCTCATTATAAAAACACCCAATCGCACAACTGCTAATTATAAAAACACCCAATCACACAACTGCTCATTATAAAAACACCCAATCACACAACTGCTTATTATAAAAAACACCCAATCACACAACTGCTCATTATAAAAACACCCAATCACGCAACTGCTCATTATAAAAACACCCAATCACACAACTGCTTATTATAAAAAACAGTCAATCACACAACTGCTTATTATAAAAAACTGTCAATCACACAACTGCTTATTATAAAAAACTGTCAATCACACAACTGCTAATTATAAAAACACCCAATCACACATAACTGCTAATTATAAAAAACACCCAATCACACAACTGCTTATTATAAAAAACACCCGATCACACATAACTGTCCGTCATTCCCATCCTTTAAATTCAATCTAAAAAAATGGCTACTTGACAGCCAAATTTGTGACCATGTATAATCAAATAGCACAGTGCATTTTAACAGCGTATCCTGTATACTTGAATCATGTATTACCATGTATAATCAAATAACACAGTGCACTTTAACAGCGTATCCTGTATACTTGAATCATGTATTACCATGTATAATCAAATAGCACAGTGCACTTTAACAGCGTATCCTGTATACTTGAATCATGTATTATCTGAAAGCAATACTGCACTTTATGCACAAGCCACTTTAGATACAAATCTGTATTGCCTTCAAAAACGCTGCTAAATTTTAGAGAGGTTCACACCTGTATATGTGTATTGTTGTTATGTATGTTTCATGCTTGTTTCCTTGTTTGATGTTTTGTGTGGGGACTGCGGATGGAAATTAGCATATTTGCTAAATCCGGTGTATTTACACTGCTTTATGTAGTGTTCATTAATATGCATTGTCCCATCTAAATAAACAAATAAATGAAAAAAAAATTATAAAAACTCCCAATCACACAACTACTTATAAAAAAACACAATCACACACAACTGCTTATTATAAAAAACACCCAGTCACACATGAAACTGCTCTGCTCAAAGTCACCAATGACATTGCCCGCCTCCGACCCTCTCTATCCATACCTCTCCATCTTTCTCTGATGCTGAAACACCGATACATGCTTTTATAACATCCAGGCTTGATTACTGTAACAGCATCTTATATGGTTCATCAAACAAAATCCTCAATAAACTCCAATATGTACAAAGCTCCGCTGCTCACCTCCACCCACCACACTGATCACATCACCCCTGATCACATGACCTCCTGATTGGCTCCCAATCAAATACAGGATAGATTTCAAGTTACTACCATCACCTTCAAAGCCATCAACAACCTGTCCCCCCACAACCTCTCTGACCTCCTCCAACACCCCTACCCGTCACCTCAGGTCCGCTGATGCTAACCATCAGGTCAAAGCACCGGACCTGGGGGTGACAGGGCCTTCACTGCTGTTGCCCCCTCCCTCTGGAACGCTCTCCCCAGTCACATCCAAAAAGCAGACACTCTGCCATCCTTTTAAAAAGCCCTCAAAACCCATCTTTTCACCATTGCTTTTAATAACTAACCTTTTACCTCTCCCTTATATTTCTCTTTTTCTTTACTTCTCTATTTCACAAATCTTTTATATTGTTCCGATACATTTTGTTTTATCCTGTGTAAAACGACTGAGTACCTTGAAAAGCGCTATATAAATATAATGTATTATTATTATAACTGCTTATTATAAAAAAACACACAAAAACAGCTTATTATCAATAAGGACATAATTCTCATGCCTGTCTGCATGTGAATGTCGGCAGATGTCACAATGTAATGTGTGATAAATACTTTATAGAGTTGGAAACAATTACATTTTAGAAAACTGGATATAATCAAAAATGTGGTTATCACCTTGGCTTTGTAATTAAGTCTACCTACATCAGATCTGGGCCAAAAATCTTTGAAATACTGTAACACTGGAAAAACCTGAAATGATTGAGAACTTTTCAACAAAGCACATCAAAGTCAAACCTCTGGTTTCAACTGCTGACACTGCACTTGATTATGATGTCAGAGGGGTGTGCTGTGGCTGTGTGATGTCACCTGTGCAGAGTCCGGCATTGTGGGCGGGGCCTCCTTTCTTCACCTGCTTCACAAAGATGGTGTCCATTGGCTCCAGCCTGTTCCGTGGTCTCCCTGGCAACAACAGTGAACAACTGTGTGACTCACACGCCTGATATCAGCACTACAACTTGCTGTGTACATATGAGAACTACAAAGCTTGGATACTGTGTGTGTGGGCATACATTAGCTTGCCTGGCCAATGCTAATCCCTGATCAAGCAGTGTGTAGACCACAGGAGTCACAGCTCTCTCAGACTGCTACAAAATCGACCAGTCCGCTTTCAAATCCACCCACAAAGAGAGCAATAAAGTCCAACCAAACCCTAACCCTAAACCAGAAATAAAGCATAAATCCGTCCATGCAAACGTCCGGCCCAATATCACTAATTAAACCTTTTGACTGCAGACAGACAATGTAAACTTGTGAATGAAGCATCGCAGGTGAGACGCAGGTGAGACGCTGGTGACACGCTGGTGACAAGCTGGTGACAAGCTGGTGACACGCTGGTGACACGCTGGTGACACGCTGGTGACACGCTGGTGAGAGGGTGATAAACACTCTCGTCTGCAGGCCGTGCCTCTGGGCCCTGGGGGTGTGCTGTCATGCGGGTGATATCGAGGGACTGCTTCGCTGCTACTTCTAAATGCATCACCATTTCAGAACTTGGTCCTGACTATAAGTTGTTGCTTAGCAACATCATTAAAGTTCCCTTTTTTTCTTCTTTAAAAAGACCAACGCACTTGTGTGTTGTTTTGATAGAGTGAGATATGAATCCAGAAAAATAGCACCATGCTACACAAGAAGACAATTCAGAGACCACACCATGTGTGCATGGGGTTCCCTAAATAAAGGGGGGTTTAATTCCAATCATAAATGTAATTCAAATTAAAAAATATAAATGAGCCTAGTTTGGCTGCCGCTAAGAGTGTGTGTGTGTGTGTGTGTGTGTGTGTGTGTGTGTGTGTGTGTGTGTGTGAGAGAGAGAGAGCGAGAGAGTGTTTTCTCTATCCTGAGAAATGAATATTTGATGTGATGAGAAATAGGAGTTATTAACTTGCTGTATCGTAAGTGCTTCAGTCAGCCAGCAAGCACTCAGCCAATAAAACGCTGAACCCCCACTGCTCTGCATACTGCTCTGCATACTGCTCTGCATACTGCTCTGCATACTGCTCTGCATACTGCTCTGCACATATTAACCTCACTGCTGGTGCACTTATATAACATGACAGTACATTAATAATTTCACCAGAGAGCTGCCAATGGACCCATTAAAAGCAGGATGTCTGTACATAAGCAGGGATATGACAGATTTGGAAGGTAAGGCCACAGGTAGCAGGAGTGACACTTGTGCAGTGTGTGTCTGTGTGTCTGTGCGTGCGCGTGTGCGTGCCCCGAATTTAAAAGCGGCCAGGAAACAGGCTCCCTATTCACAGCGGCCGATACGACTGTAAATCGAAGCTCTGAAAGAGGAACGCCGGTGACACCCTCACACAAACCGCTCTGTGTCACCATCCCAGAGCAGAACCCTAACCCCCCCTGCGTTACCCAGCAGCCCACAGACCGGCGCACAAACTCGCGCAAAAAGCCGCTACGTAAAGTTCACAGGGGCCAGAGAGACACAAAGAGCAACATGTTACCCTACAGGCAGCACTGTTTAATCCCTACTCTTTAGAGGGGGGGGTGTTACTCTACAGGCAGCACTGTTTAATCCCTACTCTTTAGAGGGGGGGGTGTTACTCTACAGGCAGCGCTGTTTAATCCCTACTCTTTAGAGGGGGGGGGGTGTTACTCTACAGGCAGCGCTGTTTAATCCCTACTCTTTAGAGGGGGGGGTGTTACTCTACAGGCAGCGCTGTTTAATCCCTACTCTTTAGAGGGGGGGGGTGTTACTCTACAGGCAGCGCCGTTTAATCCCTACTCTTTAGAGGGAGGGGGGGGGGGGGGTGTTACTCTACAGGCAGCGCTGTTAAATCCCTACTCTTTAGAGGGGGGGGGGGGGGTGTTACTCTACAGGCAGCGCTGTTTAATCCCTACTCTTTAGAGGGGGGGGGGGGGGGGTGTTACTCTACAGGCAGCGCTGTTTAATCCCTACTCTTTAGAGGGGGGGGGGGGGGTGTTACTCTACAGGCAGCGCTGTTTAATCCCTACTCTTTAGAGGGGGGGGGGGGGTGTTACTCTACAGGCAGCGCTGTTTAATCCCTACTCTTTAGAGGGGGGGGGGGGGTGTTACACTACAGGCAGCGCTGTTTAATCCCTACTCTTTAGAGGGGGGGGGGGGGTGTTAAACAACAGGCAGCGCTGTTTAATCCCTACTCTTTAGAGGGGGGGGGGGGTGTTACTCTACAGGCAGCGCTGTTTAATCCCTACTCTTTAGAGGGGGGGGGGGGGTGTTACTCTACAGGCAGCGCTGTTTAATCCCTACTCTTTAGAGGGGGGGAGGGGGGTGTTACTCTACAGGCAGCGCTGTTTAATCCCTACTCTTTAGAGGGGGGGGGGGGGGGTGTTACTCTACAGGCAGCGCTGTTTAATCCCTACTCTTTAGAGGGGGGGAGGGGGGTGTTACTCTACAGGCAGCGCTGTTTAATCCCTACTCTTTAGAAGGGGGGGGGGGGGTGTTACTCTACAGGCAGCACTGTTTAATGCCTACTCTTTATAGGGGGGGCTGGAGCCCTTCCTGTTTGGCGTGGGTGTACATAAAATCCACACTCAGCGAGGTGGGGGGGGGTAAAAGCCTAATAAAAGCAAAGTCTCACACTAATGTACTGCTAATGCGTAATGCTCTCGTACACAGAGGGCAGCGTGAACACGTGTGGTTCTGAGGGTGCCGTGTAAGAGCATGTCACAGGGTCAGCGGAGATCGCTTTAGACCTGATGAAAGCACCTGACACTGGGGTTAGCCCCAGGGTATGTCCGCGGGAGGCTAATCTGAGTGTGGGAGCTACCTGTGCGTTCCCTGCTTCCCAGGTGGCCAGCGAGGTGAATGTGGGGAGCGGCATGCTTATCTGTGCTAGCTGAACACGTGGACACTGCCACACAAACACAAACAGCGCGCATTACATAATGCTGCCATGGCAACTTCGCCCATGCAAGCGTGAGCTTGCCTCACTGCTTCCCCCTAGCGGTGACAAACGGGATCACAGCACTGTACGCGTGGGAGACAGAACTTAACACTTTCTGCAACCTAACTGCAAGTGTGTGTATGCTATGCGCGTGCGTGTGCGTGTGCGTGTGTTTGCATGTGTGCATATGTGCATGCGTGTTTTCTCTCCCTTTAATTGTGTTTATGAGCTCATATACAGATATAACAAACAGAAGCACAGTGGAGTGGGTTTGCTGAGATAAAGCCTCCTGATATCTCATATTACACATCACTGCCCCGTTTTTCATCTGATCTCACAAAAACTGAAAAATGTCACCCTTTCATATGTCTGCAATTCTAAATCCTGTCTATAGAGGGCAGCACAATCACATCACACACAAATAAATGCTGGAGCCTTAGTTTGTGGGCACATATTGGAATTGTTTGAGAAGAGGCTAGTCCCAGGGTAGTGGTTAGCAATGACCCGCCCCCGAGTGTCCACTGCAAGCTCTGCATCACTGACTATGCCTGGTGGTCAGGGGTCTCCTAAGGCTGATAATTAACATCAGTGCTGAACCTGCGGCATAGCAGAGCAGCTTAAAACCACTTAACCACTAGAAACCACCGCTCACCGTGGGTCACTAGAAACCACCGCTCACCGTGGGTCACTAGAAACCACCGCTCACCGTGGGTCACTAGAAACCACCACTCACCATGGGTCACTATATACCACCACTCACCGTGGGTCACTATAAACCACCACTCACCGTGGGTCACTATAAACCACCACTCACCGTGGGTCACTATAAACCACCGCTCACCGTGGGTCACTATAAACCACCACTCACCATGGGTCACTATAAACCACCACTCACCATGGGTCACTATAAACCACCACTCACCGTGGGTCACTATAAACCACCACTCAATATGGGTCACTATAAACCACCACTCACCATGGGTCACTATAAACCACCACTCACCGTGGGTCACTATACACCACCACTCACCACCGTGGGTCACTAGAAACCACCGCTCACCGTGGGTCACTAGAAACCACCGCTCACCGTGGGTCACTATACACCACCGCTCACCGTGGGTCACTAGAAACCACCGCTCACCGTGGGTCACTAGAAACCACCGCTCACCGTGGGTCACTAGAAACCACTGCTCCCCGTGGGTCACTATAAACCACCGCTCACCGTGGGTCACTAGAAACCACCGCTCACCGTGGGTCACTAGAAACCACCGCTCACCGTGGGTCACTAGAAACCACCGCTCATCGTGGGTCACTAGAAACCACCGCTCACCGCGGGTCACTAGAAACCGCGGGTCACTAGAAACCACCGCAGGTCACTAGAAACCACCGCTCACCGCGGGTCACTAGAAACCACCGCTCACCGCGGGTCACTAGAAACCACCACCGCTCACCGCGGGTCACAGAAACCACCGCTCACCGCGGGTCACTAGAAACCACCGCTCACCGCGGGTCACTAGAAACCACCACTCACCATGGGTCACTAGAAACCACCACTCACCGTGGGTCACTAGAAACCACCACTCACCGTGGGTCACTAGAAACCACCGCTCACCGCGGGTCACTAGAAACCGCGGGTCACTAGAAACCACCGCTCACCGTGGGTCATGAGAAACCACCGCTCCCCGTGGGTCACTAGAAACCACCGCTCACCGTGGGTCACTAGAAACCACCGCTCACCGTGGGTCACGAGAAACCACCACTCACCGTGGGTCACTAGAAACCACCGCTCACCGTGGGTCACTAGAAACCACCGCTCACCGTGGGTCACTAGAAACCACCACTCACCGTGGGTCACTAGAAACCACCGCTCACCGTGGGTCACTAGAAACCACTGCTCACCGTGGGTCACTAGAAACCACCGCTCACCGTGGGTCACTAGAAACCACCGCTCACCGTGGGTCACTAGAAACCACTGCTCCCCGTGGGTCACTATAAACCACCGCTCACCGTGGGTCACTATACACCACCGTTCACCGTGGGTCACTATAAACCACCGCTCACCGTGGGTCACTAGAAACCACCGCTCACCGTGGGTCACTAGAAACCACCGCGGGTCACTAGAAACCACCGCTCACCGTGGGTCACTAGAAACCACCGCTCACCGTGGGTCACTAGAAACCACCGCTCCCCGTGGGTCACTAGAAACCACCGCTCACCGTGGGTCACTAGAAACCACCGCTCACCGTGGGTCATGAGAAACCACCGCTCCCCGTGGGTCACTAGAAACCACCGCTCCCCGTGGGTCACTAGAAACCACCGCTCACCGTGGGTCACGAGAAACCACCGCTCACCGTGGGTCACTAGAAACCACCGCTCACCGTGGGTCACGAGAAACCACCGCTCACCGTGGGTCACTATACACCACCATTCACCGTGGGTCACTAGAAACCACCGCTCACCGTGGGTCACTAGAAACCACCGCTCACCGTGGGTCACTAGAAACCACCGCGGGTCACTAGAAACCACCGCTCACCGTGGGTCACTAGAAACCACCGCTCACCGTGGGTCATGAGAAACCACCGCTCCCCGTGGGTCACTAGAAACCACCGCTCCCCGTGGGTCACTAGAAACCACCGCTCACCGTGGGTCACGAGAAACCACCGCTCACCGTGGGTCACTAGAAACCACCGCTCACCGTGGGTCACGAGAAACCACCGCTCACCGTGGGTCACTAGAAACCACTGCTCACCGTGGGTCACTAGAAACCACCGCTCACCGTGGGTCACTAGAAACCACCGCTCACCGTGGGTCACTAGAAACCACCGCTCCCCACGGGTCACTAGAAACCACCGCTCACCGCGGGTCACAAGAAACCACCACCGCTCACCGCGGGTCACTAGAAACCACCACCGCTCACCGCGGGTCACTAGAAACCACCGCTCACCGCGGGTCACTAGAAACCACCGCTCACCGTGGGTCACTAGAAACCACTGCTCTACACCACCACTCACCGTGGGTCACTATACACCACCACTCACCGTGGGTCACTAGAAACCAACGCTCACCGTGGGTCACTAGAAACCACCGCTCACCGTGGGTCACTAGAAACCACCACTCATCGTGGGTCACTAGAAACCACCGCTCACCGCGGGTCACTAGAAACCACCGCTCACCGTGGGTCACTAGAAACCACCGCTCACCGCGGGTCACTAGAAACCACCGCTCACCGCGGGTCACTAGAAACCACCGCTCACCGTGGGTCACGAGAAACCACCGCTCACCGTGGGTCACTAGAAACCACTGCTCCCCGTGGGTCACTTTTTTGAGTGTCATTTTCCAGGTGGTAAGAAAAGAGCCTCAGTGTGAAATAAAGCGGTGGATGAGTTGGTGCTTCAGGGAGCTAAAAATCAGTGCTGTGTTAGATTTAAGCTGCTGGATGTGACATGGCACCAGTATTGTGTAAAACAACAGAGAGAGAACAGTGTGTATGAGGCAGGAAGAACAGAACATCACCACCATGATATTAGTACATGCACAAGATAATACATACTATAACAACACTGTTTCTTCTCCAATGCTAGAACCTGGTATCACAACACTGTTCTCCTCTAATGCTAGAACCTGGTATCACAACACTGTTCTCCTCTAATGCTAGAACCTGGTATCACAACACTGTTCTCCTCTAATGCTAGAACCTGGTATCACAACACTGTTCACCTCTAATGCTAGAACCTGGTATCACAACACTGTTCTCCTCTAATGCTAGAACCTGGTATCACAACACTGTTCTCCTCTAATGCTAGAACCTGGTATCACAACACTGTTCTCTTCTAATGCTCAAACCTGGTATCACAACACTGTTCTCCTCTAATGCTCGAACCTGGTATCACAACACTGTTCACCTCTAATGCTAGAACCTGGTATCACAACACTGTTCTCCTCTAATGCTAGAACCTGGTATCACAACACTGTTCTCCTCTAATGCTAGAACCTGGTATCACAACACTGTTCTCCTCTAATGCTAGAACCTGGTATCACAACACTGATCTGTCACTGTAAAATCAAAAAAGGTTAAATAAAATAAGTATTTATTTGTTATTTATGAGTCAGAACAGTTTTCCATTACAAAAATAGGAGTGCCATCTGTGCCGATTATGGAATTTTAACCCGGTAAACTGTAGACAAACAGCATTTGACAACTACAAAGCAGTCTTAAAATAACATGATACTGTAGGAACAGTATGAGGGAAATTTGTAACTGAATTCATAAAACCATGGTATAGCACCAAGCGGATCCCCACGCTATGCCTAAATCCAACGGATTAAAAGCATGGCTGTGTTTTACCATAGCCCACTCTCCTTTGAATAGTTATATATGCGCACGGGCACGCACACACACACACACACACACACACACTAAGAGGCAGCTGTTTATTCAAAAGGCAGAATTTAGGCCCCATATTCACAGATGTTGTTCTGAAACAAAAGGGATTTGGATATTTAGAGGCCAGAAAGACAATCTTCACTCTAAGATTGACAGTTCTGAGAGGTGGCCACTAGGAGCCACTGTGTGCATGTTTATACGTGCGGCAGCCTCCGGTGGGAACGTCAGAATGTTGGAAGTTAAGGCAAACATTATCCAGTCTCTCTAAGCTCAGGCCTTGTTTCAGGTGTGAAACTTTCTCTCAAAGGCCTTGTTTCAGGTGTGAAACTTTCTCTCAAAGGCCTTGTTTCAGGTGTGAAACGCTCTCTAAGGCCTTGTTTCAGGTGTGAAACACTCTCTCTCAGGCCTTGTTAAATAACAGAAGCTCGTTTCCCAGCTGAGCTGAGCAGTCACTGAGGGCGGGGCAAATTTTTAAGAGTTATTTTGTATGATTTCTTTCTCTTTATTGAGTGGTGTTATTCTGTGGTCTTGGCCAGCAGCCCGTGCAGTCAGGAGCACTGTGCTCGCTAGCAGCCAGCAGGGGGCGCCTGTGCTGTGAACGCCCCCTCAAACTGGGCTTCTGTCCTTCTTTTAGATGATGTCATACACCAAACATGTTTTACATTAACTGCCTCAGAAAAACCCTAAAAGTCTCACTGTCTGAGCCGTGTGGCCAGGAAGCAATGAGGAGAAGGAAAACAGAACATGCTCATAGTGAGAGTCCGCGCTGCCTCGTACACAACAGCTCCATATCAATGTCACATACACACCACTCATCCCAAGTTCCTGTGTAAATGGAGGAGCCAGGACTGTCCGTTTGTCTGCTGTTGCCTAGATACCCTTTCACTGTTTCGCTGAACTTACCTGGCTTCCTAATCCAAAACAAACCAGAGACTGACCACTGTGACCTGTGGATGAGCACTGTGTATTAGACCGGATTTTACACCTATACCACCTGAGTTAGATAATATAATAACCACTGTGACCTGTGGATGAGCACTGTGTATTAGACCTGATTTTACACCTATACCACCTGAGTTAGATAATATAATAACCACTGTGAAAAGGAGGCACAGGAGGAGCTGTACTATAACCCCATAGAGCACAGAGGAGCTGTACTATAACCCCATAGAGCACAGAGGAGCTGCACTATAACCCCATAGAGCACAGATGAGCTGCACTATAACACCATAGAGCACAGAGGAGCTGTACTATAACCCCATAGAGCACAGTGGAGCTGCACTATAACCCCATAGAGCACAGAGGAGCTGTACTATAACCCCATAGAGCACAGAGGAGCTGCACTATAACCCCATAGAGCACAGAGGAGCTGCACTATAACCCCATAGAGCACAGATGAGCTGCACTATAACACCATAGAGCACAGAGGAGCTGTACTATAACCCCATAGAGCACAGTGGAGCTGCACTATAACCCCATAGAGCTCAGAGGAGCTGCACTATAACCCCATAGAGCACAGAGGAGCTGCACTATAACCCCATAGAGCACAGAGGAGCTGTACTATAACCCCATAGAGCACAGATGAGCTGCACTATAACCCCATAGAGCACAGAGGAGCTGTACTATAACCCCATAGAGCACAGATGAGCTGCACTATAACCCCATAGAGCACAGAGGAGCTGCACTATAACCCCATAGAGCACAGAGGAGCTGCACTATAACCCCATAGAGCACAGAGGAGCTGTACTATAACCCCATAGAGCACAGAGGAGCTGTACTATAACCCCATAGAGCACAGAGGAGCTGCACTATAACCCCATAGAGCACAGAGGAGCTGCACTATAACCCCATAGAGCACAGAGGAGCTGCACTATAACCCCATAGAGCACAGAGGAGCTGCACTATAACCCCATAGAGCACAGAGGAGCTGCACTATAACCCCATAGAGCACAGAGGAGCTGTACTATAACCCCATAGAGCACAGAGGAGCTGCACTATAACCCCATAGAGCACAGAGGAGCTGCACTATAACCCCATAGAGCAGAGGAGCTGCACTATAACCCCATAGAGCACAGAGGAGCTGTACTATAACCCCATAGAGCACAGAGGAGCTGCACTATAACCCCATAGAGCACAGAGGAGCTGTACTATAACCCCATAGAGCACAGAGGAGCTGTACTATAACCCCATAGAGCACAGAGGAGCTGCACTATAACCCCATAGAGCAGAGGAGCTGTACTATAACCCCATAGAGCACAGAGGAGCTGCACTATAACCCCATAGAGCACAGAGGAGCTGCACTATAACCCCATAGAGCACAGAGGAGCTGCACTATAACCCCATAGAGCACAGAGGAGCTGCACTATAACCCCATAGAGCACAGAGGAGCTGCACTATAACCCCATAGAGCACAGAGGAGCTGTACTATAACCCCATAGAGCACAGAGGAGCTGCACTATAACCCCATAGAGCACAGAGGAGCTGCACTATAACCCCATAGAGCACAGAGGAGCTGCACTATAACCCCATAGAGCACAGAGGAGCTGCACTATAACCCCATAGAGCACAGAGGAGCTGTACTATAACCCCATAGAGCACAGAGGAGCTGCACTATAACCCCACAGAGCACAGAAGACTGTGATGTCACAACTAGATGAGATCACCTGCACATTCCAACATGTCCCAACAGTCAACATGCGACCCCCTAAAATCCACAGCAACACTCATCCCAAAATCTACAAACTAACTGCAAAGGGTCCTTAACAAGCAAACAGCACACGCCCAGGTGCCCCATTTCCACTGTCCGCTGTTTTCTGTGAGAGCGTTCCAATACGACTCCAATACCCTGTCTGTGTTTCAAACAAATCAAGTTTTTATCCAATACTGAACTGTTCCTGGCCAAGACACAGCTCACTTTTTGGACACCACCTACACCTGCCTATTTGTTGTGTGCGTCGCGTGCGTAGAGTGTAAAAGTGTAAATGGGAGATTGAAATCCTACCTCTCCTGCCTTTGTCTTCTTCCTAAAAAGAGGAGAAAAACGAGTGAGTGACTTTAGCCTTCAGGACGAAAGCCAACGACCAAGCCCCAACAACACTCGACTGCCCCCTAGAAACAACCAAGCCCCAACAACACTCGACTGCCCCCTAGAAACAACCAAGCCCCAACAACACTCGACTGCCCCTCTAGAAACAACCAATCCCCAACAACACTCGACTGCCCCTCTAGAAACAACCAATCCCCAACAACACTTGACTGCCCCTCTAGAAACAACCAAGCCCCAACAACACTCGACTGCCCCTCTAGAAACAACCAAGCCCCAACAACACTAGACTGCCCCAACAACACTAGACTGCCCCTCTAGAAACAACCAAGCCCCAACAACACTCGACTGCCCCTCTAGAAACAACCAAGCCCCAACAACACTAGACTGCCCCTCTAGAAACAACCAAGCCCCAACAACACTTGACTGCCCCTCTAGAAACAACCAAGCCCCAACAACACTAGACTGCCCCTCTAGAAACAACCAAGCCCCAACAACACTCGACTGCCCCTCTAGAAACAACCAAGCCCCAACAACACTAGACTGCCCCTCTAGAAACAACCAATCCCCAACAACAATAGACTGCCCCTCTAGAAACAACCAATCCCCAACAACAATAGACTGCCCCTCTAGAAACAACCAATCCCCAACAACACTAGACTGCCCCTCTAGAAACAACCAATCCCCAACAACACTAGACTGCCCCTCTCAAAACAACCAATCCCCAACAACAATAGACCGCCCCTCTAGAAACAACCAATCCCCAACAACAATAGACTGCCCCTCTAGAAACAACCAATCCCCAACAACACTAGACTGCCCCTCTAGAAACAACCAAGCCCCAACAACACTAGACTGCCCCTCTAGAAATGTATTTTAGGTCTGGACCTACAGCTAGGCAATAAACTGTAACAATAATTACAATAGCACAGTTTGGGGCGGATAGCACAGTTCGGGGCGGATAGCACAGTTCGGGGTGGAGTCTCACCTGCAGGGAAGAGTGCACGGCGGACTCTGGCGGGTACACGATGAAGTGGCGCAGCGTGAAGCCGAAGCCCTGTGTGGTACGGGGGAGGCGGAGCGTCTTGGGGCCGGGCCAGGAAAAGAGCTCCTCCTCCTCCCCCAACCAGGACACGCCCTCACCCCGCCCCCTTTCCCTCCCATCACTCTGTTTGGCCTACGAGGGAGAGAGAGAGGGGGTGAGGAAGAGAGAGGGGGAGAGAGAGGGGGGGGAGAGAGGGATAGATAAACATAAAGCATGTGTCACTACTCTCATAAAATGGCTAGGACAGTGGATCTGCACACTGTTCCCCAAAAGCCAATCTGATACAAACCTGCTGACTTTATTATTTATATCAGCCTTGTGATAGCTTCCTAACGGATTCCAAAGGCAATCAAAAGTCTCAAATCAAGACGAGCCACTGAAAGCTCTTATCTTATACCTGCACTAAGGAAGCGATTGAACTCACCTGACTAACCAGAAACACAGAAACACTTGTGAAGCCATATGTCCCAAACAATGGGGGGGGGGGGGGGTAAGTATAGTGCCAAATCTTTGTCCCAAACATTATGGAGGGTGTTTTACATTACCATGGGATGGTGGATGTAAACTGAAGAAATTAATGCACAATACTATAGCCTAACCTACATACATACAACTATTATTGTTTAAACGCCTTAAGGGGGGGGGGGGGGGGGGACCAAAATAGCACCAGATTCCCGGCGTTACTGTTAGTGCAGAAAACACCCAGCTGGTGTCACCAACTGCACACAGTTTTAAACTGATCCCAGATCAGCTCATGTGTGCTGTGGCTGAGGGGTTATCTGTGAGAAGGCAGCAAAAACACTTTCAGAGGCTGATCCCTTATTTGTTCAGAGGAGGATAGTAGCAAACTGATGCCAGATCAGACCCTGAAGCTCCTTGGGCTAAACACCAGATCATTCATCAACTCTCAACAAACTGATCCGAGGCCAGGTCAGGTGGCCAGAGGTGAAGCTATCAGAGAGGCCAGGTCAGGTGGCCAGAGGTGAAGCTATCAGAGAGGCCAGGTCAGGTGGCCAGAGGTGAAGCTATCAGAGAGGCCAGGTCAGGTGGCCAGAGGTGAAGCTATCAGAGAGGCCAGGTCAGGTGGCCAGAGGTGAAGCTATCAGAGAGGCCAGGTCAGGTGGCCAGAGGTGAAGCTATCAGAGAGGCCAGGTCAGGCGGCCAGACGTGAAGCTATCAGAGAGGCCAGGTCAGGTGGCCAGACGTGAAGCTATCAGAGAGGCCAGGTCAGGTGGCCAGAGGTGAAGCTATCAGAGAGGCCAGGTCAGGTGGCCAGAGGTGAAGCTATCAGAGAGGCCAGGTCAGGTGGCCAGAGGTGAAGCTATCAGAGATGCACCAATCACAAGCGTCTATGGTACAGATTCTGCACACTGACGCACCGAGCACAAGCGTCTATGGTACAGATTCTGCACACTGACGCACCGAGCACAAGCATCTATGGTACAGATTCTGCACACTGACGCACCGAGCACAAGCGTCTATGGTACAGATTCTGCACACTGACGCACCGAGCACAAGCGTCTATGGTACAGATTCTGCACACTGACGCACCGAGCACAAGCGTCTATGGTACAGATTCTGCACACTGACGCACCGAGCACAAGCGTCTATGGTACAGAGGACAGGGTTCAACACACAGAGAGGGAGGGGGGATCAGAGACGAGGCTGGTGTAGTGTGAGGTAAGAGCACAGGGTTAAACACAGAGAAGAGAAAGAGGATCAGAGACGAGGCTGGTGTAGTGTGAGGTTAGACTAAGCAGGAACAAGACTTGTATCTGCAGTGTGTTACACGTACAGAGCTGGAGAAACTGGTTCTAAAGCACATTCAACATCTCCACACTCAACTCCGACGGAAGAAAACACATATTTAACATACATTTAATATGTGTGTGTTTGTCTGCTCTGATTACTTGTGATCTGAAAGGCCAGGTCAGAGTATTGGACAGATTCCACAGATGGTCTCTTCAGTACAGCTGCAGAACGGGACAGCAAACTCAAAATTCACACACTCACACTCACACACACACACACACACACACACACAGACACACACACACACACACAGTTTCAGCGGCAAGTGGAAAAAAATAATAATAAAAAATAAAATAAAAAATGGTTTAGGAATGCACAGAAGTTTGAAATGCCTCCAAATCCAGAGCGTTTGATGGCACGTCACATTACTTCACAGAAAAACTCGACTAAATTATGAGCACAGGGGTGAGAGTAATTGCAGTCATGAAGAATCCAAGCTTGTGTAGCATCCAGAGCACAGATCTTAGCCAGATGCTCAACTCCTACGCTCCATCTGTCCTCAGTTCCTTCTACCAGAGCTTCTGCCGCTATATTACAACACACAACATCCACTGTCGTCCACAGGACTGTAACTGGTCATGTCCCTTAATTCATTTTACAAGATAGGAATGTTTCTGCTTGTAGAGAATGGAGACGGAACATGGAAAAGTGTTTAAAACTGGCAGTAGAGTATCTGGTAAGTGTACAGAATCGGCACTCAAAGCCAGGTCCCCTACAGGCAGGGGAGCTCTGACAGACTGCAGTTATATTGCACACACTCGCCCTTAAAGCCCTTAAAGCCCTGAAAGCACGGGAACGCCATGAGAACAGTCTGGAGCGCTGTTTAATTACACCAAGCTCAGTGACACACCCTCACTCACAGCACAGCCATGTGCAGATCTATGAGCCCCAGATCAGCACCTACAGTCCTGGGTGTGGCAGCACCATTATAATCTTTAGCAGGACGCTAAAGCCAGACAGCTTCAGTAACACAGCTTCAGCCAAACCTGTGCGTGTGAGCATGTGCGTGTGCGTGCGCATGTGCATGTGCATGTGTGTGCATGTGCATGTATATGTGTGCGTGTGTGTGTGCGTGTGTGTGCGTGCGTGTGCGTGTGCGCATGCGTATGAGTGTGCTCGGTGCTGTACACATAGTGTGTGCATGTGAGTGTGCGTGCTATTTACAGCTCAAACCCAGAGAGATAGAAGGGAAAGCTTCAGGCCATAAATCCCTCACTCTCCTCCTGACCAGAAGCCCCGCCCACTCCCACTCGGAAACACGAAGTATTCCACGATATAAATTATCCAGCTGTATTAATACATTGTAAGCTGTGTGTGTGTTGTGTGTGTTCAGGGAGTGTTCAGGGAGTGTTCAGAGAGTGTTCAGAGAGTGTTCAGAGAGTGTTCAGAGTGTTCAGACCCTCTGCGATGCCGCGCAGGTGATCCGTATCTAAACTCCCCGCTGCCTGTCAATCACACAAAGCAGCTGCTCACAGCGGCGGAGAAGGGAAGTGATATATTAAAGCTGTTGAAGTGCCATTCTCCTCGCGGCGCTAACGCTAATGAGAACAGAGCGTCAGTAAAGAATGTGATGGAGGAATGAATAACGGCTCCCCTGCAAAAACACGTGTCTGTTAGCGCCTCAGGTACGCAGAAGCAGTGCGTCTGTTAGCGCCTCAGGTACACAGAAGCAGCGCGTCTGTTAGCGCCTCAGGTACACAGAAGCAGCGCGTCTGTTAGCGCCTCAGGTACGCAGAAGCAGCGCGCCTGTTAGCGCCTCAGGTACGCAGAAGCAGCGCGCCTGTTAGCGCCTCAGGTACGCAGAAGCAGCGCGTCTGTTAGCGCCTCAGGTACGCAGAAGCAGCGCGTCTGTTAGCGCCTCAGGTACGCAGAAGCAGTGCGTCTGTTAGCGCCTCAGGTACGCAGAAGCAGTGCGTCTGTTAGCGCCTCAGGTACGCAGAAGCAGCGCGTCTGTTAGCGCCTCAGGTACGCAGAAGCAGCGCGTCTGTTAGCGCCTCAGGTACGCAGAAGCAGCGCGTCTGTTAGCGCCTCAGGTACGCAGAAGCAGCGTGCCTGTTAGCGCCTCAGGTACACAGAAGCAGCGCGACTGTTAGCGCCTCAGGTACGCAGAAGCAGCGCGTCTGTTAGCGCCTCAGGTACACAGAAGCAGCGCGTCTGTTAGCGCCTCAGGTACGCAGAAGCAGCGCGTCTGTTAGCGCCTCAGGTACGCAGAAGCAGCGCGTCTGTTAGCGCCTCAGGTACGCAGAAGCAGTGCGTCTGTTAGCGCCTTAGGTACGCAGAAGCAGTGCGTCTGTTAGCGCCTCAGGTACGCAGAAGCAGTGCGTCTGTTAGCGCCTCAGGTACGCAGAAGCAGTGCGTCTGTTAGCGCCTCAGGTACGCAGAAGCAGCGCGTCTGTTAGCGCCTCAGGTACACAGAAGCAGCGCGCCTGTTAGCGCCTCAGGTACACAGAAGCAGCGCGCCTGTTAGCGCCTCAGGTACACAGAAGCAGTGCGTCTGTTAGCGCCTCAGGTACGCAGAAGCAGCGCGCCTGTTAGCGCCTCAGGTACACAGAAGCAGTGCGTCTGTTAGCGCCTCAGGTACGCAGAAGGCAAGAAGAGGCCGATACTGAGCCTGCACTGACAGTGGGCAACGTCGGCCTGTATGCGGATAAATCCCAAAACGCAGTTTTCCGACAGTCACCCCAAGGGATGCATCGATGCCACTTTTTCATGGCCGATATCGATTCCGATACCATAACTTCCGAGTGTCTGTCGATAGCGAGTACCTATCTGATACGGACCCGCTGTGTGGGTGTACTCTGCTTGCAATCATTCTTGTCCAACAGTAAACACACAAGCTGGGAAACGAAAGTCCCACAGCAGACATGATGCTAACGCAAGCTACACTCAAACACACAGCTTCAGCTCCCAGGAGAAAGCACAGAGCTACACTCACACACACAGCTTCAGCTCCCAGGAGAAAGCACAGAGCTACACTCACACACACAGCTTCAGCTCCCAGGAGAAAGCACAGAGCTACACTCACACACAGCACAGAGATGCCTGGTCATTACGCAGCCGGGCGAGGCGTCATCATGCCGTGCTTCTCCAGGGGCGGGCAGAAGGGAGTTGTGAGGCATTCCTCTGGCGTTAGGGAATGAATGTGGGACGGATGGCGGGTGATTCTCAGGCCTGGCTCTGCGCTAATCCCTTCTGTGCAGCTCTAGCGCCTGGGAGGGGCGGGGCTGCTGGCGACCACACCCCTGAGAGGAGCAGAGCCACAGACACCATTTTCTATACAAGAGGTGGAGGTGTTGAACAGTGATCCTCAACCCCGCAGAGTCTGCTCCTTCTTTCACCAGGTGAGGTGAGATACCTGTGTAATCCACTGCTTACCTGATCAATTAAGTGCTGAGTAACAACACAAACCAGCATACTCTGCGGCTCTCCAGGACCAGGCTTGAGGATCACTGTTCAACACCTCCACTTGGTTTTTGTGGTTTATTTTCAATGGGCAGCCAGTTTAGGGCTTGGAAATGAGGACTGTAGCCAATGGAAGGCTCTGGCAAAGCTCTGACTGAAGCTCCACAGGATCTCCTTCCTGGTGTCTTAAAACAGCTGAAGTTTAGGAAGTGGAGCTTTCAAAACGACGCAGAGTCCTGCCCACATCTGCAGCGTGACACACATCTTGGCTCCTGTTCTGTAACAGCACCTTTACTATGATGTCAGCAGAGTATGTGAAACCTGACACTGCAGAGGCTGGGGGGGGGGGGCGTGCTGCAAGGCTGACCGGGGCGTGTGTTAGAGCATATGTGCTTATGAGGAACCAAAAAATTTAAAACTAAGCACGCACGCACGCACGCACGCACGCACGCACGCACGCACGCACGCACGCACGCACACACACACACACACACACACACACACACACACACACACACACACACACACACACACACACACACACACACGGCAGCGTCAGTCTTCAGTTCACATATTTGGTAAGTCAGATACAGGATCCGTGGCTCCCAGGTAACGGTGAAACAGGAACAGAGGCACCGCTTTTCAGTGGTCGGCTTAGAGGCCGCTGAACCATGTGACCGCGTGGTCAGAATGGACGACAGCCTCACAGAGCGCGGGTACCTGCCCCAGTCACATGATTCCAGGTCCTGTCCCAATCACAGGCTGTGTTCAGATCCAAAATATATTCTTTCTTCCTGTCGTTCCCTTCCCGTGCTTCAAGGGATTCCTCCATTGAAGCAAAGGAAGTATATGTGCAGTGTGTAGGGACCCCAGTTTCGCAGCCCTGTTGCAGTGTGCGTTGCACACACAGATTGAAGGACAGATGGTTCAACTAACCCAAACCTCGCTGGCCGGATCTCATAGCCAGACTTCCACTCAGGCAGGACTCTGACTATAATCTAATGAGGCAACCGTGCAATAACAGGCCAGCGAGCCAGGATCCATCTCACCCAGAGTTTCCACTGAGTGCTCTCTCTGGCACTCAGTTTTAGTGTAGGCGGCTGAATGAGGCCTTTAAACCCAGTACACAGTATGAGCTAACTTAGCTATCCTACAATGCTACAATATACAACACACACTATGAGCTAACTTAGCTATCCTACAATGCTACAATATACAGCACACAGTGTGAGCTAACTTAGCTAGCCTACAATGCTACAATATACAGCACACAGTGTGAGCTAACTTAGCTATCCTACAATGCTACAATATACAGCACACAGTATGAGCGAACTTAGCTATCCTACAATGCTACAATATACAGCACATAGTATGAGCTAACTTAGCTATCCTACAATATACAGCACAGTGTGAGCTAACGTAGCTATCCTACAATGCTACAATATACAGCACAGTATGAGCTAACAGCTATCCTACAATGCTACAATATACAGCACATAGTATGAGCTAACTTAGCTATCCTACAATATACAGCACAGTATGAGCTAACCTAGCTATCCTACAATGCTACAATATACAGCACATAGTATGAGCTAACTTAGCTATGCTATATACAGTACATAGTGTGAGCTAACTTCGCTATCCTACAATGCTACAATATACAGCACAGTGTGAGTTTACTTAGCTATGCTACAATATACAGCACACAGTATGAGCTAACTTAGCTATGCTATATACAGTACATAGTGTGAGCTAACTTCGCTATCCTACAATGCTACAATATTCAGCAGTGTGAGTTTACTTAGCTATATACAGTACATAGTGTGAGTTAACTTAGCTATGCTACAATATACAGCACAGTGTGAGTTTACTTAGCTATGCTACAATATACAGCACAGTGTGAGTTTACTTAGCTTTGCTACAATATACAGCACAGTGTGAGTTTACTTAGCTATGCTACAATATAGAGCACAGTGTGAGTTTACTTAGCTATGCTACAATATACAGCACAGTTTGAGTTTACTTAGCTATGCTACAATATACAACACACAGTGGGAGTTTACATAGCTTTGCTACAATATACAGCACAGTATGAGCTAACCTAGCTATCCTACAATGCTACAATATACAGCACATAGTATGAGCTAACTTAGCTATGCTATATACAGTACATAGTGTGTTTACTTAGCTATGCTACAATATACAGCACAGTATGAGCTAACTTAGCTATGCTATATACAGTACATAGTGTGAGCTAACTTCGCTATCCTACAATGCTACAATATACAGCAGTGTGAGTTTACTTAGCTATATACAGTACATAGTGTGAGTTAACTTAGCTATGCTACAATATACAGCACAGTGTGAGTTTACTAAGCTATGCTACAATATACAGCACAGTTTGAGTTTACTTAGCTTTGCTACAATATACAGCACACAGTGTGAGTTTACTTAGCTATGCTACAATATACAGCACAGTTTGAGTTTACTTAGCTATGCTACAATATACAACACACAGTGGGAGTTTACATAGCTATGCTACAATATACAGCACAGTGTGAGTTTACTTAGCTATGCTACAATATACAGCACAGTGTGAGTTTACTTAGCTTTGCTACAATATACAGCACACAGTGTGAGTTTACTTAGCTATGCTACAATATACATCACAGTATGAGCTAACTTAGCTATGCTATATACAGTACATAGTGTGAGTTTACTTAGCTATGCTACAATATACATCACAGTATGAGCTAACTTAGCTATGCTATATACAGTACATAGTGTGAGTTTACTTAGCTATGCTACAATATACATCACAGTATGAGCTAACTTAGCTATGCTATATACAGTACATAGTGTGAGTTTACTTAGCTATGCTACAATATACAGCACATAGTGTGAGTTTACTTAGCTATGCTACAATATACAGCACATAGTGTGAGTTTACTTAGCTATGCTACAATATACAGCACAGTGTGAGTTTACTTAGCTATGCTACAATATACATCACAGTATGAGCTAACTTGTATGTATGCTCTCAGGTCAGAACAGCTTTAAAATGTAAATAAGCGCATTTCTACAATGCAAATGTTCTCCCATTTCCCAGACATTTTCTTTTTATTTAAGTGAATTCATTGAAGAAAACGGCCGTCTTCATGAATCTGTTTGCACATAAGAACTGATCCTGCTGATACATCATCATGTCAATCATGTGAAGAGGAAAATAAACTGATAAGAAATTATTTGGGGGAGAATAGAAAGAGGAACCCAGTGGAGCTGTCAGGCCAAAATGTGTCCGTGAGCCAAAATTGATCCGGGCCAGAGATCGGAATGCTTGGAATGTCGTTGCTATGCCAACAGACACGCGAGCATTGTGACGCGTAGCATTGTGACGTGTTCGCAACTTGCTTTGACCTCAGAATCACCGGGTGACAAACTCGCGCTTGCTTTTATCCTACAAAACAAGGCATTTTCATTGGGTGAACGCGATCGCATAGCAAATACAGTAAAAAAATAATAATCGGTCATCAGAAAAGCTACCAATAATAGGCCCAAAAAATAACAATTAGGCCGACTGATCGACGTGACAGTAGATTAGTTTTATTGGGCTATTCAACAACGCGATAGGCCTACTTACTCTTTCCACCTCGCTGGTTTAACTTGCAGGACGAACAGGCTATAAATGCGTTTAATTTTTTTCCTTCGTTTTTTTTAATTTTTTAAATCCGGCGTTAACATTAGTAACGGATGCTCATTTTTTTATAAAGCAACATTTGACCAGGAAAACATGACATTTCAGTGCAAATTATGTCAATATGTAATTTAAATGTGTACATTAATAAGATTATACGTTTAACCGACTAGTGAGGGTAGCAACGTTTACTCCATCGATTCTGAGGTGAAATTAATCACCAACACAATCTAAAATCGAAAACAATTAACAATATAAAGCTTAGTAGCCTATACAAAGGGAAACTATAAAGGTTATCTGAGTGATAGTGATGGTTATTTGAGTGATGTAGTGATTTATCTCCGTCCAACGATCTCCGGCGATTCTGAGCTAAAAGCAAGTGCAAACTTGTCACCCGGCGATTCTGAGGTCAAAGCAAGTGCGAACACGCGTCACAATGCTCGCGTGTCTGTTGGCATAGCAACGACATTCCAAGCATTCCGATCTCTGGCCCGGATCAATTTTGGCTCCCGGATCAATTTTGGCCTGACAGAGCCGTTAGATTACAGAGCTTATTGTGATGTAATGAGCATAATGGGCCAATCACAGGAGAGGAAAGCTCTGAGAAAATTCCCTGGATAGTGTAGCCTACGGGCTCCTGTGTGCAGTAATGGAAATAATGGGAATAATGGCAATAATGGACTTCACGTGTCCACAGAGAGACGGGAACGCCGCCGAGAGACAGGAACGCCTCTAAGAGCAGCCGAATGAGGAATGACAAGAGAGGAAACGCCAAATGGGCCGTCTCTGAATCCACATCCGTATAGACGCTGTCAAAGGGTCTCAGAAGAGTATGTGCAATCCATCCGAGCTGGGGCTCGTGTGACCCGATCAAGGAAACATTCAATCATCCCAATGTTTTATCTCCATTAACGAAATCTTAGAGCGATAATACGGTTCCATGTGTACAGGGCGGTATAGTGTTCCTAGTTTACCCTACATACTGGGGGTGTGTGTGTGTGTGTGTGTGTGTGTGTGTGTGTGTGTGTATGTATGTGTGTGTATAAGAGTGTGCTCAGTGCTGTACAAACAGTGTGTGTGTATGCGTGTATGTATGCATGTATGTACAGTCAAGCCGGAAAGTCTGCACACCCCTTTCACCTTCTCCACGTTTTATTACGTTACAGACTTATACTACAATAGATTGAGTTTTTTCCTCAAACATCTACACACAATAGCCAATAATCACGAAGTGAAAACAGGTTTTTAGAAAATATGCAATTTTATTTTAATGACAAAAATTTTAGGGGTTACATATCTGTACACACCCTTAGCCTAATACCTGGTTGCTGCACCTTTGGCAGCGATTACAGCATCAAGGCGTCTTGGGAAAGAAGCTGCGAGCTTGGCACACTTGTTTCTGGACATTTTTTCCCATTCCTCTTGGCGTATCCTTGCAAGCTCCGTCAGGTTGGACGGGAAGCATCGGTACACAGCCATTTTCAGCTCTTTCTACAGATGTTCAATTGGATTCAGGTCTGGGCTCTGGCTGGGCCACTCAAGGACATGCACAGACTTTCTCCAAAGCCACTGGCTGTGTGCTTCGGGTCGTTGTCATGTTGGAAGGTAAACCTTCGCCCCAGTCTGAGGTCCAGAGCGCTCTGGAGCAGGTTTTCTTCAAGGATCTCGGTGTACTTAGCTGCATTTATCTTTCCCTCTATCAGGACAAGTCGCCCCGTTCCCGCTGCTGAAAAACATCCCCACATCATGATGCTGCCACCGCCATGGTTCACTGTTGGGATGGTATTAGCCAGGTGATGAGCGGTGCCTGGTTTCCTCCAGACGTGACGCTTGGTATTCAGGCCAAAAAGTTCAATTTTGGTTTCATCAGACCAGAGAATCTTGATTCTCATGGTTTGAGAGTCCTCTAGGTGCCTTTTGGCAAACTCCAAGCGGGCTGTGATGTGCCTTTTACTAAGGAGGGGCTTCCGTCTGGCCACTCTACCATAAAGGCCTGATTGGTGGAGTGCTGCCTGGATGGTTGTTCTTCTGAAAGGTTCTCCCATCTCCACAAGGATACGCTGGAGCTCTGTGACTATCGGTTTCCTGCTCACCTCCCTGGCCAAGGCCCGTCTTCCCCGATTGCTCAGTTTGGCCGGGCGGCCAGGTCTAGGAAGATTCTTGGTGATTCCAAACGTCTTCCATTTACGAATGGTGGTGGCCACTGTGCTCTTTGGGACCTGTAAAGCTGCAGAGATTTTTCTGTACCCTTCTCCAGATCTATGCCTTGACACAATCCTGTTTCTGAGGTCTGCAGATAATTCCTTTGACGCCATGGCTTGCAGTTTGCTCTGCCATGCACTGTCAACTGTGAGACCTTATATAGGCAGGTGTTGGCAATCCCCAATCATGTCCAATCAATTTAATTTATCACAGATGGACTCCAATTAGGTTGTCGAAACATCTCAAGCAGTATCAGTGGAAACAAAATGCACCTCAGCTCACTTTTGGGTGTCGTATCAAAGGGTGTGCACACTTGTGTACATATGATATTTTACATTTGGATTTTTAATAAATTAGCACAAATGTCTAGAAACCCGTTTTCACTTTGTCATTATGGGCTATTTTGTGTAGAATATGTCTAACATAATAAAACATGGAGAAGGTGAAAAGGGTGTGCAGACTTTCCGGCTTGACTATGTATGAGAGTGTGCTCAGTGCTGTACACACAGTGTGTCTTCCATGCAAGAGGGGCAGAGCTGCACCATGGGCCTCCTGAGTGGGTCAAAAGGTGGGTGGAGATTAGGGCAGGGCTGGCGAAAGTGGTTGGGAGGCAACAGATGGACCATAGAGTTTAATTAGCACTTGCAGGAGAAAGGGGTGAGGATGAAAGAGTGCACTCTACCCTGCTAATCCATTTAAGCAGAGAGAGGACCCTAAAAATCACTTCATTTTACACAGGAATGCTCCCTAACTCTAACCCAACCAAACACAAGCTCAGAGCAAACACTACTGAAAATCTACAGTGGTGCATTTTAAAAAGACTCAGGAAGGTAGCATTCACAGTGAGCATCACCTGTAGGGTAACCGCCAATGAAAAACTACAAAAATTTCACTGTACAGACATTGTTTAAAACACACCAAGCTACAGCTTCAAAATACACTTAAAAATGTTTTGGTTGAAAAGGTGAAATAGTATTTCAACATGTGGAGCATTAGGATCTGCAGGTTTTTGTTTAGGTGAAGTTGTATGCCGATCAGTGATTTAAATTAAGCACAACTGGAACCAGAGCAGACACTGCAGCCCTCCAGGATTGGATGTCTTGGATCCCTTTTCCACTCTACTCCCATGTTGTTGTTTGCTTAGAACATGAGAGTTCATGCCTCCACCCCCCAAAAAATCACTGGTGCCGCACAGACTTCCGTCTCCCCCACTCCTGCAGTCTGGGAGGCTCAATGAGGAGGAGAGTTCCCAGGGGTGTGGCTAGCTCTGTGATGTCACAGAGGAAGAGGCTGAAGGTTCCGTGCTCTGCTCTCAGCTCTGTGACGTCACAGAGGAAGAGGCCGAAGGTTCCGTGCTCTGGTCTCAGCTCTGTGATGTCACAGAGGAAGAGGCCGAAGGTTCCGTGCTCTGGTCTCAGCTCTGTGATGTCACAGAGGAAGAGGCCGAAGGTTCCGTGCTCTGCTCACAGCTCTGTAACGTCACAGAGGAAGAGGTTGAAGGTTCCGTGCTCTGGTCTCAGCTCTGTGATGTCACAGAGGAAGAGGCCGAAGGTTCCGTGCTCTGCTCACAGCACGCATCTGGCAACCGGCCAGAGTGCCGTGATGAGAAGCAGCCGTGCCTGACTGAGATACGCCGTGTGGAATGCTGTGACTGGAATAGCCCCACATATGTCCCCTGTAACGCACCGCACCGAGCCTAGCGTCCCCTGTAATGCTACGCGCAGAAGGTCCCCCTGTAACGCTACGCGCAGACGGTCCCCCTGTAACACTACGCGCAGACGGTCCCCCTGTAACGCTACGCGCAGACGGTCCCCCTGTAACGCTCTGTGTGTTCCCGCTAGCCGCCGGCCTCGCTGCACCAGGTGCTGGAGATGATGAATATTTTATGAAGCCTGAGCTTCAGAGCTCTCGTGTTTCTGCCTCACACAGAACAGAGGGCCGTCAGATCCACGCAGCGCTGCTAAAAGGGCCGGGCCAGTGAACGCCACAGAGCCACAGAGCCACAAATTGCAGCCAACTCTGCATAACTTCACCCTCACATCATGCTAATGGCAAAAAGTTAAATCAAACAATAACGACAGTGTTTGGAGTTCCTGTGAGCGAACTGGAGAAGAAATCTTGTCAGAAACAGCCTGCGTGCCAAATAAATCTCAACACGGACAGGACGACGATGAACACTCAACAAGAGGGCCTCAACCCTGAATGATCGTCTTAGCACATCCAACAAAACACCAAACATTCAACACATCCAACAAAACACCAAACATTCAACACATCCTTCTGTTAGACAAACATGCAGAATGCTTCCTATCTTGGCTTCAGAATAGCAGAACAGTAATCAACTTCTGTAATATACTGTGGGTGACGGCAACAGAAGCAACCCAAACTATTTAACCCTTAGTTTGGGGGGGGGGGGCACAAGGGATAATGGGTTTGGGTTTGCTTCTGGCTCAGCAAATAAAGTGCGTGTGGATAAAGTGAGGAGCTGATTGCACAGTAATCTTTACACCATGAGGTCATGCTCTGATGTCACTCAAACCTCCAATCAAGAAACAGAGCGCCAATCTTACTCTGTTTGACAAATCTGTCATGCCCCAAGCTCCACCCCCTATCCCTTACAAAATGCCATTAGCCACACCCACTCCTACTGGGATCAGTCAGTCAGTCATGACAGACCTCTACTTGGATCAGTCAGTCAGTCAGGACAGACCTCTACTGGGATCAGTCAGTCAGTCAGGACAGACCTCTACTGGGATCATTCAGTCAGTCAGTCAGGACAGACCTCTACTGGGATCAGTCAGTCAGTCATGACAGACCTCTACTGGAATCATTAGCCACACCCACTCCTGTGGATCAGTCAGTCAGTCAGGACAGACCTCTACTGGGATCCTGCAGGGTTAGATTACCAGGGTCCCGTCAGCATCTCAACCATAATTACACATTTTACACACATCAGGCAATTGAGGAAACTGCAACTTGATGCCTTGGGCTTGCATATAAAAAACATAATGAAACACATAGAACAGCTTTGTGAAAGCTTGGCACATCTGAAGCTGGATGAGAGTTTTAAAAAGTAATACAGTGAAGCACCACGAGTCCACAACCAACCCCGGTACACAGGACCCAAAACCAGCATACGCAGGGAGGCCCTAGAACCCAAAACCAGCATGCACAGGGGGGCCCTAGGACCAAAACCAGCATACACAGGGAGGCCCTAGGATCCAAAACCAGCATACACAGGGGGGCCCTAGAACCCAAAACCAGCATACACAGGGGGGCCCTAGAACCCAAAACCAGCATACACAGGGGGGCCCTAGGACCAAAACCAGCATACACAGGGGGGCCCTAGGACCAAAACCAGCACACACAGGGGGGCCCTAGGACCAAAACCAGCATACACAGGGGGGCCCTAGGACCAAAACCAGCATACACAGGGGGCCCTAGGACCAAAACCAGCACACACAGGGGGCCCTAGGACCAAAACCAGCATACACAGTGGGGCCCTATGTCCCAAAGCCAGCATACACAGGGGGGCCCTAGAACCGAAAACCAGCATACACAGGGAGGCCCTAGGACCCAAAACCAGCATACACAGGGGGGCCCTAGGACCCAAAGCCAGCATACACAGGGAGGCCCTAGGACCCAAAGCCAGCATACACAGGGAGGCCCTAGGGTTAGGGTTAAGCCTGGTGTAAATAATATGGGAGTGGTTAGTGATGCAGCAGAAATTCAAAACCCCTTAAATCAGTGGGGCAGGGGCCGTATTCTGACAGCCGTTCAATAATTAACCAATCAGACATTACGCCAGGCAGCAGTGAAGGGGAGGGGCAAGAGTGACACTTCCACCGCTTTCCCGTCGTTGGACACACAAAAAAATAAAATCCCATCCCTGCACTCTCCTGATGTCCTCATAGAGCCACCGTAGGGGCCTTTTAAAGGGGGTGGAGCTAAGACAGACATGTGTTTTAGCACTAAAAACAACATGCACCATTTTCCCCGAAAAGAGTGTTTACATACACCAAAAGCAAGACAAGCCACCTCCGAGAGGGGGAGAGGGAGAGGGAGAGGGAGGGGGAGAGGGGGAGAGGGAGAGAGAGAGGGAGGAGAGGGGAGAGAGGGAGAGAGAGGGAGAGGGGAGAGGGAGAGAGAGGGAGAGAGGGGGGAGAGGGGGGAGAGGGGGAGAGGGGGAGAGAGAGGGGGAGAGGGGGAGAGGGGGAGAGGGGGAGGGAGAGAGGGGGAGAGGGGGAGAGGGAGAGAGGGAGAGAGGGAGAGAGGGGGAGAGGGAGAGAGGGAGAGAGGGGGAGAAAGTCAGTCTTTAGAGATTTACTGCTCCCGCTTACAGCCCTTGTGCGCTTTTGCCAGCTCTGATTTCGTCAAATTTCAGCTCTAATATTATATAAAATATAAAAAGCAGCCATTTTACCCACAATGCAGCAGGGCTCCCACGATGTCAACACTGCATACAAGAATTTGTCGAATTAGGCCGCTTCCCCCTCCTGCTGCCAATTGAAAAAAGAGCACTCAAATTCTGGGTTCATCTGAATCAGGCTGATCCACACTGCTACCAGCACAAGGCACTGAAAAGCAACCAACTCTTCCCATTTTTTTCTACCCAAAAAATTTGACAAGATCAACAAAAATCTGTACAATGACAATTGGCATGAAGAAACTGAATTAAACAATAAATTGGAAATTTACCGCACTCTAGGTCGAAATTACTCCCTGAAATTACTCCCTTAATTCAAAACCAATATATTTCCAAATTCAATGCGCACATTTAGCAATTTGAACAATCAAAATCAAATAAATTAAAAGTAGTTCTGGGAGAAGAGGATGACACAATTGAAATGGCAGCTCATTACATCTCTGCCTGCCATCATTTAAGAGAGGGTGTGGACTAACTGTGCGTTCATTTTAATACTGCCAGGGTTTCTATGTATACAGACTAAATGTCTTCTGACCTGGGATTATGAGTATTGGCTGGGGGGGGGGGGGTGGTATCCATCCTTCTTGCATATGGGGAGTGTTTATTGCCTGTCATTTATTCATTTATGCATCAATGCTTGTGCAACACAAGTTTACTTGTCAGTTTAACGCCTCAGTTATGAGAGAAAAAAACTTTTTCTGAGTGAGGCAGCATTACAGGGATCAGATTTTTAAAAGACCAGCCCGAGCCTTTTTAAACCGGTCAGGGAGGGAAAGGCTTTGAGCAGGGAGGGGAAAGGCTTTGAGCAGGGAGGGGAAAGGCTTTGAGCAGGGAGGGGAAAGGCTTTGAGCAGGGAGGGGAAAGGCTTTGAGCAGGGAGGGGAAAGGCTTTGAGCAGGGAGGGGAAAGGCTTTGAGCAGGGAGGGGAAAGGCTTTGAGCAGGGAGGGGAAAGGCTTTGAGCAGGGAGGGGAAAGGCTTTGAGCAGGGAGGGGAAAGGCTTTGAGCAGGGAGGGGAAAGGCTTTGAGCAGGGAGGGGAAAGGCTTTGAGCAGGGAGGGGAAAGGCTTTGAGCAGGGAGGGGAAAGGCTTTGAGCAGGGAGGGGAAAGGCTTTGAGCAGGGAGGGGAAAGGCTTTGAGCAGCGGCACAAACGAGGATGAAACAACAATGCAAAGGGTGAGATGCCATCAGGGGCTTTCCCAACGGGGCGGAGCAACTGGGGGTTCAGCGCAGAATGTGGGGGAGACGCCTACACGAGGATGCCTCCCGTACAGATACAGTACAGACACACCGCAGGACACAAGTGCAAGTCATTAGAATTTTTTAAATTACATGCCGTGTTCCGGACAGGATTCACTGGGAAAGAGTGAAATTCTTAATTCAAAGGCAATTTTATGGAGAGTAATTTCTTAGGCTCTTCTCAGACACTCAAAACGCCATGAAAACATTCAATCATAAAACGACTAAAGGCAAAGAATTTAAGCGTAATGGCGACTGGTCTGCCTCATTCACACAGAGACCTAGACAAGGACTAATTGTGTACAAATCCACCCATAACCATGAAACACAAAGACCTGAGGCCCTACCTTGTGTTCCCATGACCACAGCACCAAACGGCCCTACCTTGTGTTCCCATGACCACAGCACCATACGGCCCTGCCTTGTGTTACCATGACCACAGCACCTGAGCTGTGCTGAGCAGTTACCCTTAATTTCAAGATAATTCATTATAATGCATTATAACAATCTCATAACTGCACATCTACCTGTGCATCCTCCTCAGTGACACAGGCCCCTAACCACACAGGCCCCTAACCACACAGGCCCCTAACCACACAGGCCCCTAACCACACAGGCCCCTAACCACACAGGCCCCGAGAACACAGGCCCCTAGAACACAGGGCCCTAACCACACACAGCTGGGCTGCACGCACGCATACACCCAAGCACACACACGCAGACTAACAAACTGCTCATTCCTCATGTCCAGGGCATGCCCAAGTGTTCACCAAAAACATTAAAACATTGCCAGAACAGTGCTCTCTCAATCTGGCCGAGTACGCCCCATAGCCCCCCCCACCCCCACCCCACCCGAACCTGAGCACGTGCAGTCAGCTACCAGGTGTCAATCCTACTCTTAGACCCACAAAGGACATGATATAAAAACTCAATCCACCCAGTCTTCCATTAATTACCCCATTCAGGACAGGCTTTGAATCAGCGGTACGATGGTGTGATGTGAGGCCTTTGTTCTTCACCTGTAATCAGCAGTTAAATCCTGGAGGGGGAGACACACCCTCCTCCCCACCCCCACACAGGGGACCATGTCTCAATCTGGTATCTGGCTTCAGCAGGAACATGGTTTAGCTGCAACTTGCCCTTCTCTGCTTTTAAAGACGGGACAGGAGCTGTGCATTAGCACTTTGTGAAAGTCCAATGCATTTTCTCGTAACGGCATCTACCTCTACATTTAATTTTTTTCAATAATTTTTTAAAAGACAGTATTAATCTTGGATTTTTTTTAGATCAGCTTGTACAACCACACACTCATAACGTGAGAGTGACATTCTGGAGAGTGACAGCATTCTTTGGGCTCGTCCTAGCGGAGAGCGCAGGTGCATTCTGGGTAAAACCCCCATTGGGGGCCCGTCCACAGGGAACAGCGCTCCAAGCAGCTCCCAACCTCCAGCCCCTTAAAGCTACTCATCATTAGAAAATGTTAGCTCATTTCCCTCAGTCCTATAAATGCTGTGTCAGAGGAAGGTGTTTCTCAGCTACACTGACAGTGTAACGGCTCAAAAGAGCTGTGTCAGAGAAAGGCGTTTCTCAGCAACACTGACAGTGTAACGGCTCAAAAGAGCTGTGTCAGAGAAAGGTGTTTCTCAGCTACACTGACAGTGTAACGCCTCAAAAGAGCTGTGTTAGAGAAAGGCGTTTCTCAGCTACACTGACAGTGTAACGGCTCAAAAGAGCTGTGTTAGAGAAAGGCGTTTCTCAGCAACACTGACAGTGTAACAGTTCAAACGAGTCAGAGCAGAATTAATCCACACGCGAAAGCCATGTTTGGAAAGTGCATGCTTAGCTCTTCTGAAATCAGCCCAATCAGATCTGTTCCTTTTTCTTTTAAAAGATGATTTTAAGAAAAACAGCGTAATATAAAAAATTCTCAGTGTCAGACATCAGGCAGGGACAAAACAAGAGCCAAAATTATCATGGGGTGAAAAAGTATTCACAAGCCGGGCTAAAACCAGTGGTAGAAACACAACTTTTCCCAATGGGTCACATGGGTGGCAACCAATCAGATGCGTGCATAAGCCCAACATACAGCAAGAGGAAAACAATGGATCCCAATCTTCTCCCACCACAAAACAGAAGGATAGAGCTTCTACAGACACTTGAGGAAACGCACTATTTCACAGGTGCGTCAGGAGTGTCTGAGCCACCTGCTGCAAGTGCTGGTTCAGGGGTAACATTGGGGGGGAGACATTAGACGTAACACCGCTGGAGAAAACAGCCCCTGGACTCATTGCGCAGCCTCACGCTCGTCTGGCCGGCAGTTTAAAAGCCTGCCAAGAAATGTCTTCCGTTCTCTGCTCTTCTCTGAACAAAGAATGACACTATGACAGTACTTTATGTTCCCATTAAAAAGCACCAACAAAAGACCAAACTAATTCAGTGAGTTGGAAATGTGTAGAAAACATGTGTTGGGATTTGTAGTTCAGCTACCACAACCGAGAATTATCCCGCATTTTTCCGCCTTTTCTCTTCCCTCAATCAGAATAACAGCGATTTTCGAGGCTATTTGCGTTTGAGATTTACTCTGCACGTGGTTAGAAAGAACTGATTTTTTTTACCTGGCAAGGAAATAAGCTTTCGACAACTACAACTTTCACGGCACTGTACAACCACGTTTTAACACATATTCTACTTCACTCTAAGCCAACAGGGTCCAACTCTGTGGACGCGCTCTCATTTAAAGGACTTCAAAACTTCTACCAAATATAAGAGGATTTCATGACGCGTGCTGCATTATATCAATGCGGGCGGGTTCATCCAAGCAACCCAACAAATCATTTCAGTAATTCACTTAAATGAGAATCGCTAAAGTTTCAACCTTTGCGTAATTCCCGAAGCACGCATGGGAAACGGATTGAGAAAGTTACCCAAAGAGGATCAGAACATAAACCATTTTGTTCCATTTTTAATTCATAAACTGTCCCTTGCACGTTCTCGGATGCCAGCAGATACCTACCAGAGTTTAGACGAGAAATCTGCACATCAGCCAATGCAAAAAACAGCCTTTATTGGGTATGGTGACACGGAAAGCAGCAGCGACCGCCCTGAAGCCTCTGGACGGATAAACTAACGCAGCACACCTGCTTTACACTCGTGGATCGCAGCGGATCTCGCCGAACCCCTTGCATTGTGAAGAAGAGTACACTTACGTTGTCTCCTTATTTTCAGTAACATGCGTTTTCACAAGACTACACAGTTAGGATATAGGTTTTGAAACATAACCACAGAGCAGCCATAAATGGTAGATACAACAATACGCAGGCCTAATTACGTAGCCTACACCACAGTGACCGACAGGACCAGCAAACGCTGCGTGGAAGTGTTCAACAACGTCTTTCATCGATTGCATCGGCTTTAAAGTGTGAGTACCGGTGGCGCATTCAGGCTATTTAAACTATTGTCAGCTTGCGCCCTCATCGGACGATTCCTGTCTCATACTGCAAGCACATCACACAAAATAAACTATATACCCCCAAAAAACTTTATAATATGGTTGAATAACATTATCACGACTTTAGGGACTGTTTGGGATTTAATCCCACCGGGGATTACATTGAAGTAAATCAACTGTGCGTCTCGACGTCTTTTGTATTCTGAGTGAACTCGCTGGCCATGTATTCTATTTTAACCTTCACAGTTTCTTTTCAAATCGGCTACAAATTCACATTAGAAAGGTACCCAGCTAGGCTAACCAACACGAATCTGTAGGTACATTGGTTTTGGCCACTCACTTGTTATTGTTGTCAGCATTGATTTATAACCTCGAACTAGATTAAATTCATCTGGGATTTGATGATTTTAAAAGTACTTGAGAAATAAGCCATGCCATCGGCTCACTCACCTCGCCAGCTGGAGAGGTTCTCCCGCCATCTTCACCTGGCGGATCTGCCCAAAGTGCTTCCATCATCTATCACAGAGACTCTCTGCAGACCACATTGAGCGAAGAGTGAAATCCGAAAGTAGGCTATGCGGGGTTGGTCCAGTGGTTGTAAAAAACAATAAAAATAAGAGATTAAAAAAGATCTAATCCACTCAGTCTTCCTTCTTCATTTCCTCGTCTATACGACTCTGAAACATAAAAAAAATGTAAGAATTTAAATACGTTTTCCTAAAAAAAATGTAGGCTACACCTAAGTATTTAGAGCGATCACGCAAATGAGAAGTGTTGCGCTGCATGGACGGTGACCACCAGTGTACCTAACCCTAACCCTAACCCTTTAAAAGAATGTGCTGGATCTCACGGATATTAATAACCGATAAAATCGGCACTAAGGCACTATCTAAAGGATGATCCCTATTCACTCACAATGTCGCCTAACTTGACAGAGGGAATGAAGCCTCATTGTCAAAGATTATTTAGTCCAGTAGCCTGTAACCATTTCAAACTTGGCCATAAAGCGAAATGCACATAGGCTACTTTCATACAATTTGGCTAAAGCTTAACTAGTCATTTTACCAATATAATGAGCCTTTGTGAAAAGATTCCATTATAAAGTAGGCGAAGCTAAATGAACATATCAAAATCGACCATGTCAGGAGGTTAAACACTGTCCTTGCAAGTTTAATATTCCTACCAAGCAAACGAAATGTTTTGGAAGTGAAAATATGCTGCAGCCTATTTTAAAACAAACCTAAACCTAGTTAACAAATAACCATTATAACCAACTAAGGTACATAAAACTATTGTTAGCTATCTTACATTGGCAATTTGGGATGTTATTACTTGGGTTTATAGGCTAACAACCTAGCCACGGGATAAGCTACTAAAACGTAAACAAAAGTAGACAAACTATGTAGCAGCTACTAACGTTACATTCTTACCATGTTCACCAGATTACTAAAAACATGTGAAACTAAGCGTCCAGTACATACAACTGAAAGGATACAATGTATCCCCCGCAGAGAAACAGGGATAAACCCTAACCTGTCCCCAGTGAAGGTGAGCCTAACCCTAACCTGTCCCCAGTGAAGGTGAGCCTAACCCTAACCTGCCCCCAGTGAAGGTGAGCCTAACCCTAACCTGTCCCCAGTGAAGGTGAGCCTAACCCTAACCTGCCCCCAGTGAAGGTGAGCCTAACCCTAACCTGTCCCCAGTGAAGGTGAGCCTAACCCTAACCTGCCCCCAGTGAAGGTGAGCCTAACCCTAACCTGTCCCCAGTGAAGGTGAGCCTAACCCTAACCTGCCCCCAGTGAAGGTGAGCCTAACCCTAACCTGCCCCCAGTGAAGGTGAGCCTAACCCTAACCTGCCCCCAGTGAAGGTGAGCCTAACCCTAACCTGTCCCCAGTGAAGGTGAGCCTAACCCTAACCTGTCCCCAGTGAAGGTGAGCCTAACCCTAACCAGGCAGCTGCGAGTCAGCGCTACAGCAACGAAATGTCAAATTCAACATAAAGGTGCCGAAATAAACCCACGTAAATAAACCTAAGTTAGCTAGTTAACTCTTCGTCATGGGAAGAAAAAACAGACATTAATGTATTTTCGTCTCCTAATTTCTTTAGGTAAATTGGGGAAATTCATGATAGCTGCTAGATAAGGGGGATAAATATATCTCCTTTCATTTGAGGAGATGGCTGATATCGGAATAATCATGTAATAACATTAACAAAAGCCTACAATACACATTACAACACGCTAAATGTGCCGAGTGAACAAGCAAATTCTTTCCTTAATCCTAAATTATGGCACATTGTACATATTTAACTCAAAAGCATTTCGTATAGCGAACAGGTTATAATTGAACATGTAGTTTCCGCACGTTTGAGCCACACATCGTTAGCTCTTGTATTGTTATGCTGCTCGCTTGTGTAGCACACGCACCTAGTCTACACTTAGCTAACTGGATACCAAACTTACCTGGACGAGCTTGATAGCCATACATCCACCATGACAAAAACAGGGTAAACACAAAAAGTAATCGTCCCAAATCCAGAACAAACATTCGCTTGGAGACTTTAAAAAGGCAAAGTTAACATCCAGCAGCGTCAGCTAGCTAGTCTACTTCGGCGAGCGAACAACCTGTTTGCAAAACCATACAGCAGCAGCATGGTAAACGCCCATTAAAACACTCAAATATTTCCTTTCTTCCGCGTGAACAGAACGGCCATTGTTACAAAACTGCGTGCAGCACATATTTCCATGTCCAAGTATGTCTGTGATATTTAGGCTAAAGATTAAAATATGATTGGCCATGCCCTTGCCGTTTGAGCGGTGGACAGTAGGATCGAGGGAACACGGATCTCCAAAGTAACTCCCTGGAACTGGAACACGCAGCGCGCCACCCAATCACAGCCCGCAGCGCGCCACCCAATCACAGCCCACTTTTACATTCTGTTTCAAACTCAGCCAAATGAACGCGCTCGCGCATAGTTGGGGAACTTTAGCTAACCATCTCCAGAAAGGTGTGCGTAGTGTGTAGCCTACGCTTATGTTGCAAGGTGTACATTTTAAAGGAAACCTTTAAAAAAATTCCGTGTCGAATTTATAAACGCAATGACTTGCGTCTTTGCAGGATGTGTTCCATAGTGTTGGGATGTTAGGTGACCTGAAGCAATTAATTATCCCACGTTTTAGTTTATAGAGAAACTGAAAAGCTTTAGGGCCGGTTTCCCAGACATGGATGTCCCAGACATCCAGACCTTGGACTTGGATTAAGCCTAGTCCAAGACTAAAAGAAAAATGAATCTCCATTGAATTTTTTTTTTTAGTTGAGGACAAGGCTTAATCAATGAATAAACAACCCTTTTTCTGGTATATGTATTGTGTTGTTTTACATAATTGAGTGTGAACATGAATAAAGTAATGAACACAGAAAATTGAAAAATGTAAACCATAAAAAAGATAATATTACTGTTCATTTTAATTACTAAGCTGTCCGTATTAATCTAAATACATTACGTTGGCCACAAATCATTTCTACATTTGATGGCATCCACAGGATTTAAAATGATCAATTCATTTCTGTTTTGGTGGTTTTCTGGCTCTTGCATATGTCCTGCATTCTGCTGATTTCACAAACATGTTTGGACGTGACTGCCACACATAAAATAAATTAACAATGTAATATAATTATTTCATCATTTACATTTATATGGAATTTTAATATTCTATGTCCCGAGATTGAAGGTTCAAATAGCTGAACTCCACTTCTTCCTCCTGAACCCCATGTATATGTAAATCGTTCCACAATAAAGAGATCAATATTTATTAACACCATGCAAACATGAAAATACATAATATAATTTATTTACCCTGTATAAATGATGTTGATTTATTTGACTCTCCTTCATGAATATTTACACAAAGTGAATACAAGCTTAATTTGTCTATTACCTGTTAATCAAGAACTATATAATATTCGATTCAAGCAACCAATAAATGAGCAATCTCATGGCTTCATATTTGAATAGTAAGATATCCGTCAATAATAAGCCATACCCCAGGTGAATGCACGCACGCACGCACTGATCTACCCGCACACCCACCCAGACCTGCTCACTGCACCCAGACCTGCTTCCTGCACCCAGGCCTGCTCACTGCACCCAAACCTGCTCGATGCA
Source organism: Ilyophis sp. 1 JC-2022 (assembly GCA_022702515.1). Classification (NCBI taxonomy): domain Eukaryota; kingdom Metazoa; phylum Chordata; class Actinopteri; order Anguilliformes; family Synaphobranchidae; genus Ilyophis; species Ilyophis sp. 1 JC-2022. Next base: position 156,770 of record CM040395.1, on the reverse strand, counting down.
CCCAGGCCTGCTCACTGCACCCAGACCTGCTCACTGCACCCAGACCTGCTTCCTGCACCCAAACCTGCTCACTGCACCCAGGCCTGCTCACTGCACCCAAACCTGCTCACTGCACCCAAACCTGCTCACTGCACCCAGGCCTGCTCACTGCACCCAGGCCTGCTCGATGCACCCAGGCCGGCTCACTGCACCCAGACCTGCTCACTGCACCCAGACCTGCTCACTACACCCAGACCTGCTCGATGCACCCAGGCCGGCTCACTGCACCCAGACCTGCTCACTGCACCCAGACCTGCTCACTACACCCAGACCTGCTCGATGCACCCAGGCCGGCTCACTGCACCCAGACCTGCTCACTGCACCCAGACCTGCTCACTACACCCAGACCTGCTCGATGCACCCAGGCCGGCTCACTGCACCCAGACCTGCTCACTACACCCAGGCCTGCTCGATGCACCCAGGCCGGCTCACTGCACCCAGACCAGCTCACTGCACCCAAACCTGCTCACTGCACCCAGACCTGCTCGATGCACCCAGGCCTGCTCACTACACCCAGACCAGCTCACTGCACCCAAACCTGCTCACTGCACCCAGACCTGCTCACTGCACCCAGACCTGCTCGATGCACCCAGGCCTGCTCACTACACCCAAACCTGCTCACTGCACCCAGGCCTGCTCACTGCACCCAGGCCTGCCCACTACACCCAGACCTGCTCACTGCACCCAGACCTGCTCGATGCACCCAGGCCTGCTCACTGCATCCAGGCCTGCCCACTACACCCAGACCTGCTCGATGCACCCAAACCTGCTCACTGCACCCAGACCTGCTCACTGCATCCAGGCCTGCCCACTACACCCAGACCTGCTCACTGCACCCAGACCTGCCCACTACACCCAAACCAGCTCACTAAACACGGACCTGCTCACTGCACCCAGGCCTGCTTCCTGCACCCAAACCTGCTCACTGGACCCAGGCCTGCTCGATGCACCCAGGCCTGCTCACTGCACCCAGACCTGCTCACTGCACCCAGGCCTGCTCACTGCACCCAGGCCTGCTCACTGTACCCAGGCCTGCTCACTGTACCCAGACATGCTCACTGAAATGTTTAAGTGGGTTGCTGTCGTTGTACAAACCCATGTCCAACTCAGGAACTTCAATATTTGGCAACAGATGTTGATTTCCTCCTATCACATCCCACAGAGCCAATCAGCTGATTACGTGCTGCTGCAGTGGCGGGGACGTGTCAAACACCCTGTGGCGATTTAGTTTTCTCTCATAATTCATAATTTTTGCCCCTTTCTTTTGAAATGATCATCCAGCAAAGATACACGTTATGTTTCAGGAATCATCACCATCCGGTGATTAAATCGTTTATTGGACAAAATATTACCACACAGGACCTGAATCGTACAGAATTCAGCCATCACCGTGTGGTGTTAAAACAATTCAGCAGTTTTTGTGGGGCTCCAGGTGACACTTTATGATGTTAAATGTTACCGTCTCCCCAGTAACCTGCTAGTGATATTATTATCAATGCTGAATCATGTATATAAGGGCAGGGGATAAATCTACAGAAAATAATATTGCCAACATAAAAACAGAAAATATGTAATGATAGATTGATTATATGACATGTATATGATGTAATTTATTAAATTGTGATTGTGTTTTATGATGAATAAGCCCATTGAGCCAGATCTGCAGCCATAGGTCTATAGATCCTCTGTGTTTTCCCTAGAGAACAGAGGCAAGCTTGTAAAACATCAACACCACTAGTGACATCATCATAGGTTCTGCACACACAGGTGCAAGCCCCAAACACTTGAACAGGTGCCACCTGGCTATGCTCTCTGTGAGCACTCTAATTAATGGGCCTTAGTCTCTGATTTTAGCGTGGAATAAGCACCTCTAGATATAGTTCATTGTCTTTGCAACCACGGTTCTATAGTAAATGAGAAAAACTGCAAAACAATAGAATGTTTTCTGTGGTAAATAGTTGTTGTCTAGTAACTCCACACATTGCAGCTTTTACACATAAACACAAACGCATGGGCTGACTTCATTCCGTTTCTTTGATTTAATGCATTGCACACAAACAAACACGACAGCATAATTGAAATAGCTGGAAGGTTAGATTAAGCACAATCACTCAAATCAATGTACTTAACTTTTCTAAACTAAAACAATTCCTCACCTGAGAGAAGAGATTTAGTGCCAGCTGCAGATTTGACTCTCCTGCACATGGACTTTTTTATCTTTACCTCAGAACTGCCAATGAAAAGAAACTTAAAATTGCTTACATAACTAAAATGAGAAACTTGCATTTGCTGGAACAAACCAGGATTCCTTTACAGTTTAAACTAAAAGGTTGCATGCCAGGTGTGTACATTTAACAGCTCAAAGACCTCGGCCAGTCTCTCTCTCTCCCTCAGGACGCTTATATACCGATACCCTGCCTTTTACTTCACTTAACACTGGCATGTAAAAGCCTCTGTGCACTGTAAGACTTGTCTCACTTTCCCTTTGTCCATTGTTGCCGGCAAATGGATTCCCATGAAAAGCTTGCTGGTTTGACAAGAGGTACAAAGCCGTGTCTGTGGTCAAACAAAACTGCGATCAGGAAGGACAACGAGACACAACAAGGTTACATTGTTTCTGCCGCTGCATAGATTTAATACCCACAACCACCAGCAAGAACTTTCCTCTGGTGAATCCAGCGCACCTGTTAAACAGAAATAACTTTCCTCTGGTGAATCCAGTGGACCCATTTCCTCTGGTGAATCCAGTGCACCTGTTTCCTCTGGTGAATCCAGTGCACCCGTTTCCTCTGGTGAATCCAGTGCACCCGTTTCCTCTGGTGAATCCAGTGCACCCGTTTCCTCTGGTGAATCCAGTGCACCTGTTTCACTGGTGAATCCAGTGCACCTGTTTCCTCTGGTGAATCCAGTGCACCAGTTTACTCTGGTGAATCCAGCGCACCTGTTTCCTCTGGTGAATCCAGCGCACCTGTTTCCTCTGGTGAATCCAGCGCACCTGTTTCCTCTGGTGAATCCAGCGCACCTGTTTCCTCTGGTGAATCCAGCGCACCTGTTTCCTCTGGTGAATCCAGCGCACCTGTTTCCTCTGGTGAATCCAGCGCACCTGTTTCCTCTGGTGAATCCAGCGCACCTGTTTCCTCTGGTGAATCCAGCGCACCTGTTTCCTCTGGTGAATCCAGTGCACCTGTTTCCTCTGGTGAATCCAGTGCACCTGTTTCCTCTGGTGAATCCAGTGCACCAGTTTCCTCTGGTGAATCCAGTGCACCCGTTTCCTCTGGTGAATCCAGCGGACCCGTTTCCTCTGGTGAATCCAGCGCACCTGTTTCCTCTGGTGAATCCAGCGCACCTGTTTCCTCTGGTGAATCCAGCGCACCTGTTTCCTCTGGTGAATCCAGCGCACCTGTTTCCTCTGGTGAATCCAGCGCACCTGTTTCCTCTGGTGAATCTAGCGCACCCGTTTCCTCTGGTGAATCCAGCGCACCCGTTTCCTCTGGTGAATCCAGCGCACCCGTTTCCTCTGGTGAATCCAGCGCACCCGTTTCCTCTGGTGAATCCAGCGCACCCGTTTCCTCTGGTGAATCCAGCGCACCTGTTAAACAGAAAACACAGCGGGAATTTGGCCATGTTCCACACAACAATACAGCAGTGAGCATACATACCCTAACCCTAACACCAACAGGAAGTCAATCTGATTCAAATGCAGGATTGCAAACAGAATAGGGAGCTCTCCAAAAACCTGGCAGTCATAACTTTTCATCAGGTCTTGGAATAAAAAAATACTTTGTTAGTGTATGTGCATTATATGATTTTGAAAGGCTAAAAACGAAACCTTTTTTGTGGACTAAATTTCTAAATATTTAATTTTATAAAATTTATATTTTTAACACAATAAACCGCGCCCTTAGCTTCTTTAAAAAAAAAAATATATATATCAAATATATATCAAATATATATCTCTCTGTCCTGGCACCCACTGACAGCCTTGTCCTGCTCTATGCGAGTTAATGCATGGCACCCATTGACATTACATTACATTACAGTCATTTAGCAGACGCTTTTATCCAAAGCGACATACAGTAAGTGCATACAGAAACGTCATCGAAGTAACTACAGAACAGATAAGACAAAGCACATCCTTCCCATAATGTAGCAGCTATCCCTAGTAATGAACATTGAATGCAGTTCACAGTAAACTGGGTAAATCAGCTCTTCTACAATTCTATTCAAAATATTATAAACTTCAACACACAGTTAAACAAGAAACAAGTACCATGAGAGGTGTATCAGTCCAGGTAGAGTCTGAAAATGTGTGTATTCAGGCCACGACAGAACGCATGCAGGGTTGGCATAGAACGTAGGAGAATGGGAAGTTCGTTCCACCATTGGGAGCTAGGGTGGAAAAGCTGCGCAGTTGAGATGACACGGAGGGGGGAAAGTGTGAGTCGCAGGAACATAGTTCTGGATCAAGTCCTGCAGGTAGACAGGGCCTGTCCTATTGGCTGCAGTGTAGGCCAGGGTCAGAACTTTGAACCTGATCCTGGCTGCAACTGGCAGCCAGTGGAGTGACCTCAACAGGGGGGTGACGTGAAAGTTTCAGGAGGTTGAACACAAGCCGGGCAGCTGTGTTCTGGATCAGTTGAAGAGGCAGAATGGCACAGACTGGTTGGCTTGCGAGCAGGGAGTTGCAGTAGTCCAGGCGTGAGGTGACAATAGTCTGGACAAGAAGCTGGGTGGAGTAGTTAGTCAGGTACGGTCGAATCCTCCTGATGTTGTAAAGGAGGAACCTGCAGGACCATGCCGTCGCCCTGATGTGGTCTTTGAAGTCCAGCTGGTCGTCCAGGACCACCCCTAGGGTCTTTGCAAAGTGGGAGGCAGCCACCATGGTCCCATCAACGGTGATGGAGAGGTCATGTAGTGGGGAGGTCTTGTATGGCATGAAGAGGAGCTCTGTCTTGTGGAGGTTGAGCTTCAGGTGATGGGTAGTCATCCACTCAGAGATGTCAGCCAGACAAGCAGATATCCTCTCCTTCACCTGTTGGGTAGAGGGAGGGAAAGAGAGGAAGAGTTGAGTATCATCAGCATAACTATGGTATGAGAAGCCATGTGAATTAATTACTGAACCAAGAGACTTGGTATAAATGGAGAACAGCAGAGGACTCAGTACAGATCCCTGCGGGACTCCTGTAGACAGGGGATGGGGTGCAGAGACAGAACCAAGAGACGTGGTAGGATCTATCAGTGGGATGCGATACAAACCAAGAGAGGGCAGTCCCAGAAATGCCCATCTCAGCGAGTGTGGAGATCAGGAGTTTGCGGTTGACTGTCGAATGCCGCAGACAGGTCAAGTAGAATCAGGACAGAGGAGAGGGATGAGGCTTTAGCAGTCACGGCCAGGAGAGCAGTTTCCGTGGAATGTCTGGTTCTGAAGCCGGACTGATGGGGGTCAAGCAGGTTGTTATGGACAGCTCGTTCAAGAGTTTTGGACAGGAAGGGCAAGAGAGATACAGGACGGTAGTTCCTGACATCAGCAGGGTCTAAGCTAGGTTTTTTAAAGAGTGGGGTTACACGGGCAGTCTTAAAAACAGCAGGAACATGGCCACAGGTTAGGGAGGTGTTGATAATAGAGGACAGATATGGAACGAGCTCAGCGGATATAGGCAGCCTTGTCCTGCTCTATGTGAGTTAATGCATGGCACCATGCTTGGGTAAAGATAAGGCTGCCAATGTGAAGAGCTGATTGAAAATGATCAACACTCTGAACGGAGCGAAACTCATTAATTATACCATTAGACACCCGGTACGGTGTAATTCGTTTTTGGAAACAGCAGCGAGGTGAAATGGCGGCTGAAGCGGACCTTTAACGGCAGAGCCAGGCCATTATGGTTGTACGGTGCCGCACATTCATACCTGACACAGCAGCAATAAGCACTACTTACCACGAGAGATTAGTATCTATTGTTAATTCATGACCTTATTCTCATATGCTTACCCCATCTGGAACATTCTGTACTCCCTCTCCCTCCAGATCCGCAAGGCTTCCCTCTCACCCCCACAACGGCTCTTTCAACACTGTACATTACCGGGCAATTCTACTGCCCACAGGGACACCCGACTCCTTCCAGAATATGTTTTCACCATCTTACTGCTTGGCAGAACCACTATAACTATAATATATGTATTTATGTTTATGGGATCCTGTGGAAGGTTAGCACCTTGGAATTAAAGAACAATAAGGGACTGATGCTACGTGGCTTTCAAAGTGTCGTTATGACGGACAGCAACAGGGAAAAGAACCTGCAGCTACACTAAGTAGAGCGGAAGAACAACAATAAAATAAATACTAATGGAATGAAAAACAGGCGCATCAGACAATATTTCCTTTCAGTGTATTTCTCAGAATGAGTTTAAAAATCCGTTGCTTCCATACAAGATCCTGCCAAAAGTGGAGAGAACAAAAAAACAAAGACGGTTTCATTGTGGAATATGTATACCTTTACTGGTCCAGAAATTACACATTTGCACACAAACACACACATTGTGGAAAATATACACCTTTACCACTCCAAATATTACACAGTTACACACACACACACATTTTCACAGTATTAGGTTCAGACAGTTTTATAGAGAATCGTAAACATGGTCGGGTGGAATGCAGTGGACTAGCTGCATATATACAGCATCTGTAATACCACCAAACAGGCAAAGTCATAAAAAAGTACAGACTGAGAAAAGATACAGATGAACAGTGTGGCAGGCAGAAGATTTATGACTAGAAGACTCTGTCCCTAAGGCACTTTGCACACCTGCGAGAAAAGCGTTGAATACAGGAATGATAATAATTAAAGTTATAACCTCAGGGGTGTGCGATTAGATTAGAGCCGAGCGGGGGGGCCGGTGTGGAGCACCATGCTCAGACTGGATCTGCTGCAAGCTCAATGCTCCCAGGGCCGCTTTCCTACAACGCTGTAACACAAGTTTTTGGGCCAGTCGCATACTTAAGACATGACTGCCCTAAGTCTGTGCCTCTCCATACGTTCCTGGGTATGGAATTGGCAAGTTCATAAAAAATTTAAAAGGCTGAAGCTGCCAAGTAAACATTTTTGACCTCAATAATAAATCACAATTAAAGCCTACTAGAAGTTCTCCAACTAGCAAACTGCTCGTATTCTTACTATATTCTAACCATTGTTGCTTCATTAGAGTCGAACTCCAGTCACATTCTGAGCTGACTTATGTGAACACAGTTGAGATAGATATTTATTGATTATGAGGTCATAATTACAAATCATCACACTCTTGATTGATTGGCTTCAGTGGACCGTCAAGCATTCAGTTTCCAATCAATCCAGTATAAACCACAGTGAATGAGCCTACAGTAAAAATATTAAAATATATCACTGGGTATGTTGTACCTCCTCAAGCTTCCCAGCTGTACAATCATCTCTTCTCAATATATGATTATCACTCACAGTATATTTTTGTTTAATTCACAAATTTTAATTGACCTTAAAAATACAGCAAAATTAAAATGCTTTAGTAATTACACTAAAACTATCCTCAAAATGATCAATATTCTATAGAAATAGTGCAAATCCATGTGAAAATATTAGAGCAATGGTGAATAAAGATAAAAACCTGTGAGGTTTCTGTTATTCTTTAGGTAGATTAACATTAGATCCTTATATGTAGTCATTTACATATTTGTCACCGTTTTTCTATGAATTATACATCATTGTCTCTAAATACAGCCAATTATGTGATATTTTCCTTTCAACAGCTATTATTTTATCAAGCAGCACATCAGTTATTTAAAAATAAGAACACATATTTTACAATGCAAACATTTTGATAGCCTCAGTTAATCAGTAATGGCCCTGTCACACTATTGCGTATCGTACTAGCGTATGCCAGCGTATGAAAAATATCACTCATACGCTGATATACGCTGACATACGCTAGGGGTACGTTAGGCATAGGTTGTATACGTTTCAAGCACGGTCGCATACGGTGGCATACGCTGGCATACGGCGAGGCACAAAGTTTTTTAAGCATGCTTAAAAATTAGTGCGTATTCGGACGTATGGTTTATATGCTAAGCATACGCTAAGCATACGCTAGGCATACGCTAGCCATAAGCTGGCCATACGCTATTTTCAAGAGCTTTTTGTGCGTATGAAAATTATTTTATGAATTTACATACGCAACTCATACGTTTCTCTCATACGCAATAGTGTGACAGGGCCATAAGGAATACCAGGGTGTAAATGATTAATAATAAAGTATATGACAGTATATCTATACACATTTATATATATATGTGTGTGTGTGTGTATTACATGTTTAAAAACAGACTTTCCGGCATTCTTAGTCCATTAAGCGCCAAGTAAACAGTTTTCAAAAAGATGACGTATTTGTATAAATCCTTCCACTCAAATCAAACAGTGCACGGCAAAAGAGCTGTGGTAAATTCTCATGAATCTACATGGACTGGATTGAGACACATTGGCTGGTGTCATAGTTTGTTGTAGTTTTCAGGACCAAAAGAAGCTTGTGGTGTGGCAGCAATAAACTAAGAAGCCGCAAGGCAAGGAGCCGCAAGGCGAGAAGCCGCAAGGCAAGGAGCCGCAAGGCAAGACGCCGTAAGGCAAGGAGCCACGTGACTGATAGCAGCACATGACTCAGACAGACTCAGCTGCCCACGACAGACGGACTCTACGGCCCGTTTCAGATCTTGTATTTCATCTTCCCTCTCTCGCTGATCACGCATATGTGCTGAAAAAGATGAGATCAGACAGTTACTATCCAGTAACCAGCCAGTCACCTCACAGTCACCAGCCAGTCACCTCACAGTCACCAGCCAGTCACCTCACAGTCACCTCACAGTCACCAGCCAGTCACCACACAGGCACCACACAGGCACCAGCCAGTAACCAGCCAGTAACCAGCCAGTTACCAGCCAGTTACCAGCCAGTCACCAGCCAGTCACCAGCCAGTCACCTCACAGTCACCAACCAGTCACCAACCAGTCACCTCACAGTCACCAGCCAGTCACCTCACAGTCACCAGCCAGTCACCTCACAGTCACCAGCCAGTCACCACACAGTCACCAGCCAGTCACCACACAGTCACCAGCCAGTCACCTCACAGTCACCAGCCAGTCACCACACAGTCACCAGCCAGTCACCTCACAGTCACCAGCCAGTCACCAGCCAGTAACCACAGTCACCTCACAGTCACCAGCTACAAAGTCTACACTTTGACTACAAAGTCAAGCACTTTCAAGTCTTATGAGGAATTCTGATTTCATATTGAGAATTTCAACATGACAGTTTGTCAATAACAGCTTTGAGTGAGCAATGCGGGCTCATTCCTCCACTTACACCCTCTTATTCTTCCTGTATCCCACAATCCACTGAAGAATGTCAAATGAATGTTAAACCTCTGTGGTATATATACATTGTTATAGCTTAACATATTACCTGGCAGCAGGTAACTTACTCTTACTTAAAGCATAATGTTTTTTACTCTTACTCTTTACTCTTACTTAAAGCAGTGTAATTTTGAGACCGTTTTAGCTGCCCTATAGAAGTGAATGGAGAGCGACAAATACCCTACTCTGAATTATCACCCCAGGGGAGCACAGAGCAACTCGAACATATTTCGCCACCATTTGGACTCATATCATGGCCAGGTAACTACACAACACAAAGTTCTACCAAAGTTGTGCTTTAATAGTCATTAATGCATATTTCATCAAATCCAAATCATAGTGAAATACAGGCACTTGTACTGTGAGACATAAATAAAATAAAAAAGAACAGTTAACCTGCTTAATTGTTTTGGCTGTAGTAATGTTGTTGTACCAAACACAACCTGCTTTTCTTTTTTAACTCACTGGCTCTGAAGGCTGTTAACAATCCTGAAACAGATGCAAATACCTGCTGAGCTAATGCTAATTTCCCTCCTTTCCCATGTGTGCGTGGAGCTCCTTTACAAGCAGGAGGTGCTGCGACCTGCCTGCTGTGAGTCACTCTCCCTGCGCCGCCTCTAAACCCCACCGTCTGTTTAAATAAGCTCACACATGTGATGGAAATGCAAACTCACGTTCAGGTCTCGAAAATATTCATTGTAGTCCAGGGCATACCCGACAACAAAGCGGTTTGGAATTTCAAATCCTACATCTGAGAGTGAAAAAAAGATCAATGCTCAATTAAAAAAAAAAAACAAGATGTCACAAATGCAAATAAAAGAAAGAAGAAATGTGGTGCTTCAGCCAAGACAAGACAAGGAGGCTGTTACACTTCTATTATACAGAATACACACTGAAAGCACACAATCACCGTTTTCCCCTTTTTACACCTGTGACACCACACATTTAATTGGACTGTGGAATGAGATGAGACTATATACCAGACTATAGACTATATATAGTCTATAATAAAACGCTAAACCTGCTCATGAAAATAAAAACTATAAAATAAAAATAAATGTACTTACAGTCGGGGAGGCTTCCAACAGCATTCTCTACCCTCTTCACAAGCAGCCTGAAACAGGAAACAGGAAACACTTAACATGTGGCTCATTCCAGTCCCTGGCTTTGACATTGGTATTTATCACAGGCCCTGTTAAAAGGTCTACCCCTGGACAGAGAGCAGACAGCGGAAGGATACTAAAGACCAGTCTGTGTTTGCTCTGCTGGCCCCATTGATGTGGGATTACCCTGCTACTTTCACCATCTTTGGCCTGAAGGTCCCCACGTGCTTCAGCAGCGTCTTCATGGTCTTGCCAGTGTCCACTATTGCCTGTAGTGAGATGCAGGTCAACGGAAATGTTACTTCACAAACACAAAGGGTTTAGGCCGTGTAGGAGAGTCTCTCTAGTTTGTACGTAAATGTTGAGCCTAGATAGGCTAAATTATGCATTCTCGTGTGTGAGCATGTGTGAGTTTGTGTGTCTCTGTGTGTGTGTGTGTGTGTGCGTGTCTGTATGAGTATATGAGTGCGTATGTGTGTCTGTATGAGTGTGTGTATATATGTGTGTGTGTGTGTGTGTGTGTGTGTGTGTGTGGTGGGGTGTCTATCTGGCTGGTGACTGGCTGGGGTGTGCATCTTCACCTTTCAAACGCAAAGGTATATGCAGACTGTTTTTTCCCCAAACAAAAGCACATTTTTGAAAGCCTTCCTCATCATTAGTAAAGATCACTTTGCTGTCTCCCCCCTATGTGGTTGTTTACCAAGTTTCTTTTTCATCTACTGTTAGTTCTTTCCAAAGATTTAATTTCATCTTCTGGTGAAAAATGTTGGTCTCATGTTGTTTGTGCGGGGGTTAGGATTGCAACCAGTCTGGGAATTTCAGTTCCAGCACTGTTTTCAGTGGCCAATCTCTATCCTTGGCAAAAACTCTTTAGTAGGTTCTGCAAGAAACACATTCACAGGTAATTCCTGACCAAGGAAGAAACTAGGTCAAGAACTAGAACTAGAACGAGGCCAAACTCTACAAACATAAAAACTCAGAAGTAAACAGGAAAATGAACTAAAGCAGATTATTTAAAGGTCACTACTCAATGACCTCTAAATGACCTTCCACAGTACTTCAGCTGAACTTACTTTAATTGGTACATTTAGTTTTTACTAGTTTTTAATTAGTTTTTACTGTACAGAAAGCCAATAACTCCGAACTACATCCAAACAAATGTCTGAGACATTCGCCATTAGAATGATAAGTAAATTAATTGGGGATGGATTCTAAAGAAAAGCCTTGTTATGTTTTGTTGTAAACAATGGCAGTTATTGTTATTCTCTGTGACAGACCACAAAGTATCTACTAAAATTATATTTTAAATGGATAGAATAGATAGATAGCTCTCAGACTAATGAGAGATCTACATTTTAATGGCGCTCGTGCTGCTATGAATGATGCCGTCCCTTCCCGCAGTATTTATTTCAATATATTTTCAAACATAATCGACCCCAGAAAGGCTTATTTGAATTCAGTATATAAGTCTGGATTCAGTTATTTGATATTGTCGACTTACCTCTACAATTAAGACGTTCTTCATTACATGTCAAAAAAGAAAACAAAACAAGATAAAAATGTATGTTAGGATTGCTCAGAAATGCTTAATCACATCACGCTGAAACTAATTCTAAAATTGCAGTTATCAAACCAGCAAGATTTACAGTGATAAATTAACCTCCTGGTAAGACCTGGCATCCACATATGTGGACATCACATTTTGGGTTGTATAACCATTACTTTCAGACCGTGTGTCCCCATATGTGGACATCATTTTTCTCAAAAACTACATCATGTAAAAAGATTATGCTTAGTTTTTATAGTTATCAGGTCCCAATAAGCCCAAATAGCAAAGAGAAATTAAAAAAGCATTGGGTCTTAGGAGGTTAAACTGACAGATTGTGGTTAAGACTGGCAATAAGTAGGTAGACACACACCTCACTCAGATGGAATGGCTCTTATTCAGGTAGACACACACCTCACTCAGATGGAATGGCTCTTATTCAGGTAGACACACACCTCACTCAGATGGAATGGCTCTTATTCAGGTAGACACACACCTCACTCAGATGGAATGGCTCTTATTCAGGTAGACACACACCTCACTCAGATGGAATGGCTCTTATTCAGGTAGACACACACCTCACTCAGATGGAATGGCTCTTATTCAGGTAGACACACACCTCACTCAGATGGAATGGCTCTTATTCAGGTAGACACACACCTCACTCAGATGGAATGGCTCTTATTCAGGTAGACACACACCTCACTCAGATGGAATGGCTCTTATTCAGGTAGACACACACCTCACTCAGATGGAATGGCTCTTATTCAGGTAGACACACACCTCACTCAGATGGAATGGCTTATTCAGGTAGACACACACCTCACTCAGATGGAATGGCTCTTATTCAGGTAGACACACACCTCACTCAGATGGAATGGCTCTTATTCAGGTAGACACACACCTCACTCAGATGGAATGGCTCTTATTCAGGTAGACACACACCTCACTCAGATGGAATGGCTCTTATTCAGGTAGACACACACCTCACTCAGATGGAATGGCTCTTATTCAGGTAGACACACACCTCACTCAGATGGAATGGCTCTTATTCAGGTAGACACACACCTCACTCAGATGGAATGGCTCTTATTCAGGTAGACACACACCTCACTCAGATGGAATGGCTCTTATTCAGGTAGACACACACCTCACTCAGATGGAATGGCTCTTATTTCATTAACTACACGTTTGTCCCGTAGACCGCTCTTTTCCCCCCTGTGCTAGACACTCATCTAATACAAACTCCCCTTTTTCTGGTCGTTAACTATCGTAAGACCTTTTGTGAAAATGGTGTGTATGTGACTTTGGTGGGAATGCCTACGTCAATCCCTCTAAATACAGCTCTCATGCAAATTATACACAAGTGTGTTGGGTTCACAGAGTGCACAGAATTAGGCTTTTAACGGGAACCAGAGCGAATTACACAACTGTCATTTTTATACAGTATCCATTTATACTGCTGAATATTTACTGAAGCTGTTAAGTTTAAGTACTTTCCTCACTGGCATGTTGGCACGATGAAGCTGTCTTATCTAGGAAGCAAACCTGCAACTGCCCAGAGTTACAAGCCCACTTCCATAAGCGTTATACTAGACCGCCACCAAATTTGAGTACACCATACCATTTTAGGCAGGGTTCGAGCACAGAAGATTTGAGTACACCATACCATTATAGGCAGGGTTCGAGCACAGCCGAATTAAAGAGAATTAAAAAGAATGTTAATGGTAGTATTCTGACTGCACACCATTTGAGAGTGGTCGTTAAAATGGGGGATGACTCAAAGCAAAGGAGATGAAAGCAAATAGCAAAGTCCTCTAAGCCACAGCACCTAATTAGTATTGTGCAAGATTGGAATGTAATGTATTATAATTACTAAGCCCTCCGTCTCTGTACAGTGCACTTGTGTGAGATGTTTGCACATGCAAAGGCATGACTTACATGGATGTTAGCCATAGCAATCTCCTTACAGGTGAGGGATCTCTCAAAAAAGCTGACAAAACTCAGCATAGCCTCTCCACACCTGGAACAATGCAGGCACAGGCTATTGCTTGTGTTTCTAGAACCCCTGAAACCTTACATGGCTGATTTACTCTGGGTTTTTGCACATATTAACAGCCCTTACATGGCTGATTTAATAAATACTCAGCCTGTCCAAAGCCCTGGCTTTTTGATGTTCTAAAATAAGAATGTTTGGACCCCCTACATGACTGAAGTAACGTCTAGCTGTGAGTCATCCATCCCAATGAGATCCAGTCAAGCTCCTCCCAATGAGGTCCAGTCAAGCTCATCCCAATGAGGTCCAGTCAAGCTCATCCCAATGAGGTCCAGTTAAGCTCCTCCCAATGGCCACAGGGGGGGGCTCTTACACAGTACGGCGGTCATTCAGGCATCTTGTGCTTGTTTTTCCAGAGCTCCCTTTTGGTGTAGAGAGTGTAGAAACAAACAGGGGGGCGAAAGACACCCCTCCCTTTTCTCAGCCGCCTTCAGACTAAGGTGTGGCTAAAGATTATATAGACTAAAACCAGATGGTCAACTCCAGCCTCCCATCTATCCTCTGTTTCCTAGCGACAGGAGATACCAGTTTGTAACAGATGTTGTTGATCATATATTACAGAAAAGAACACCCATTGCCACCACCATACAGTCCTTGGCCATGACATTTGCATCAGACGGGAATGTTTTGGTTCAACAGCATGTTTACAGAGCTGAGCATCTAATGGACATAATGAATATGTGGTGCTGTGGATCTGGTTTGTTCAGTGACCTCTAACACCTGAAGGGGGGTCACCAGGCTCCCAAATGGAGTCCCATGGGATAGGTTACGTAGATGTGCCCCTCTCCCACCGTGTGGAAGGACAGGACCTGGGATAGGTTACGTAGATATGCCCCTCTCCCACCGTGTGGAAGGACAGGATCAGGGATAGGTTACGTAGACGTGCTCCTCTCCCACCGTGTGGAAGGACAGGACATGGGATAGGTTACGTAGATATACCCCTCTCCCACCGTGTAGAAGGACAGGATCGGGGATAGGTTACGTAGATGTGCCCCTCTCCCACCGTGTGGAAGGACAGGATCGGGGATAGGTTACGTACACGTGCTCCTCTCCCACCGTGTGGAAGGACAGGACATGGGATAGGTTACGTAGATGTGCCCCTCTCCCACCGTGTGGAAGGACAGGACCTGGGATAGGTTACGTAGATGTGCCTCTCTCCCACCGTGTGGAAGGACAGGACCTGGGATAGGTTACGTAGATGTGCCCCTCTCCCACCGTGTGGAAGGACAGGACCTGGGATAGGTTACGTAGATGTGCCCCTCTCCCACCGTGTGGAAGGACAGGACCTGGGATAGGTTACGTAGATGTGCCCCTCTCCCACCGTGTGGAAGGACAGGATCGGGGATAGGTTACGTAGATATGCCCTTCTCCCACCGTGTGGAAGGACAGGACCTGGGATAGGTTACGTAGATGTGCCCCTCTCCCACCGTGTGGAAGGACAGGATCGGGGATAGGTTACGTAGACGTGCTCCTCTCCCACCGTGTGGAAGGACAGGACATGGGATAGGTTACGTAGATGTGCCCCTCTCCCACCGTGTGGAAGGACAGGACCTGGGATAGGTTACGCAGATATGCCCCTCTCCCACCGTGTGGAAGGACAGGACCTGGGATAGGTTACGCAGATATGCCCCTCTCCCACCGTGTGGAAGGACAGGATCGGGGATAGGTTACGTAGATGTGCCCCTCTCCCACCGTGTGGAAGGACAGGATCGGGGATAGGTGACGTAGATGTGCCCCTCTCCCACCGTGTGGAAGGACAGGATCGGGGATAGGTTACGTAGATGTGCCCCTCTCCCACCGTGTGGAAGGACAGGATCGGGGATAGGTGACGTAGATGTGCCCCTCTCCCACCGTGTGGAAGGACAGGACCTGGGATAGGTGACGCAGAGCACAGGTGTTTTATTGGTTGTTATATTTCTCCACGGTCATGCATATGCTGCTCATCAAAACCGCCATTAGCCAATCAGGTGACGGGGCGCAGTCAAACCAGGGCAACTACACCCCCCCGCCCCCCCATCGATCACAGCCATTTGTACATACTGTACCTTCCCACTGAGAACAGAGAGGTCTTCTGCTCCCAGGATATGCAGGTCCTCTGTCCTCTGGTCATTCTACAGGAGACAATTCAGAAATTATACTGTGGAAATATCACCCAAGTTATCAGTGAAATATAATCCTTCAGTTATCGGTGAAATATAATCCTACTGTTATCGATAATCCTACACTGCTTTAGCTTCATTTGGAGCATTACATTACATTACATTATAGACATTTAGCAGACGCTCTTATCCAGAGCGACGTACATAGTGCATTTTCAAACTAGGAACAAGAGCGTTAAAAACAACCCTAAAAAGGCAAATACGAATCTAAGTACGAGGCGCAGTCAGTATGATTGGGAGCAGCACAATCACTCCCTGATTCTGATGGACCTCACAATCCAGGTATGTGTGAAGCACATATCAGAATCCATAGGACCTCACATCCCACACGTCCACATCTAAATCACTAGGACCTCACATCCCACACGTCCATATCTAAATCACTCGGACCTCACATCCCAAATGGCCATATCTAAATCACTCGGAAACGGTGAAATATAAATCACATCCCAGGAAACGGTTGAGTTTGTGCAGCACATGCCCATATCAGAATCACTAGGGCAGAATGTTGCAGGTTGGGTTTGTGCAGCACATGCCCATATCAGAATCACTAGGGCAGAATGTTGCAGGTTGTCAGTCTGGGCTATTCCCCTGGGAGCTACATGTGCCACTCAAACAGGTAGGTCGAATTCCACACTAACAGCATACAGTGTGTGTGTGTGTGTGTGTGTGTGTGTGTGTGTGTGTGTGAGCCTGTCTCTCACATAAGGACTCTTCTGATGCCACCTCACACTATGCCAGCTTCCATTTCACGTGATTTCACAGTGATTCCCCCACTTGGTGCATAGCAACTCCAAAGCAACTCCATAGCAACTCCAAAACAAACAGGCTAACGAAGCTGTTGCTCAATGCTTTAACCTTAGAAAACTAAGCTTTAACTTGAGAGGGAGAGAGGGAGAGAGAGAGAAAGAATTTAATTTAAAAACCAGCTTTATTGTCACATCTCAACAACATATTCCAAATGATGCTCAAAATTTACTCACAATAGCAATGAGAAGACAGAGAGAGAAAGAAAGAGAAAGAGACAGAAAGAGAGATAGAGAGAGAGAGAAAGAGAGAGAGAGAGAAAGAGGGTTAGGGTTAGAGAGAGAAAGAGAGAGATAGAGAGATAGAGAAAGAGAGAGAAAGAGAAAGAGAGAGAGAGAGAGAGAGAGAGAGAAAGAGAGGGTTAGGGTTAGAGAGATTGCAAAGAGAAAAACAAAAGTAACAACAGTAAGATATTAAAAATACCACCTGCAGCCCTAACCCTAACCCTAACCCTTGCTGCCACCAGCCCCCTCAAAACATCACCCGCCTCAACAGACCCCATCTTATTCTTCTGTTCCTCCCTCCCCACAGAATAAACAACCCTCCCCTGTGGTTGGATCAAGGTGTGCCACATGTCTGTTCATTGCAATGACCCAGGCCCAGGGAAATGTGCTGATCTGTGGAGATCTGAATTCTAGGACCGGGGAGGAACCGGACTTCGTAAGCACCGATGGAGACAACCACATCACTAGCCAGAACCACGTTAACTTTCCCATTTTTTCACAGAGGAATAATTATGACAAAACCACAAACATAAATAGGAAAGAACTCCTGCAGCTCTGTGGAGGACTGGGTCTGTATTTCGTCAATGGGAGGTTAAGAGGGGACTGGGTCTGTACTTCGTCAATGGGAGGTTAAGAGGGGACTGGGTCTGTACTTCGTCAATGGGAGGTTAAGAGGGGACTCTTATGGGAGATACACCTACAGCTCACCTCTTGGCAACAGCACCGTCGACTATGCGATCACAGATATGGATCCATTCTCTTTCAGAGCCTTCACAGTCAGGCCACTAACCCCTCTGTCAGATCACAGCCAACTTACTGTGTATCTAAAACGGACAGAAACTAACAACACAGCCCAGTAAGCAGTACAACATTCACAAATCTTACAGATGGGCCCAAAACAGCACAGAAGAGTACCAGAAAGCAAATCAAGATCAAGAAATACAATCACTCTTAGACACCTTTCTGGTCACCACATATACTCACAATAATCTAGAAACAGATCTCGCAGTGCAACATTTTTGAAAAATTGGCCTTAATATCCAATCGGAAAATATCCAAAAATAAAGCTAAAATTTTTTTATAAGAAAAGTAGTTTCATTCTGAGTGCATAAACATTAGGAAAAATATTATCCAATCAAAAACATAGAAAACCAGACAACAAGAATCTGCGCCTAAGTTATTGTGAAACTCTAAAACAATACAAGCACACACTCAGAACCAAAAATGTCAAATATCAACTGACTGTAATCGAGGAGTCCCTCAACTCTAATCGCTTCTGGGAACATTGGAATTCACTCAATAAACCGCAACATGAGGAATTGGCCATTCAAAATGGGGATATCTAGAAAAATAATTTTGAGAAACTCTATAGAAAATTAATAAAAAACACACAACAAAGCAGCTTACATAAAAAATTGAAAGACCTGGAAATTGCCATCAAAGACAACCAGAATCCTCTGGACTCCCCCATTCCAGAACAGGAACTGTTGGAAAAGCTGCAGGCCCTGTACCCAAAAAAAGCCAGTGGACCGCATGGCATCCTAAATGAGATGCTGAAATACACTGATGAGACATTTAAGAGGGCTATCTAAAAACTGAGTCACCGCACAGGTGAACATATTTACACCGTACACACCCTTATAGGCAAACATGTCAATCAGAACAAAAACTAAATATTTGTTTGATTGATTTTCAAAAAGCGTTTGATTCAATCTGGCAGGAGGGTCTAATGTATAAACTTATTGAAAGTGGTAAAACCTATGATGTAATCAAATCTTCAATGTACACAGGAAATAAATTTGCAATTAGAATAGAAAAGAAACAAACCAAATTCTTCACACAGGGGCGTGGAGTGAGACAGGGCAGCTGCTCGAGTCCAGCCCTATTCAACATGTATATTAATGAACTGGCCACAAAACTGGAACAATCTGCTGCCCCTGGTCTCACTTTACTCGACAAAAAAAACAAATTTCTGCTCTATGCAGATGATCTGGATCTGCTGTCACCCACCAAACAGGGGTTAGGGTTAGGGTTCCACCAAACAGGGGTTAGGGTTAGGGTTCCACCAAACAGGGGTTAGGGTTAGGGTTCCACCAAACAGGGGTTTCTCCTGGGCCCTTGCAGTAAACTTTAAAAAGACAAAAATAATGATTTTCCAGAAAAGATCCAGATCTCAGGAAACCAGACCTAATTTTACACTTGGCACAAACAATATAGAAAACACAACAAATAACACCTAGGATTAAAAATCACCGCCACAGGGAGCTTGACGCTGTGAATGAAACTGAGAGAGAAAGCATGCAGGGCATTCTACACCATAAAGAAACAACAGCGTGAACAGCGTGTCACGGTGGTATTGACCACAGATTTCAGGGTGGAAAAACTACATATCCTTCACAACAGCACCCCCTGCTGACAATAATGCGTTACATTTTTTTGAGAGAAGAGAATGATTTCTAAAAGAGAATATCCTTTCCACTATGGTGTCTATTGGTGACAGATGTCAGGCTGACAAAGAAGAATGAAGCCAAAAATATAATAAAAAATTGTATTTACAGGAGAACTAGGAATTGCGTGTGCTTGCTTTCTTTCTGGTGTGTTTTCAAGTGGAAAGTGCTAACCAAAAATAGCAACCCAATAAAACTCACAGAGTGAATAACTAACGCATGAGGACCCCTAATCCGGAAATCCCACCGAACAAAACTGAATTTATAGACCAAACAAAATGACAAAATGTTTGTATTTTTGCCCAAACGACTGCTTGGTTCTGATTAGCATGGGAGTGAGGAAGAATGAGACATTTTAGATGTGAACAAATAAAAATGAATAAATAAATAAAAAATAAAAAAAATTAAAAAACAGAAGACATGGTGCTCCAGATTCGCACTGCGGAGCTAACATTTCGCAGTGCAGTGACATGAGATGAGATACAGCCTACCTAACCTCTTCTCACCTCATTTTACCTCACCTCACCTAATCTCTCCTCATCTCATCGCACCTCTCCTCACCTCTCCTCACCTCATCTCATCTCATTTTACCTCACCTCACCTAATCTCTCCTCATCTCATCTCATCTCTCCTGGCGACAATGCCTCGCGCACAGCCTACCTCATCTCATCTCATCTCTCCTGGCGACGATGCCTCACGCACAGCCCCTGGCGACGGTGCCTCGCGCACAGCCTACCTCGTCTCATCTCTCCTGGGAGTACCCCTCTCGGCTCACTCCAGTCAGAGTCAGCAATCAAGCACTATGGTCACATGCAATATTATCCATCTAAAATTCCCCTCCCCTGAAAGCACATCTACTGGGGATCCCTGCTCCCCTCTAAGCACATGTACTGGGGATCCCCCCTCCCCTGTAAGCACATGTACTGGGGATCCCCCCTCCCCTGTAAGCACATCTACTGGGGATCCCCCCTCCCCTGTAAGCACATCTACTGTGGATCCCCCCTCCCCTGTAAGCACATCTACTGGGGATCCCCCCTCCCCTGTAAGCACATCTACTGGGGATCCCCACAATCAATCAAACTGAAAAGCAAGTATCACACATATACCATATATTTGGCTCTCCAGGATTAGGGTTGATGATCCCGGCACTAATGACCATATAATCATACGATCGGGATGGTCTAAATGTTCTAGATCTCCAACACGGTTCAGTCTGATCTCAGAACTCTGCTCTTCCATCTCCCTCCCTCACACACCTGGAAATCCTCTATATTCCCTTTATCCCACTCCAGACATTCCCACAGTACTGTTTCCACACTGACCCAGACATTCCCACAGTACCGTTTCCACACTGATCCGGGTATTCCTACAGTACGGCATTCCATAATTCCCCAGTCATTCCCACAGTACTGTTTCCACACTGCCCCAGTCATTCCCACAGTACTGTTTCCACACTGCCCCAGTCATTCCCACAGTACTGTTTCCACACTGCCCCAGTCATTCCCACAGTACTGTTTCCACACTGCCCCAGTCATTCCCACAGTACTGTTTCCACACTGACCCAGACATTCCCACAGTACCATTTCCACACTGATCCGAACATTCCCACAGTACTGTTTCCACACTGACTCAGACATTCCCACAGTACTGTTTCCACACTGACTCAGACATTCCCACAGTACTGTTTCCACACTGACTCAGACATTCCCACAGTACTGTTTCCACACTGACTCAGACATTCCCACAGTACTGTTTCCACACTGACTCAGACATTCCCACAGTACTGTTTCCACACTGACTCAGACATTCCCACAGTACTGTTTCCACACTGACCCAATCTAAGCAAAGAAATATCCCTTTAAAATATCCATGCTCATTTAGCCTGATCATACAGTTTTGTCCATTTAAAAAATAAACTTAAGTTACACTACACATTGCACATATACTGATACATAACATTTCAGGATTAAACAATTAACAACATTTTCAAAAAACATTCCAGATATAGGCTGATGACTGATTTTAAGTGATGGTGCCAAATGGCCCTGAAACATTCAGGGGACCAGTGGATTACTGCTGGTAAATACAAACGGAGCAGCCATTTTAAAATGTGTTTCCAAGTCGGCCGCACTGCTGGTAAATACAAACGGAGCAGCCATTTAAAAATATGTTTCCAAGTCGCCTGCACTGCTGGTAAATACAAACGTAGCAGCCATTTTAAAATGTGTTATCAAGTCGCCGCAGATTCTGCAATCAGTGGTCAGGCCTGTGTGGGCTAAAGTTGTGGTTTTAACAGCGACTGCAACCGCACGGCATCATCTACAAACTAAGACTATGTTTCTGTCTGTTAAAATAGCGGTAACAGAAGCATCTATAAACTAAGACTTTATGTTTCTGTCTGTTAAAATAATTTGTTTCCCGTCATGACTGGTGCAGCTATCCATTAAAATCAATAATAATTTCACGATTACACAAAACCTTTTTCATGGTAAATAATTTTGCAGTGACAACCATTTTAAGGAATTCTCATTAAGGAGACATCAGCATAGTGTCTTTGTGCACCACAGCTTAAAGTGGGGGAACAAAGCTTTTCTGGAGCCTGAATAGAAAACCCTATTAAAGGCTTGAGTTCAACAGAAAACCACACAACCTCTCCATCCTGCTAAAGCTAACACCCCCTCCCCCACCCCCATCCAGCTAAAGCTAGCCCCCCTTCCCCTGGCTCACAGTGTTGGGCCAGGATCAGAGTTTAGCAAGCCTCTCTGAAAACAGGCCAAAGCCCCTTTGAAGGAAGAACAAAGACTGCCTGTGGGTGCAGGTACATTAGAGGTCTTCATGGCTCCCAAATGAAAGCAGTGGTTCCAAGATCTTTACAATATAAATACCTGTGTCTCAGCAGCTGGGAGAGCACAGACTCCGACGGGAGAGCACAGACCCAGACGGGAGAGCACAGACCCCGACGGGAGAGCACAGACCCCGACGGGAGAGCACAGACCCCGACGGGAGAGCACAGACCCCGACGGGAGAGCACAGACCCCGACGGGAGAGCACAGACCCAGACGGGAGAGCACAGACCCAGACGGGAGAGCACAGACCCCGACGGGAGAGCACAGACCCCGACGGGAGAGCACAGACCCCGACGGGGAATGGCTAGCTAACAACAAATCTGCTTAACTTACTCAAGTATGAACCTTTTCCTACACTGTATGCCCAGGATAGGACCATGTGCTAAATGTCTATAATACTGATATAGACCATGTGCTAGTGTATAGTATATGCTATGTATAATGCTAATAATAAGTGTAATGCTGATATAGACTAATTCTGATACAATTGGTAATCACCAGATAGCTCTTGACCCGGATGAAGTCCACTCTCATGAGGAGGGATTTGTTGGAGTTACGGCTCAGGGCTTTGATGAACTCCACCAGGTCAGCGCAGAACTGGTACCCGCCCTTGAGGACGCACAGCACCACGATGTCGTGGTCGCCGAGATCATCCATGATGTCCCTGGCCAGACGCTCGGTCCTGAAAGTTACAGTTACTTAAATTTAGGCTTGTAGCCTGATGACCTCATCCGGAGCCACCGAACAAACATTACTGTCTTTCCCCAACACGTAAAACTCCTGTTTAAGGGTACAATGAAACACCCCCACCTCTGACTTAAACCCACAACTTCACAGTAAAAAGTGCAGTTCCCTGTTTGATCACGCTGTAAATCAGATGAGACTCAGGTTGGGCTGTACAGAGAATCACTCACCGACACTCAGCTTGTGTCCAGAAGCCACATGAAAAAGCTTAACTGGACTCTTATCATGGAATGTGTTAGTTAAAATGGCTGAGCAAAAAAAAAAAAAACACACGCACACAAACAAGAACACGCTTTTGTGTACCACATTGTGTTAGGTTTACAAACTTGCACACAATTAACAAATGTATATACGGTATATATTTAAAAAAACAATATGGCAATAATTAACGTCAGTCCTGCAAATTGTCATTCTGCATAGCATGTGCAGCCAAGGTCATGAGCAGGAGGGAAATGGGCCTTAACATTCACACACAGTGCTGCAATACATCAGGGAGACACACCAGGGAGACACACCAGGGAGAATCACCAGGGAGACACACCAGGGAGACACACCAGGGAGACACACCAGGGAGACACACCAGGGAGAATCACCAGGGAGACACACCAGGGAGACACACCAGAGAGTAGGGCTGCACGATTCTTGCTAAAATGTGAATCACGATTTTTCTCCCTAAGAATTGAGATCACGATTCTCTCACACGATTCTTATTTTTTCAATAAAAACATTTATTGCACTCTTTCTTAAACAGACAACATAACATATATCAAAGTGCTTGACTTAAACCGTGTTGTGCGAACTAGAGTCCCTATGTAGAGAGAGTAGCGACATAGAGGGTCCGGGAAAATCTAGTCACGTGATTGCGTGGAGCCATTTTGAGTCCATCGCGGACAGGATCAGGATCGGACGCATATCGGTCAGCGTTTTAACGTTCCCGCTGTACGCTGATGGAGTTGTATGACGTGAATGTTGAATTAATAGCGTGTTTTGCTTTACATCGTGTAAGTGTGATTTATATCGCAACTGGGATTGTTCCGAAGCAAATAAGTCAACACGTGAATGCAGCGTGACGTGAATGCATAGGGGAATAGGAGCGAGTGTTTTAACCTTTTCGCACGTAAGTTCCAAAATATTTTCAACAGCCCCAAAGCGTGAGTTTTTTTTCTGTGTGCAACAGCTGTTCTAGAATTCGACTGTTACGTCACAGCACTAGCCTTCGCACGGTTGAGTTAGCTAATATTAGCACACACACATACATACATATACATAGCCTACACTATATATATATATATATATAATATATAACAACACTAGATGACTCTCAGTATGTGTGAGGCGACAAGGGACAGTCATCATCTGACTCCGAAGCTAACTGCACTGTCTTTCATTTGCATCAATAAAAATATCTGTCAGCTAATTGTGTGGTGAAAATGTTTTTATTTTAAATATTTTTCGCATGTTTTTAAATAGTTGTTATAAATGGCGTGTTCCGATTCAAGCAACCATTGCAATGGACACCCATGATGTTGGTAAAGTAAATTTTTGAAGGTTGTACGTTACTGCTTACCATATGCTATGAGATGCTATTTATCTCTTATAAAGCTAATAACACGGGCGCAGCCATACAACGTCATCTCTGGTCCAACCAAAGATGATAACGTGCCAAGATAACTCACTTCCAGGTTAACTTGGTTGAGAATTGATATGGTTACAGTTGGGAGCAAGTGGAGTATCTTTTCATCATGCATCATCTTTGGTTGAATGCGGAAGAACAAAATGGCAGCGCCACAAACCAATATTAGCTTACTGCCGGATTTTTTTCGAAAATGCGTTTTTCGAGTATTTCGTCAATTATTTTGATCACGGATGAGTTTACCCGTGATGTAAAACATTGTAAAGTGTAATCGCTATATCACAATCGCTTGTGTATATTATATTTTCTGTCACCCCGTAGTTAGCTCATTTTGACAGCTTGGTTAGCAATGACGTTAGCGAACTGTAGCTAAATCAACGTTATAGGCTAGGGGGTATTTGCTGCTTACATTACTTCTGTGAAAGTGTGAACGTCTGCATAAACAAATAAATGTAAATGTTGTAAAGATGTTTATTTGGTACAATGTTTTTGTGGAACAGTGTGTTTAGTCCTAGGGTTAAGAACGAGGGTTAGCCCACAGGCTTATTGTTGCGTCATTCGTAAATAGACGTTCTAATCTTGTGTTCTAATCACACCGGTGTGACCGTACGCTTCAGGGACCACTCTAGCGCTGTAACACCGGTGTGACCGTACGCGTCTGATTTCCATTTTGACGCAAATGTAAATACATCAGAATCGTCGTCATTTAGAAATGAGATCGCATAGATGTATGAATCGAGATCGCGATTTGTTTACGATTAATCGTGCAGCCCTACCAGAGAGAATCACCAGGGAGACACACCAGGGAGACACACCAGGGAGACACACCAGAGAGACACACCAGGGAGACACACCAGAGAGAAACACCAGGGAGACACACCAGAGAGACACACCAGGGAGACCAGGGAGACACACCAGGGAGACACACCAGGGAGACACGGTTCTCTCCAGGTTCCTATATTCTATTCTTGGCCACTGCCACCATCGTGTCTGGTAAAATATTTATGATATCAAGCTAGACAACAAAAAATACATTGTGTTCTGTCATGAAGTGACACTGGCGTTGCCGATGCTCATCTGCTAAGCATCAGAAATAAATAAGAAAATAAGTGTGTGAGTGTTTATTGTTGTGCGTGGCTGTGAGTGTTTATTGTTGTGCGTGGCATGGCTGCCACAGTAAGAGAGGGAAACAGTGAACATGACAAATTGTTTGAGCAGAATTTCAGCTGCAGAAAGATAAGCTGCTGCCCATCAAATCCACAGTGATGTTCTCCAGAATAATCAAATCCACAGTGATTTTCTCCAGAATAATCAAATCCACAGTCATGTTCTCCAGAATAATATCTGGACTGTGCCATATGAGGCATAGGTTATAAGTGCCCTATAAGGCATAGGTTATAAGTGCCATATGAGGCATGGCACTTATAACCTAAAGCAAGTGTGACTGAAACCTACACAGTAACATATGCATGGACCCTAATAAATATAAATATTGGCAGTACAATAACATATTTAAAGGGTTAACAATTTATGTATTTGACATAGACCTGTACATACACACCATCTCTCCCTCTCTCTATCTCAAGACACACACACACACACACACACACACACGCACGCACGCACACACACAAACGCACTTGTGAGGAGAATCCAGGGTCCATAAACCTTTATGAATGGGTGACCCAGCAGCCCCTGCAGTCAGTAGATTGTAAGACAAGCGGTTAACTGTCACTGTGGCAGAGTACTCACCTGTCCATGATGATTCCATGAGGCAGGTAAACACACTCCAAATCCCCAGAGTAATGTTCAGGATAGGTAAAGAGGTCTAAATGGTAACCAGGCCATTCATCTTTGATCTATAAACCAATGACACGCATACATGCAGGGACAAATGTATTAATACACCTGAAACCAAATGGGTTATATTGAATGTGACTTGAGGTCATACACAAATGTTGAATCAGCTTTTAGGGATTTACGTTAGCCAGATATTTTCATGGTAGGCAATTAAAACTAAATTGTACTCCAAGTTTCAGGGTTAATCGTTATCCTACACATGATTAAAGTGTACTACTACTCCCACAAGTATAATCATAATACGTTTTTGTAATTTATTAAGTTGTCATTCTGTTGTCATGCTTTGCATATACACATATATACAGTTTACACTGCCACGCTTTTGTATAAAAAGCTTCTGCATAATACTATAGAAAATCAGTAAACAACGTTGCATTTAAGACACAAGACTACAGAAGAACAGACAGCCCATCGCCCTAGGAGACGTGCGCTGTGAATGCGTTTTGGCTGCTGTAGCCCGTCCTTATTCTACAGAAAAGTTCTCCCCAAGCCTACACTCGGTCCACATTCATCCTCATTTTAATGTACAACGCAATCGTTTTGAAAACATGCGTAGTCTACAAACAAACTGAAAACAGGAATATAAACGTAACGACTAGGCAAATTAACTAAGTTTGTACTACTCATTCACACGTAGTGTAGTCATTTTGTTGCCATACATTGAACAGTACAACTACAATGTTCACTTACTATAGCCTATCTTGGCTAACAATACATTGTGCATACATCCAAGCATCGTTCCGCATAAATATTTACAACGTGAGACTACTTTTGCCTCACAGATAACTTCTGCAGTTTAAGCGGTATCCGAGTGTCTGGTTAACCATCTGTAGTACGTTTAAAAAACGAGGACTCTCCCCTGAACTTCAAAGTCATATGTAAAAAAAAATAATAATAAAAAACACGTTATTAAGTGCGCTTTTTTCTTCTTCTTGCATTACCGATATTATTGATCCACACATCGTTCCGTCAAATCAATAGTTTGTTTGCAAATGAATGCAGAGCAGCACGATTTTCACTTTTTATTTCTTGCACAAACCCGAGACAAAAAACTATTTACCACGATGCCTCCGGATTTTCCTTCAGCTTTGATTACAGGGCAGTCAGCCATGTTGGTTTTCTTCGACCTGTCAGCCATCCAGTGAGTCAGCCACCCGACTCGTTCTTCAGGCAGATAAGTTTGTTCTTTGGACGAAGAAAAAACGTGGAGGAGGGACGCAATTGTGCAGGACCTGGGTTGCCAGATTTACAATTATATCACTCCGAAAACGTTCTCACAAATTATAACTATGCTCCTTCAATGCAAAGGGAAAAAAAGTGTATTTTCTCTCGGAATTAATCAACTATTCTAATTGAAAATAACCTGGGAGTCTGGACTGGGACTCGGACGCAGACTCACCACAAAATATATTGTGGACGTCTGGAGATCTGTCCTCTGAATCCATGGTTACCACAAATAACGTAGCGTTTTACAGAACGATAGTAGCCTATACATTTAGGAATCCTCCTATTGTAGCTTGTTTCCTCACAAGCTCTGTTACAAATTACTGGGCTTGCGCATAACATCACTAGGTACACAACTTTTTAAATATAACATGCAGTAAGGTTGTAGTAAATACGGATATCGCAATTTTTGTTGCAGCATTCTGGCTCCCCACAAACTTTACAAAGTTGCAAAGTCTGTTCTTTGTTTTCTGGAGGAATTCTCAATCACATTGTTGCTGTAGACTTAAGTAAATTGAGAGGAGCACATGTCAAATCGTATTTAAGTTACACTTTATTGACCCCGTGGGAAAATTTGTCCTCTGCATTTCATCCATTCTAACTACTCCACGTAGAGAACACAGATTGGTACTCGAAACCGTAACCTCTTTTCCGCGGGGCGACAGTGCTACCCGCTACACCACCGTGCAACCGTCATAAAGCCATAAAATTATCAATGTGAAACTGAATAGTTTAAAAATGCACACGGTTTAACTACATTTTCTTTGTAATGGAGCTTAATCCATCATGAAATTCTCATAAACAATGAATGATGCACATTGTTCATGTTCATGTTACACGAGCCACGCATTTCAAGCAGATACTCCCTGACAATATTTCAATGTCAACCATTTCGATACGTTTTTGTTCTCCATCTGGGTCCCCAAAATGGGCAGCGTTCCAGTACATGAAAATTAAACCATACATCGTTAAAAAGAAGTGGACTAAGTCGATAAACAGTTGCAATATAATTAATTTTGACTACAAGGTTATCTAAACACTTTCACATGACTCCTGATTAATATTTAGTAGTTAATACATAATTTTAGTTACTACCTCACTACTTTTAGCTGTGGCCTTCATGCTGGGTAGCTGATGCAGGCCAATCTGAGTACATTATCCACCACTTTACCTGTCACTCCTGCACCTATGGCCCCCAGCAGGCTATGCCCTGTCTGTTGCTCTAACCCAGATGACATTACATTACAGTCATTTAGCTTTTATCCAAAGCGACATACAGTAAGTGCATACAGAAACGTCATCGAAGTAACTACAGAACAGATAAGAAAGATCCTCCATAGTCTGCCCACTGTCTGTTGCTCTAACCCAGATCAGCTAAAAGAATTATGAGTAAGCGCTGGCTACTGTCTAAAGCAGTAATCTAGTGGTGTCATAATAACGGAGGATACACCATTAAGCGCTGGCTACTGTCTAAAGCAGTAATCTAGTGGTGTCATAATAACGGAAGATACACCAGTAAGCACTGGCTACTGTCTAAAGCAGTAATCTAGTGGTGTCATAATAACGGAGGATACACCATTAAGCGCTGGCTACTGTCTAAAGCAGTAATCTAGTGGTGTCATAATAACGGAGGATACACCATTAAGCGCTGGCTACTGTCTAAAGCAGTAATCTAGTGGTGTCATAATAACGGAGGATACACCATTAAGCGCTGGCTACGGTCTAAAGCAGTAATCTAACTAGTGGTGTCATAATAACGGAGGATGAACCATTAAGCGCTGGCTACTGTCTAAAGCAGTAATCCAACTAGTGGTGTCATAATAACGGAGGATACACCATTAAGCGCTGGCTACTGTCTAAAGCAGTAATCTAGTGGTGTCATAATAACGGAGGATACACCATTAAGAGCTGGCTACTGTCTAAAGCAGTAATCTAGTGGTGTCATAACGGAGGATACACCATTAAGCGCTGGCTACTGTCTAAAGCAGTAATCTCGTGGTGTCATAACGGAGTATACACCATTAAGCGCTGGCTACTGTCTAAATCAGTAATCTAGTGGTGTCATAACGGAGGATACACCAGTAAATGCTGGCTACTGTCTAAAGCAGTAATCTCGTGGTGTCATAATGGAGGATACACCAGTAAACGCTGGCTACTGTCTAAAGCAGTAATGTCGTGGTGTCATAACGGAGTATAGACCATTAAGCGCTGGCTACTGTCTAAAGCAGTAATGTAGTGGTGTCATAACGGAGTATACACCATTAAGCGCTGGCTACTGTCTAAAGCAGTAATCTAGTGGTGTCATAACGGAGTATACACCATTAAGCGCTGGCTACTGTCTAAAGCAGTAATCTAGTGGTGTCATAACGGAGTATACACCATTAAGCGCTGGCTACTGTCTAAAGCAGTAATGTAGTGGTGTCATAACGGAGTATAGACCATTAAGCGCTGGCTACTGTCTAAAGCAGTAATGTAGTGGTGTCATAACGGAGTATACACCATTAAGCGCTGGCTACTGTCTAAAGCAGTAATCTAGTGGTGTCATAACGGAGTATACACCATTAAGCGCTGGCTACTGTCTAAAGCAGTAATCTAGTGGTGTCATAACGGAGTATACACCATTAAGCGCTGGCTACTGTCTAAAGCAGTAATGTAGTGGTGTCATAACGGAGTATACACCATTAAGCGCTGGCTACTGTCTAAAGCAGTAATCTAGTGGTGTCATAACGGAGTATACACCATTAAGCGCTGGCTACTGTCTAAAGCAGTAATCTAGTGGTGTCATAACGGAGGATACACCATTAAGCGCTGGCTACTGTCTAAAGCAGTAATGTAGTGGTGTCATAACGGAGTATACACCATTAAGCGCTGGCTACTGTCTAAAGCAGTAATCTAGTGGTGTCATAACGGAGGATACACCATTAAGCGCTGGCTACTGTCTAAAGCAGTAATCTAGTGGTGTCATAACGGAGTATACACCATTAAGCGCTGGCTACTGTCTAAAGCAGTAATCTAGTGGTGTCATAATGGAGGAGACACCAGTAAACGCTGGCTACTGTCTAAAGCAATAATCTAGTGGTGTCATAACGGACGATACACCATTAAGCGCTGGCTACGGTCTAAAGCAGTAATCTAGTGGTGTCATAATAATGGAGGATACACCAGTAAGCGCTGGCTACTGTCTAAAGCAGTAATCTAGTGGTGTCATAATAACGGAGGATACACCATTAAGCGCTGGCTACTGTCTAAAGCAGTAATCTAACTCGGGGTGTCATAACGGAGGATACACCATTAAGCGCTGGCTACTGTCTAAAGCAGTAATCTAGTGGTGTCATAACGGAGGATACACCAGTAAACGCTGGCTACTGTCTAAAGCAGTAATCTAACTCGGGGTGTCATAATAACGGAGGATACACCATTAAGCGCTGGCTACTGTCTAAAGCAATAATCTAACTAGTGGTATCATAATAACGGAGGATACTGTTATGATCCGTGGAAAGGAACCCAAAAGCAGGCAGGGGTACAGAAAACCGAAGTTTAATGTTCAAGGCAACGGTACAAAAACAAGATCCAAAAGGGAAGTCAAAACGGGCAGGGGTCGGTAACGGGAAGGCTCGGGAGAGGTACAATACAGAATCCAAAGACAGGGTCGCGAGAACACGGACGGAGGTCAATACCAGGAAATCAAAACTCGAAATAAGACAAAAAACAAACAGAAACAAAAACCTACTATGACACGAAAACACTGACTCGGGAACAGAAACAAAAACCTACTATGACACGAAAACACTGACTCGGGGAAAAAACAGATAATCTTATGCGGGGAATAAACAGGCAACAGACAATGTTACAATTATTTGTTTTACGAACTCGCAATGAGGGACTAAGACAGCTGGTATAAATGCAGATGCAGACACTTAGCTTGAGAGCAGCATGCGAAAAGAAATCAGGTGTGGAGGGTTTTCAAGATAACAAGATAATTAGTACTCGTTAGTAATAAACCTATCCTGACCTAGCGTTAGTAAATTAGTAAATGACATGCACGAGAAACGTAAGGTAACATGAACACATGGTTAGAGAGTTAGTATTACCCAATCCTGATCTAACGTTAGTAGATTAGTAAATAGACACAGGAGAATGAAACAATAAGGGAAACGTGAGTGACAGCAAGAGAGAGAAGCAGTATGAACGCAAGGCTGCGGAAAAACATGGAAAAATGTATGCTTCATAAACTGTGACAATACTAAACATGACAGAAATACAAAACAGACTCAGAACATAACAGATACACCATTAAGCGCTGGCTACTGTCTAAAGCAGTAATCTAGGGGTGTCATAATAACGGAGGATACACCATTAAGCGCTGGCTACTGTCTAAAGCAGTAATCTAGTGGTGTCATAACGGAGGATACACCATTAAGCGCTGGCTACTGTCTAAAGCAGTAATCTCGTGGTGTCATAACGGAGTATACACCATTAAGCGCTGGCTACTGTCTAAAGCAGTAATCTAGTGGTGTCATAACGGAGGATACACCATTAAGCGCTGGCTACTGTCTAAAGCAGTAATCTAGTGGTGTCATAACGGAGGATACACCATTAAGCGCTGGCTACTGTCTAAAGCAGTAATCTAACTAGTGGTGTCATAATAACGGAGGATACACCATTAAGCGCTGGCTACTGTCTAAAGCAGTAATCTAGTGGTGTCATAATAACGGAGGATACACCATTAAGCGCTGGCTACTGTCTAAAGCAGTAATCTAGTGGTGTCATAACGGAGGATACACCATTAAGCGCTGGCTACTGTCTAAAGCAGTAATCTAACTAGGGGTGTCATAATAACGTAGGATACACCAGTAAACGCTGGCTACTGTCTAAAGCAGTAATGTAGTGGTGTCATAACGGAGGATACACCATTAAGTGCTGGCTACGGTCTAAAGCAGTAATCTAACTAGGGGTGTCATAATAACGGAGGATACACCATTAAGCGCTGGCTACTGTCTAAAGCAGTAATCTAGGGGTGTCATAATAACAGAGGATACACCATTAAGCGCTGGCTACTGTCTAAAGCAGTAATCTAACTAGGGGTGTCATAATAACGGAGGATACACCATTAAGCGCTGGCTACTGTCTAAAGCAGTAATCTAACTAGTGGTGTCATAATAACGGAGGATACACCATTAAGCGCTGGCTACTGTCTAAAGCAGTAATCTAACTAGTGGTGTCATAATAACGGAGGATACACCATTAAGCGCTGGCTACGGTCTAAAGCACTAATCTAGTGGTGTCATAACGGAGGATACACCATTAAGCGCTGGCTACGGTCTAAAGCAGTAATGTAGTGGTGTCATAATAACGGAGGATACACCAGTAAGCGCTGGCTACTGTCTAAAGCAGTAATCCAAAAGTCAGATCCTGAATGTCTGAAGCGCAGTGTTTCCTGGTTTTTAATGCATTTTTGCACTTAAGTTCTTGATTGAAGTCACTGATTGGCTGAAAAGTCCACACACCTTTTCCAAGGCCTGCACTGATTGGCTGAAGAGTCCACACACCTGTTCTGCACTGGCTGCCGATTGAAGAAAACCATGAAAACATGCAGATGCCGCAGAGCACTAGCCCTGGACTGTAAAACTCCTTCAATAAAGAGATATAATATAATATAATATAATATAATACACTGCAATAATATAATACACTGCAGGTGTTCTTTTGAAACCCTGTTGAGTTCAGGTTGTTTATCTTCCCAATGCATCGACTTGAGCTTCCAGCACTCGAGTCATTTTGTTACAGTTCTGTACATTTGAGCATGTCAGACAAGGCAGGCTATTAAATTTGAAACATGGCCTTCCTTCCTGGGAAGCTGCTTCAGTGCGATCCGTCTGGCGATGTTCCCTATGTGTGTGTGTGAGTGTGTGTGAGTGTGTGTTAGTGTGTATGTTCCCTGCCAGACTCCTGAAAATCCTGGTCTCCTCTCGACACAAGTGTTCCAGGGTCTTCAATCATCTTGCAGCACTTCACAGTATTGGGGGCCACTACATTATATATATTATAGATATTTTTAGATATCTACGTATCAGTAATCATTAGAAGAGCGTCCAATCCAAGGTTGTGAATCAAAGTAGTCACAGTGCCATCTGCTGGACGTGAGTAAATACAATTTAAATAAATACATAAATCATTAGCATTTTTGCTGAGAGCAGAGGCATCATTTGTTGAAAATAAATAACAAATGTATATAAATTGCTGGGACTTAGATTTGAGACGGGGCTCTAAAAACTTCAGGGAAATTTTAAAATCTTCTTTTGATCTGAACACATGCTGCAGTTTCTTTAGCACTGATGGGCTGTTTTATCTGTGTGTGTGTTTCTGTGTGTGTGTTTCTGTGTGTGTGTGTGTATTAATGTGTGTTTGTGTGTCTGTGTGTGTGTGTTTGTGTGTCTGTGTGTGTGTGTGTGTGTGTGTGTATTAATGTGTGTCTGTGTGTGTGTGTGTGTGTGTATTAATGTGTGTCTGTGTGTGTGTGTGTGTGTATTAATGTGTGTCTCTGTGTCTGTGTGTGTGTGTATGTGTATTCATGTGTGTGTGTTTTAATGTGTGTTTCTGTTAGTGTCTGTGTGCGCGCATGTGTTACTGTGTGTGTGTGTATTAATGTGTGTCTCTGTGTGTGTGTATTAATGTGTGTTAATGCGTGTCTGTGTGTGTGTGTGTGTTTGTGCGAGCATATGTTACTGTGTGTGTGTTAATGCGTGTCTGTGTGTGTGTGTGTGTGTGTTTGTGCGAGCATATGTTACTGTGTTTGTGTGTGTTAATGCGTGTCTGTTTGTGTGTGTGTGTGTGTGTGTGTGTGTTTGTGCGAGCATATGTTACTGTGTGTGTGTTAATGCATGTCTGTTTGTGTGTGTGTGTGTGTGTCTGTTTGTGTGTGTGTGTGTGTGTGTTAATGCGTGTCTGTTTGTGTGTGTGTGTGTGTTTGTGCGAGCATATGTTACTGTGTGTGTGTGTGTGTGTGTTAATGCGTGTCTGTTTGTGTGTGTGTGTGTGTGTGTGTGTGTGTTTGTGTGTGTGTGTGTGTGTGTGTGTTTGTGTGTATATGGTGGTGTACTGAAGGGAAGATGAATCATTCACAGAAAGTGCAATAACCTTGCAGGAAAAATGAAGAAAGAGAAAGAGACACAGTGCTGTCTCAGAGCGTTACAGAGCGTTACAGCGCTGTCTCAGAGCATTACAGCGCTGCCTCAGAGCGTTACAGAGCGTTACAGAGCATTACAGCGCTGCCTCAGAGCGTTACAGCGCGTTACAGAGCGTTACTGCACTCTGAAATAACACCACGCATACATGTGCACAGCGCTGTCTCAGAGCGTTACCGGTGGCGTGACTGCGTGGGACCGGTGGCGTGACTGCGTGGGACCGGTGGCGTGACTGCGTGGGACCGGTGGCGTGACTGCGTGGGACCGGTGGATTCTTTGGGGAAACATTCCAGCCCCATCGACCAAATGGCTCTGAAATGACAAATGTCACCTCTATGGAAACGAGCCGTCTGTCTGTGTGCTCTTCGCTCTCCATGCAAATTAGTTTAATCCCTGCCTTCCCTCTCTCTCCCTCACCCTCTCCCTCTCTCCCCTGCCCTCCATCTCTCCCCTGCTCTACCTCCCCTGCTCTCCCTCCCCTGCCCTCCATCTCTCCCCCGCTCTCCCTCCCCTGCTCTCCATCTCTCCCCCGCTCTACCTCACCCTCTCCCTCCCTAGCATAAATGTGTGAGTGGGGAAGTAACCGGGATGGGGGTGTAGCACAAAATCCTGGGTGCTCTCTCCGGGTTTCCGACCAAAGGAAAACACACACACCCCACACACTTGGTGCTCTGGGTTGTCAGTCCCACCCACTATGATTCCCCTGAATGGAACCACATCCTTCCAAGGAATCGCCACCCTCTATATATGGGTAGGGTTATAAGTGACTTCAGAAGGATGAGCAAACATTTTTAGAACTAGCTACAATATTGTTATGCTCTCCAGCGACTGGTGAGAAATGCTCGGTCTAATCTGTTGTCAGCCCCCTCTGTCTTATCAATTAAATGCAGTGTTATCTTCATAATTAAACTGCAAGACTTTGACGGTTGGGAGATCCCTCAAGTTCAGAATCTGAAATAAGAAATGTAATCTCATCAGAGGTTTTTGAAACTTGTTATTGTTCAGAACATGTTGGATGCCAATGCAGTTGTTTCATTAAATATAAAAAAAACTTGCCTATAAACTTTAACATAGTGAAAGCTCTAACCCTATCCCCTGTTATTCTTGTGTGAAACGAATCACTCAGGAAACGTACGTTTTCTGGTTCTTTTAAATGTTTGAATATTTGTATTAAGATTTGTAATGCCTTACTGAGCATTACGTAGTGTTAAAGAATGTTCAGCGTATGACCTTTACCTGGGACTGTGGGACATATGGAGGGCAATGCCTGGCCAATCGCCAGCCAGGCCACAGGGACAGATGTTCAGATGTAACGATGCCAGATGTTTACGGCATTCAGTCGCTGCCTGCAGTGCAGCTTTAAAACGAGCCTCTGCGACTGAAATGGAAATTAAGTCTGAATATTTATGGCAACGGTGTCAATGGGAGACAGGACAGGGCGGGATGGGGTTGGACGGAAGCAGGGGTGTAGAAATGCAGTCCCGGAGGGCTGGTGAGTGAGCTTCTTTTTGTTTTATAAAGGGCTGCTTCTGTCCCATACAGTGCACTCCAGAAGTGTTAGGGTTAGGGTAACATAAGTGTTCGGACAGTGAAGCATTTGTTGTTGTTTTGGCTCTGTACTCCTGCACATTGGATTTTAAATGGAACAGTGACTGAGTTCAGTCACGTTCAGACTTTCAACTTTAACTTGAGGGTTTTTACATCCATATGGGGTGAACTGTGTAGCAATTGTAGCCTTTTTTAGACATAGTCCCCCCATTTTAGGGCACCAAAAGTAATTGGACAAATTAACAAACTTAGTCATTATATTTAATATTTGGTTGCATATCCTTTGCATGCCATGACTTCCTGATGTCTGTGACCCAACAACATCAAAAAGGTACTCTTACAAGCGATACTATAACCTCTCTGCCTTTGAATGGATCTCTATGGGAATTGGTGGGTGGGACTAGATTTCGCTGTAAATTATGCTGGAACAGTATGGAAACACATGGTCGGCTAAATGTCATCAAGGGTCTGAGGTATCAAATGAGCCTCAAACCATCACTCTGCTCCAGATATGCAGTAGATATGGATGGATCACTTGAAGGGTTGTTTCACCTGACTCATTTTCCTATTGAACTTCCGATTGAAAAATAAATATGCATTTGTTTTTCTTACACAGGCAGTTTAATCTTTATTGGCTTTTGTTACATAAACATAAAAAAGTTAGACTGCAACAGGCCCTTCAGCCCAACTTGGCCGTCTTCATTTTTAAAAAAAAAAATTTTTTTTAATGACTGAATGAATACATTAACCTGTTAGTGCTGGCCCCTAGTGGCAGAGACGCACGCGTCTTCTACTTTTTTATGACACGTCATAAATACGTCGCTAGTTATATGCTAGTTACGAAAATATGGATATTACCATATTTATCACCATAATCGCATATGATCATAATCAGTACTTAATATCCTATCAGCGTGCGAAATATCACGTTTCTAGCTGCCACCATTAGCTTGTAATTCATGAACGTAGCATGCTATGCTGCTACACTGTAGCTACTACTACATCTACAATGGACCCGACCACATGTAAGATAGCAGACATTTAAACACATTTGCAAGTTAATTAAAGTTTTTATTTCATCACCAAAAAATCGTTTACTATCACAGCAGCAAGAAACACCTTCCAAGATTCTGAATACATACAAGTAAAACTGTCAACATGCCTACTCACTCCACAGGAAAAAAAACGAGTGATGTTTCCTTGTCACCACATAACTTTCTTTTGCGATAAAAAGCTCCGGTAAAATATGAAATAAACTCGTAACCTTGCCTTTGGTTATAAAGATTAAGATGTCCCCTGCAAGAATCTGAGGTTATTTTTTGTCTTGGTTGACCCGTTTTTAATATTGCATCCTTTTCTCAACATGTGTCCATGCTCTAAAATGGCCGCGCGTAAATGATCGCATTGCAAAGATTCAGAGGTATATCCGTCACGCAAACTTCATTTCGATTGACACTTATTTCGTCCAATAGAGTACATTCTAAGCTTTCTAAAACGGTATCGCATTCCTATACGCGTATTTAACTAGCCGATCGCTAACGACGCGTAACACACAGCCCATTGTTCCAGACACCCGGAAGCCATTTTAGATCACAATCCAGCTGGATCTCTGCGCGCACGGTTCGTTGGTTATTACATTGAGATTCGAGTAAATGTTTATTTTTTTAATTCAAACTTGTATTTTTACATAAATTATATATATATATACGCACTGTGCGCGCATAAAGCAGGCTGAATTGTGATCTAAAATGGCTTCCGGGTGTCTGCAACGAAGCCGTGTTACGCGTGGATAGCGATCGGCTAGTTAAATCTGCGTATGGCAATGACACCATTTCAGAAAGCTTAGGATGTGTATATATATATATATGATGGCGAAAAAATACATGCCCCTGTCGGATGTAGTGGAGGAGATTTTTCGTTCGTTTTTTAGTTTTTAGTTCGTCGGAGGGATGGAGTGAAAGTGGATCTGAGGCTGAAAGCTAGACTCTGTTGTCGAAGATGTATGTGGCTGTTGACATGTAAGTATTAACTGTATTAACTTAAAAATAACTATTTGTGCATCGGTTGAATTTTAGTCACAGTAGTCATGTAAAATATAGCATGTATTATCTAATTTCTTGTGGCTAAATGGTAGCATAAGTCATATCCATGAATTATTCCAGTCAGAATTTAGACCCTACCATAGCACTGAAAGGGCACGCTAAAGTTATTAACGATTTACTGTTATCAGCCGACCAAAACTCTGTGTCTGTTCTTGTAATTCTTGACCTAAGTGCAGCTTTTGATACAATAGATCATGAGATTCTACTGAACAGACTTGTTATTGTAAGAAGGGTAGGTACACATTTTCAGTCAAATGACTTATTATTATTGAATTATATCTTTCTACACACCTCTTTGTAAAGAAAATGTTAATGACCGAAATAAAGTAAACTAACTTAATTTAGGGTAAATCTGAATTGCAGTCCATGTCAAATGTAGCATTTATTGTATTTTTTTGGAAAAGCCTAGCATTTTTATTTTTGATTTCACAACATAGTACACTATGTGGCTCTTATTGTGCACTTTTTTTATTTTGCTTTCTTTTAAATAATTCAGGGCAGAAATCTGCTCCTGATCCCTGCAGGACTCTGGTCACGAGGTCAAGGAGGCCCTGCTGTACCTGCTCACCGCGAGGAGCCCGAGTCTGAGGACGGATGGCACGACATGGCGGATGAGGATGAAGAGCCTCATCAGTTCCCCTTCTGCCCCCAGAGGACCCCAGGAGTGCAGCTAGACCTTCAGCAGGCCTACAGTAGGGATGTTCCTAACGACTAATTTCCCTGACGTTGAAACGGAAGTTTAAATTTAGACTAGTCGACTAATCTAAAAGTAAGAAAACACTCAGAAAACAGTCAAAATTGAGCACAATTTAATCTATAAGGTTAAACATTGTCCGGAAAAATATTGTGTATATTATAAGAGCCATTTGAAACCGTTAATCACATTCTGATCGACGTGACATTAGATTAGTTTTATTGGGCTATTCAACAACGCGGTAGGCCTACTTACTCTTTCCACCTCGCTGGTTTAACTTTCAGGGCAAACAGGCTAATGTGTTCAGTTTTTTTCCTTAGTTAAAAAAATAAATAAATGTAATCCGGCGTTGTTAACATTAGTATCGGATGCTCGTTTTTTTATAAAGCAACATTTGACCAGGAAAACATGAAATTTCAGTGCAAATTTTGTCAATATGTAATTTAAATGTGTACATTAATAAAATAATACGTTTAACCGACTAGTATTTCTGGTGCCGACTAGCGAGGGTAGCAACGTTTAATCGACTAGTCGACTAAACACGCAGATCCCTAGCCTACAGCCCCCTGGATCTCTTTCGGCTGTTCTTCAGCACACATGTCCTCAAGCTCCTCTGTGACAACACAAATGGCAACGCAGCCCGTAAACATGCTCAGGGACTGCATACACCATGGTCTGATGTGGATGCTGAGGACATGCAAAAATATCTGTCCATCGTCCTGTACCTGGGTCTTGTCAAGACATCTGCTGCCCGTGACCTATGGAGGAAGGACCGGCTTCACAAGCACCCCTTTCCCTGCAGTGTGATGCCGGGCTACAGGTAAGAGGCCATTTGTGCATTCCTCCACATGAGCGACACAACAGCAGATGCCATCAATGACCAGCTGAAAGGCCAAGCAGGTTATTATGGCCTGTTTCGCCTGAAGCCTTTGCATGACCAGATCCTGATTGCATGCAGGGCTTACTACCACCCTCATCGGAACCTGGCCATTGATGAACGCATGGTAGCCTCAAAAGCTTGGCATGGGATGAAACAATACTTGAAGGACAAGCCAACAAAGTGGGGCTTCAAGTTATTTGTCCTGGCTGACAGCAAGACGGGCTACACATCAGTGACTTCAGTGTGTACCAGGGGAAAGAAATACATTTCTGGAACCATAAACTGAACTGGAGCTAATAAATGTATCACCCTCTGAATGTGAAGTGATTGTAATGATCCTACTACCTCAAAGAACATAATAAAATGCTTCATATGGACAAAAAAAGCATTGTATTCATTTTCGGAGAGGTTTTTGGACCCCTATATTTCAAAACCCACATTATTTGGGGAAAAAATGAAAATTTCCTCATTTAGTTGATACAAACATGTGTTTTATGAGTAAGAATACTTTATCTGTTGAAAAAAGCTGATTATCTCTTGATTTACTGTGATGCACATTTTATCCATTTGGATAGATTTGGACACCCTAAGGGACACCAGGATACACTGTTTACAAATTAGCTTATGGAACCTGAGCAGATTGACATATCCCCCTAAAATTCTGTACACATGTTGACAAGTGGTGTGTGCACCAGGACAGTAAAATATGACCTGTTTTACATCTTTTCCTTTCAGAAGTGTACTGTAAACTAAGAATGACAACCTCGTTTTTGTTTTTTTTGCAAAGAGTTTGTGCATTTACAGCCCATAATCTATATGAAGATTATGAAATTTTATTATTTTAATCTAAGACACACAAAGGTACAGGGGTCTTCTCCAATTTAAGCCATTAAACAAGTGTGTGTGGTGAGCACAACTGTAGTTATAAAGGTTTAAACAGAACAGTGCAAAACAGGCGAAAATTGGCCCAATTTGGCTTCTGCACAAA
The DNA here is from genome assembly GCA_022702515.1 of Ilyophis sp. 1 JC-2022. NCBI lineage: Eukaryota > Metazoa > Chordata > Actinopteri > Anguilliformes > Synaphobranchidae > Ilyophis > Ilyophis sp. 1 JC-2022. Next base: position 115,253 of record CM040395.1, on the reverse strand, counting down.
GAGGTTAATAAACTTTATAAAACCATCACCAAACTGTAAAATAAATAAATAATATTGTGTGCCATCCACCGCACTGCATTAGGTTTAATGCATCATGCACAAAACATATCACAATGTTAACACTGCACGCTGATCTCAACGCGCACGCTGATCTCAACGCACACGCACGATAAGCTTACGGCTATCCCTTATGTGTTTGGTATGGGTCGTGCACCATTTTTAGCTAGTCTAGCTAAAGCTAGGTTCAAACCTCCCTCCGTTTTAGATTCTTTGTTCTCTGAACACGTGTCCGAGGCAACCCTCCCACAACCTAACCCTAACCCTCCCACATGCAGGAGAACGTGGAAAACATACCGCATGCACACGCACACACACACACACACACACACACACACACACACACACACACACACTTGCGCATAGTTTGTTGTACATTATAGTAGTGAATCGTGCTTTGCTCTGTTTGGTACTTTGTGTTTAATAAACTATTACATTTTCCAGGATTGTGTGTATTAATGTCGCTCTTGTGTTGAACTGAGTCAGCCAATGCTAATTGCAGCGATTCCACAAATGCCTTCACCTTAGCTGAATCATTTATATTAATTCGGTATCAACGGAGTACATAATATTGTGATTTTGCTAAGATAACTATTCATGTGTAATTTTATTGGTATCCATTTAGTTAGTATTCTCTTTTGAGAATAGTATAAATTTTATGAGACTGATTTATTATGCAAAAACTATGCCACCAGGATGGTAGTGGCGTACTCAAGTACATAAGTAACGCCTCGTGTACAGATTTAAATGAATGTTCTCTACAATACACTTCACCTCCTTTTTAACTTTCCTTTTTCTATAACATATTTTATTGGAAAAAACGTTTAGGGTTATTTTTCGCATCTATTGAAATGAGCTTTTCAAAGAGCCTTTTAGCTACCCTTAATTATTTTTTAACCTTCGCTCGCATATTACAATATGCTACTTGGTTACACTCTGAACTATCATTTTTATATATCTTATAAAGTTTGTTCTTTTTCTTAAAACTTGCGTATAGCTTTGGTCATCCACTGTGGAGACTGCTTTTTCAACTTACTGTTCCTCACCTTTGGAATTAATTTACACTGTGCACCTAGTATAACCCTGTTGAACCTGTCCCACTTTTCGTTCTGTCTTGCAGTCGAGGAGTTGCACCCAATCTATATCACTCAAATTTGTCCGCATCTTTTTATAGTTAGCATGCCTAAAATAAAAAGTTCTGGACATAGAGGTGACCATCGTAATTTGCCCAGAAACATCTAAACTGACGGTGGAATGATCACTCGTCCCAAGTGGGTCTTTTACCTCTATGTTGCCAATTCTGTGGATCATTACACGGCAATAGATCAAGAATTAATTTCTCTTGTGGGCTGGCTAACATACTCTGTCAAACTGATCATTTATAACATCTAAGAATTCTTCCTCACAGTTTCCCTGACCTGTCACCAATTCTCAATTAATAGAGTAACTGAAGTCGCTCATAATACTCGTCTCGCTCCCCAACCAACTTGTTTTATGTTTTGACACGGCATTGTATTCGCACTACTGTCTGAAGCCGGTGGTCGGTAACACACACCTATGTCAATTCCATTCTCTTGCTCCCCTATGAGCTTAATCCATATATCCTTACTAAACCTGAGTTGGTCTGGAATTACCTGCACATTAAACATGTTTTTTACATAGAGAGCTACACCACCCCGTCTCTTGCTGGGTCTATCCTTCCTAAAAAGTTTGTAACCTTCAATATACCTTCATCCTCATCCTCTTCACCAAGCCATGTCTCTGTAATCCCAACTATGTCATAGCCCCCACTATTCATGACAGCCTCAAGTTCCAAAAATAAATTTTTTATGCTTCTAGCATTTAAATAAAGGCATTTCAGAAAATTGTTTCTACACATTCTCTCCTGTTCCCTCATTCCCTGCTGTTCCAAACCACCTGTACTAAGGTTTTGAACCTTGTTAGGCTCACTGGCCTCATTATAATTATGTACTGCTGTATTAGAGACGGAAACATTTTTTTTTTGTTGGCCAAGTTTCTATTGGGTCATTGTGGTCCCCATGCCAGCAGGGGGATCTAGCACCATTTACAAAGGGTCATTTACTAACAAAGCCCAAGCCCATTTACACAATTTAGGCTTTTTTATAGGAACCAACATCAGCGGGGCTCGGACTGCACGTGATTGACGAATATTGTATTGTATATTCGTTGATAACATCCGTGCGCCGAGCTGGCAGACTAATTTATCTATATTATTTATCTTTATTGGTTTTATGTCTCTGTACAAGCACAGTTCAGTTCTGCCCCACTCCCAAAATCTATGTAAGAATGCTGACGAGTTAGTAAATTAATAAAAACGTGCAAAAATAACAGGAAAACAACAATTACGCCGCAGTGAGCGAATGTACATTCTAAGTAGTTTGCATAAAACCAAACTAATAAAACTACAGATGCTCCAATACCCAGCTGTGCTTTATTGTTCAAAGTATCCAATGAGACATTGCAAACACTGTTAAAGTTATAATGTCTATAATGTATATTTCTCAAACTGATGGTCCCACACAATAAATGACCACTGCATTTTGAAAGGAACAAAGATCTATGCATAAAACCATTTGTAGGATTGTATATTTATTTCATATTTAGTAGCAGATATTGATGGTAGAATGATGTGGTATAATTACAAAATAATGTAACTTGTTTATTTTGCATTTGAGTAAGCGAGGCTTTTCTTGGCTGTTTTGGCATACGATCTGGCTATTGTTGGGTTTATGTTGTTGCTATGATGAAATGGAAAGACTGGGTGGGGGTTGCTTGTTAAATGGACAAGCTATGCGACAATAGTGGCACTTAGAAACTCTGTATTTGGCAAAGTTGTCACAAATTGGGTACTAATAAAGCTAGAACACAGGGTTTGTTGTTTCCACTCATAGTTTCTTTGCAGCACAATGAATGTCTGTTAAACTGTATCTTGGTGGCGGTGCCACTAGGGGGTCTGTGCATAGGGGTTAAGCCAGACACTAAATTAAAGCCAGCCAATGGGAATTCTCCAGCTGCTTAAGCCAGGGACTAAATTAAAGTCAGCCAATGGGAATTCTCCATCTGCTAAAGCCAGGGACTAAATTAAAGTCAGCCAATGGGAATTCTCCAGCTGCTTAAGCCAGGGACTAAATTAAAGCCAGCCAATGGGAATTCACTACATTATAGGCATTTAGCAGATGCTCTTATCCAGAGCGACTTACACAGCATTTTTTTTTTTTTGCATTTATACATAGTATCCATTGATACAGCTGGATATATACTGAAGCAATGCAGGTGAAGTACCTTGCTCAAGGGTACAACGGCAGTGTCCGACCTGGGAATCGAACCGGCAACCTTTCGGTTACAAACCCAGTTCCTTAACCATTGTACCGCCACTACAGCCTTCTTTGCTGCAGCTGCAGAGCCAGGGTTCCACAGAATGTTGGTAAAATCCAAATGTTTAAATATTCATGGGCCCATGAAAGGTTGTGGGGGGTTAAAACATAACTGCAGTGTAGAGGTGGTTCTCAAACTTGGTCCTGGACCCCCCTGTATATGCTGGTTTTTAGTGCTTATTCAGTAGATCTCTTATTTTGTGCTGCTCTTTCCGAAGCAAACGGGTAAAGTAAGTTTGTATAACAAAAAAACATGCATTTCCTTGTTTCCTATTTGAAGTCCCTGGGGGCCCCTACACAAGCCATTCTCACTGGTGTCCACTACTTAGGTTGGAGTCTTCATATTAAATACTGACATGGAGTATTGTATTAAGGTGTATTTCACAATTTATAAGGTAATTACATTTTCATCTTGTTCATTGGTGGCGATAATAACACAAACAAATTGAGCATGTTCAACAGCGACAGTGACCATACATTTGTTTCAAAATGGATTCCTGCAGGAATAAGCAATAACCTTTAGAGAATAGGAAATGCATGCACATTTCAATGGCACCAGGTGCAAGGTAGAAAGGAAAAACTAAAGCAATGTTACATGCACACTGAAGTTAATCTCAAATGTAAGTTAATATTTATAACGCAGAACAACAGACACAAACTGAACAGTGAATGTTAAATCCAGATCAATATTTAATTAAAATTAGGCAATCAATCAAAATTCCAAACCAATGGATTTCCATTGGAACAAAAGGCAACTTTTGTAGTGGTCTCCAGATTCAGGATTGAGAAATATAGATTAGATTCTAATCTATTTATAATCTATTTTGTGTTGAAGAAACGAGGCTTATAACAACATTACTGATAAGAAAAATAATATTATTTTTTTTAAATGCTGATCTTGGATCAGGTTTTCCCTGCTCATGTCTTAAACTCATTCCTTACGCACACACATACACACATACACACATACACAGACACACACATACACATGCGCACATACACACACACACACACACACACACACACACATGAGCACATACACATGTGCGCGCACTAACACACACACATACACATGTGCACACACAAACACACAAATGCGCACACAGACGCACATATACATTCATACACACACGAAATATACATTTATCCAAACACACGTGCGCATACACTCGTACACAGACCTATATCCACACACGCACTCCTACAAACCTATACCCACATACAGATGTACACTCATACACACACACACGGATGCATACACCTATACCCATACACACACGCACTCATACACACTTATACACACACACACGCATGCACACACACACACCTATACCAACATGCGGAGGCACACACGCGTGCACACACACACACACCCATATTCATAAACGGGCTCAGGGTAGGAGTGCTAATCTGGGATCAGGTTGTCCCTGCCCATGTTTAACCTAATTCATTATGAACTAAAAGGCAAAACTGATCCTAGATCAGCACTTTGACGCCATATGAATACAGGTCTTCATACGCAGAAGATGAGTTGGGGAGCTTTCTCTTTTGATTTGGTTTGGTTTCAGATACATTTTTAAACAAAATGCATTATATGCACAATTAAGTAACTGTTTAATTTCATAAATATCATTCATTCATTCAATTCTGTTGACATTAACAATTAGAATTGTTATAAACTAGCCAAATATTCACACTAAAATGAATTATTAAATCAATGACACTTTCAACAGAGTTACCCAGGTTGTCTAATAAAATTGTATTCATACTGGTAACACATGCAGCAATCATAACAAATCAACAGAATATCATCAGTGTATGAAATGAGCTATTTTAAGAAGGTGGCAACTTGTTAAAAAAAAAGGTCTTACAATACCAGGCTGTGTCTGCGCCTAAAATGTTGGAGCATTAAATCCGCTAATTAGCATTTTTGTTGTAAACAAACATCATTCTCTTGTTTGTGACTCGTTTATCATACTTTAAGTATGCATTTATAAGTATGCATATATAAGTACGCATATATAAGGTCATAGGAAATGTCCCTGCCCAGACCCTGCACGCCTCCCGTGAATAGATCAGACAGCAGCTCTGAATTATTTTCAGGGGATCACAGCAGCCAAAGCAAACATAGCAGAAAAACAAATAAACTAGAAATACTATTTACGCAAATAACCAAAAGATTTTGAGTAAACATACATACGAAGGCCGTCAGATGTAAGAAAATTTTAATTATTATTGGCAAGTATAAAGTGCATGAGAGAAGTCTTGAAACGAACTAGGCCTATAAGTTTGTGTGCATATGTCTGCATTGCTTAATTTAAATTTAAATTTTTTATTTATTTTCTAATTAAAAGGGCTACGTAATCCACCAAGAGGCCGATACCTTTCTCCATGCACATCCCAACACATGGGCATTGGGGCGTCTGATTTAATATTTAAAAAATGTTTAAATTATTTATCAGTTCAGAAAAAATATTTTCCCAATCCGCAGAGGGAAAACGCTTTCCGAAAATACGCTGTTCCCTCTTCAACCGCCAGTTGTTTTAAGAATTTCCATTTCTCGCTCGAGCTCCCCTTTCAGAACTGGACAGCTCCATCGCTCCACCTAATCCACATCGTCAACCTCAAAGAAATGATTGACGGAATAAATGGCCATACGCAAGTCAATGACACTGTAGGAACCCTAGAAGATAATGAAGGTGACGGGATTTAAGAGCAATTGGTTCCAGCTGTCCCCATGGTCTTGTTACTGCTTGTTGGCAGAGGAGGGCGGAGTGTGTGCTGCCGGAGCGCGTGAGGAGCGGCTCTGTGAATCTAAGCAATAGGGTTGTATTTTCACTTTCAGTTCCTGCCTGTTTACACACATGCGTTTTAGTCTAAGGGGCGAGGCGAGGCAACGACGAGGTTGTCTCGGGTGGAGAGGAGCATTTGCTGTCCACGAAACGATGAAGATTTGAACGAAACCTCAAGATAAGCGGTACAGACACGAGCGAGCTAATTCTAGCATCTCATTGAGCGAGAAGGATGAGACGGTGGCAACTCGCCCGTCTTCGTGTATTCAACATCTTAGCCAGAGACAGGAGCCTCGCAAACTTTTCTACAGGTGAATACAAATAGATTGCTCTACTGAATATCGTATTGACTTTAATTTGGGCGGTTTTACACACTTGATTGCTTGGAATACAACGAATAATAGGCGCTCTCGCTCAAATGCGAAATGGCTATTTTTCAGATTTCCTTACTCTTGCAACTGGGATTTGCCATGGGATCAAATAACGGGTATGTGGAGTGGTCCGAGCAAGACAAAGAATTGGACATCAAAGGACAACACACTGTCCCTAACACGCATATTAACAAGGAATCGCAACACAATCCGACTTATTTTACAAAACCCTGGACCGAACGAACAGTGGTAGCACACAGAATCGAAGAGGACTTGCCCAGAGTCGTTACGGCTTTTCTTCATACGGGAGATTCATCCACGTTAAAACATGTAAACTGTTCTAGGAGATATGAGCTGCGCAGTCTCCGCGGGAGATCGTACATCGCTTCTCATTCCCTGCACAGTGTGCTCGAAACGGTGGCGCACGCGACCAACTTCTTAAACATAATCTTACAAGCCAACAGTTCAAGGGAGCACACCCTTCGGCGTGACATAATTTGGTACCACGCATTAGTTCGGAGTATTTTAGAGGGAGATCCCAAAATCCACCGGGCTGTGGTCACATTCAACACCGAATCGCCAACTCCTGGTCCTCACATTTTCCTCCAGGCAACCAGAGAAGACGGAGACATAGTTCTCCAAGATCTCTCGAACACGGCCCACCATCGCTTGAGAAATAAGACGCCAGATACGGAGTGGTTCAACGAGTTTAGGGACAAAAAGAAAACCCACGTGCGAAGGAAAGTGGCGAGCCAGGACGTGAAAGCAACAGACTCCTCGGCCAGGGGAGGCGACCGCTATGTTCTCGATAAAACTCAAATTAAGTGGTCGGCACCCTACCTCGAGTGCGAAAATGGTGATTTCATCCCACATTGGCTTCTCACTTTGTCAGCTGGATTCTACAGTTTAAAGCCAAATGTACTCCCAGAGTTCAGGTACGTAAGTGTATAAATTTTGGGGACCTTAACACATTTTTAGTTTAATAATGTGCGCTGCGACATTATGGCAGTATAACAATATAGGGACGTTTCAAACATTTATTGGCAACTAAAATTAGGAACGGAAAGCTTGCTTTTCATTATTAATTTACGACGAACGTCATCGCATATGGAATAGTGCTCTTCGCCTGCTTGCTGCTTGCTTGGGTATTAACCCGCGTGCACTTTGAACTGTGTGAACGACCGCGTGGAATAGGGTGGGAAACACAAATAACAATTTATAGCGACTCTTATCCTGTTAATAAGAGCTACGCTCTATCATGTAGTGTTCTTTGCTCAGAGAGGAAGCACGAGCCCCGAGGCTCCTGCTGAGTGACTGATGTGCACGTGTGCTGCTGCACTGACTGCTTTCTTGCCGCGCTTGACTGAAGGTGTAGAGGATGATGCTAAAAATAACTGCCGATGTTCTCTAGTTGCAATCCTCGAACCGGGTAATTAGTTTCCCTTTTTGCCCACATCCCACCTCCGCTGGAACCGACGCATTTAATGGACACACTCGACAACACGCCGCTCGATTTATTGTCAACTTAAACTGCGGTGCATGTATCACTCAGCTGAATGCACTATATAGAAGTGACCGGCTATATTGACCACTATATTGTTACATATGTTCAGGGTGCATTATTAATACATATATGCTATGGCAAACGCACCCTATCAGCTAAAAAATCGAAAGCAATGTCCCCATAGCTAATATTCATTAGGCTATTGTGTCATTTCCGAATAAAATGATAGCATTCAAACCGTTATGTAAAACACGGGGCTTGTGTACTGTTCTATAAACGGAGAGAAGCTGTGGTTTATTTGCAGTCATACCATATATCTAGATTAATTTTGAATCAGACGGCTGTGTAAACCACCGGGCCTCAGGCCAGGGAATTCCTTGAAAATGATCTTTGATCAAAAATTATTAGTGTCGTTTCCGTTGGAAAGATTCCACTTTTTGGAATTCTGGTAATGGCCGTGCAGTTTAACAAAATCTCTGCTAACCATGTGTTTTGACCAACGTCTTGGTAAACAGTAAAATATCCAGTGTTAATTCAACCCAATAGGGACCACATGTGGTCTACTCTGTAAGAGTTGATTTAACACTGAACAATACACTGTCTATTCATTGTGGATTCCAACCAAAAAGACCTTTGAATGTAATCAAGCCCTTGGTGCAGGGACTACAGTTGAAAATCTTAATTAATCTCTGTGGAATTGAAGGTTTTGCTTTATTGCAGCGTGCACGTGCCGGAAGTGCCGCTGCAGTAGATCATTGTAATTAATCTTGGTTTATACAGTGTTAGTGTTTCACTATGGAAATCAAACATGTTTTGCTTGGATTGTACATTTGAACTGATCAGTTCGTTCATGATTTCTGTGACTCAGTCAGTCAGTAACACTGCGTAAGTGGAGACTTGCGCCCGCTGGCCAGAAGCTTCAATCAGGTTATGTGCTTTCCTGGATGAATGTGTCCATTGTCATGAATGTGTCCATTGTCATGAATGTGTCCATTATAATGAATGGGTCCATTATCTTGTTCACATTTGCCACTTTGTTACATTTTTCTTTGGACAACTGCCTATTTTTTCATTCATGCATCTTCTTCCTGGCCACAGCACATATTCCCATTTGTTTATTTTGTCCCAACTGGTTTTCCAGTTCTTAAACAACTTAGTTTTAATCTTCCATACTTTCTTCAATTAATCGATGTAAAGTATGTTTACAGTATCAATAACACACACACACACACACACATATATATATATATATATATATATATATATATATATATATATAATATACAGTATCAATATTATTTCAGGCTTCCTGTCAATTATATCCCCAAGTCAATAATGCGTAGTAGTGATTGAATATGCATAAAGTAACTTGAAACTGTTAATTTCAGGTTTAATATGTACTTCAATAGCCTTTTGTGGACTACTATATGGATTAAGATGAATGGGTGCATACATATTTAATAACCCTAACATTAATGTACATTCATCTGACACAGCAAATGTATACTGTGCAATTTGACAGCAGTAGTTAACTAGTTGGTATGACATACGGTACCAGTCAAAAGTTTGGACACACCTACTCATAGGTTCTTTTCCATTATTTTACTGTTTTCCACATTTTAGAATAGTAAAGACATCAAAACTATGAGAACACAAATTAAATTATGCAAAGACCAAAAAAGTGTAAAACAAATCAAAAAAGTGTTATATTTGAGATATTTTATTCAAATGCAGACATGTTATATTATCGCTTGTAAGAGTACCAGAAAATAAGATATCAAGAGTCTTTTGATGTTGTTGGGTCACAGACATCAGAAAGTCATGACATGCAAAGGATTTCCCACCAAATATTAAATATGATTACTTTATTCTACATTATGTTAAACTGTCCAATATATTTTGATGTCCAAAAATGGGGGGGGGGGGGGTGAGACTATGTACAAAAGTCTCCCCCCCCCTATAATTTCTAAACGGTTCAGCCGATGAATGAATATACCCTCAAATCAGTCTGTACTTCAACCTGATTGTCATTGTATCCTTTCAAACTAGGGATGTTAACAGTTAATCGACTATCGATTAATTGCTAATAAGAATTTAATCGATAAGATTTCAAATGAAACAATTAACTGAACAATCTGCGGTCTTGTTTCAACGGGAGTTTTTGTGTGAAACGTAATCATGGTTTAAGGTCTCCATGCGAGGGCGCCAAATTCAGCCTAGTGTAAGCCGTGAAGTTGAGCCTACACACGAAGTTAATGTAGCCTACCACCTGAAAAGCGTACTTCCAACCGTGCTGTCAGGGCAAAGTGGATCGCAACCTAACCTACCATCACCTCAGTGTTGGCAAAGAGGGTATGTGACGATAGACGAGCGGAGTAGTGGTGGAAATTACGAATCACTTTACTGATTCGAATAGTTCAGTTCAGTTCAGTACAAAGATTCTAGTCACTGACTATGTGATTTGTTCACTGGGGTCAGTTGCGCAAGCGCACGAATATTCCAACAGCATGCATGATCAGTTCACTATAGCTACTCGTAGATCAGTATATCATTCGTAGGTATTGTGCAAAATGATTCCAGTCAAAAGCACTGCAAGTAATAAATATAAACTTTTTCTATAAACCTCGTATGAACGTTTTGTATTTTTTCCTTGTAGTTATATAGTTTTATGGATTAGGTTTATATGGCCGCTCCAGGTGAGCGTTTTAAATATGGATTAGAAACTACGGAAATATATGACAATTTGTTCTCAAGTTCTGACCATTTCGTGGTAAGTAACCTATTGTAAAACATTGCGTTTTCAAATGGTAAAGTTGTCAAAAGGGTGACAAGGGCCATAGTTTATCCTCTTTTTTTTTTAAAGCAGATGATTCTTTTCTCCCAAATTGAATGTCGATGTTCAGTCATCTATGGGGGGAGCCCTTATACAAAGGGTTGAGCTAGGTGCACTGATGTAGCATAGTGCTATTAATCACCCAGTTCGTAAGTAGGCTACTAGATTAAAATAGCGGTTCAGATTAAAATAGCAATCATTCACGCAGTGCGTGATCTAGACTCAAATTACCTGACAACAAATAAAGAAAATGGCTTTAGCTAAACTTCTTACTGAATTTCAAGTGTAAAGAAGAAACAAACGTATAGCCACATATTGGTTATATTTGTGTAGCCTATATAAAACATGGTTATAGCATATTAGGCCTTCTTAAAATAGCCTACATTTATTGTGCTATTTCGATACAAAAGAAAACACAAATGTGCTTCATTTAATCAATATCATTATTACAGATTTGAAATGGTTTAATAACGGGCAGACTTTCATTAACTCTTAGTTTGATAGATACAGAATAGGCCTACATGGAAAATGTACAATATAGCCTACAGTAGCCTATGCGATTTTGATTAGAAATGCTTGAACCATGTTGCTTTCGGTAACGTTACATTGGGTGGACGTCAGATGCCAGTAGGTAGGCTACAGTTTCCGATCAAGATTGCAGGCTATATTTTTTAAATGTGAAACTGTACCAAAAAACAGTTGACCGGGCTATATTATTTTACTAATACCCCCGCCATTTGTTGCTAACTAATTTATTAGGCTATTGAGTAGCCCGTAGCCTATGCAGAGAGTAACTGATTCGGTTGACAATTATGTAGGCTAATGCGGTGCGATAGTCAGCAGTTCATATTGGCTAGTCAGTTCAGTAGGACTCACTGAGGTTGATGGTTGAAAAGGACATGATGCCAATAAGCACCATTGAGAGAGCTAATAAATGGGCTGCGCACACGACTCGCTCCCGACCACGTAGCTTAAATGTTCTTGAATAAAAATACGTAGGTCTATCTAGTATGCATATGAGAAGCCTATTCAAAACATAATAGCCTATGATTTAAGTTGACTGTTCTAGGCTAGGTCTACTAGTTTAACTGTCGCCTTTCCATTTCAAGCGAGATTATGTTAATGCTGCTAGCGGCTAGCGCAGCAATGGTTTCGCTTGCAACTGATGAGACGGAGCGCAATTTCTTTTCTGTTGAAGTAGCCTATACACGCCTTCATATTCTATTTTTGTTACGCTGCAATAATGCCTGTTTCTCAAATGTTACAATAAATCTTTGATTGAGGAATATAACATGCATTTTGTATTCTGTATATCATAAGCTATATTTAGTATATTATGTTATCAATTAATCGACTATTGTTTGTTAAGGTTAACAACTATCGATTAAGGAAATTCCTTAAAATTTGCATCCCTATTTCAAACTCAAAGTGCTGGAGTACAAAACCAAAATAACAATTAGATAATTTTGGTCTCTTCATTTTTTCCAGAGCTGTATATTGACTTTTTAATGTATTTTGGATTTTGCCTTTCAGTACATACTGGCTTTATAAAGAGCTTATACATACAAGCTACTGAAAGTACTGTGGTCTTGCGCACATTAGCCCAGGGAATATCCTTTCAATGAGTAGAGAACAGTCGCAGTACCACTCTCAGGTGAGACTCTCGCTCAATTGAACCTTTTTTGCTTCAGAGATGAACATTTCACCATTCTGCTGCTGGATAAAACATGCCTGACTCAGTGCGTCTGAATGCTGCTGGAGAAAACACGCCAGAATCAGTGCATCTGACATTTTTCATTATTCTTCTGACTTTTAAAGTTCATGTTTCATTAGTCGCGGGAATCATGCGTCAGTGCTGCAAGCACAGTGTTAAGCCATCAAAGTAATGACCTTTAATTACCACACTTTCATTTCATAAGTTGACAGCTGCCCTGGGAGGGGGAAATAGGTGCATGTTATCACATCCAGCAGGTGGCCTGGAAACACACCAGTGCATTGTGGGGTTAAGACTGAAAGGGCTTGAGCCCTATAAATATTCCAAAGGAGAAGATGGGATAATTAGTTGGGCGAATGTTTCTTAGAAAAATCATATGGTGTCAGACCTTTTAACATCTCTTCCCTGTATGGGTCAGCACTATAAGATATATTTTTTTACAGCCTATAATTGGTTATGGATGTAGTAAGCAGCAGAATTTGGGACCTGTTAAAGATCGGGTCTGTTAATGCTGTTAATTAAAACATTAGCATGAACAGAAAAATCTATCTAAAAAATATCTTGCAGTAGGTTTGAATGTATGAGTTTGCATTCATTTCTTTGCTGGATTTGCGTCTATCTCCTTCTAGAATAGTAGAAAGTTACTGTCCACAAATGGCTGCCTCTGATTGGTTATAGAAAGTTGCTGTCCACAAATGGCTGCCTCTGATTGGTTATAGAAAGATGCTGTCCATGAATGGCTGCCTCTGATTGGTTAAAGAAATATGCTGTCCACACATGTCTGCCTCTGATTTGTTCTGTAAGTACATGTATGACGGTGAAGGCTTATTGCACAGTACTTCCCATGGGCTATATAAGGCTGGCCTGTGAATGTGTGGCGCTGTTGTACAGTGAGTGTGTGGTGTTGTACAGTGAGTGTATGCATGGATCACAGTGTGCGGTTCCGCATGGATCACAGTGTGCGGTTCCGCTTGGATCACACTGTGCGGTTCCGCATGGAGCACAGTGTGCGGTTCCGCATGGATCACAGTGTGCGGTTCCGTATTTTCAAACAAGGAAATGCTGGCAGCCTAACCCTAAAGAGGACAGACTGTAATTTCACCAAAAAAAAAAACCTGCTAAGCACTTGTATAACAGCACTTATATAACAACCTGGGGGAGGGGGGAGGGGGGGCATTGACACAGTTCCTGTGGGTAATTTTTTCCCCCCTTCCCACAGTAGAGCTTCTGAGTTTTCAGCAAAGGACTTTTTAAGATATCTACCTGGTTAAACATTAATATCCCCAAAGCACCAAAAATATCATTCTAAAGACGCAGCGATTCCTATAAGAGGCTCAAACACGTAGCGATTCCTATAAGAGGGTCAAACGCGCAGCGATTCCTATAAGAGGGTCAAACACGCAGCGATTCCTATAAGAGGGTCAAACATGCAGCGATTCCTATAAGAGGGTCAAACACGCAGCGATTCCTATAAGAGGGTCAAACATGCAGCGATTCCTATAAGAGGGTCAAACACGCAGCGATTCCTATAAGAGGGTCAAACGCGCAGCGATTCCTATAAGAGGGTCAAACGCGCAGCGATTCCTATAAGGGGGTCAAACGCGCAGCGATTCCTATAAGGAGGTCAAACACGCAGCGATTCCTATAAGGGGGTCAAACACGCAGCGATTCCTATAAGAGGGTCAAACGCGCAGCGATTCCTATAAGAGGGTCAAACGCGCAGCGATTCCTATAAGAGGGTCAAACGCGCAGCGATTCCTATAAGAGGGTCAAACGCGCAGCGATTCCTATAAGGGGGTCAAACACGCAGCGATTCCTATAAGGGGGTCAAACACGCAGCGATTCCTATAAGAGGGTCAAACGCGCAGCGATTCCTATAAGAGGGTCAAACGCGCAGCGATTCCTATAAGAGGGTCAAACGCACAGCGATTCCTATAAGAGGGTCAAACGCGCAGCGATTCCTATAAGAGTGTCAAATGCACAGCGATTCCTATAAGAGGGTCAAACGCGCAGCGATTCCTATAAGAGGGTCAAACGTGCAGCAATTCCTATAAGAGGGTTAAACGCGCAGCGATTCCTATAAGAGGGTCAAACACACAGCGATTCCTATAAGGGGGTCAAACGCGCAGCGATTCCTATAAGGGGGTCAAACATGCAGCGATTCCTATAAGGGGGTCAAACACGCAGCGATTCCTATAAGGGGGTCAAACGCGCAGCGATTCCTATAAGGGGGTCAAACATGCAGCGATTCCTATAAGGGGGTCAAACACGCAGCGATTCCTATAAGGGGGTCAAACACGCAGCGATTCCTATAAGAGGGTCAAACATGCAGCGATTCCTATAAGGGGGTCAAACACGCAGCGATTCCTATAAGGGGGTCAAACACGCAGTGATTCCTATAAGAGGGTCAAACACGCAGCGATTCCTATAAGGGGGTCAAACACGCAGCGATTCCTATAAGGGGGTCAAACGCGCAACGATTCCTATAAGGGGGTCAAACACGCAGCGATTCCTATAAGGGGGTCAAACACGCAGCGATTCCTATAAGAGGGTCAAACACGCAGCGATTCCTATAAGGGGGTCAAACACGCAGCGATTCCTATAAGGGGGTCAAACACGCAGCGATTCCTATAAGAGGGTCAAACATGCAGCGATTCCTATAAGGGGGTCAAACACGCAGCGATTCCTATAAGGGGGTCAAACACGCAGTGATTCCTATAAGAGGGTCAAACACGCAGCGATTCCTATAAGGGGGTCAAACACGCAGCGATTCCTATAAGGGGGTCAAACGCGCAGCGATTCCTATAAGGGGGTCAAACACGCAGCGATTCCTATAAGGGGGTCAAACACGCAGCGATTCCTATAAGAGGGTCAAACACGCAGCGATTCCTATAAGGGGGTCAAACACGCAGCGATTCCTATAATGCATGTATCTGTGTCTGCTTGTCACTGGGCTCTGGTCCTCACTGTTAAACAGGACAACTTTTAAAGGTTTCTATTTTGGTTCAAATTAGTTCTATTGTAGTCATGGTTAAGCTTTGAAAGTATAACTCTTATAAAGTAAAAATAAATATTTTAACTCCACAGATATGAATGAGGTATTAAAAAATAATAATAATAAAAACCTATAAAAAATCTAAAGATGTAATATGCATTCCTATTGATAGGCAAGGAGAAATCTCTGGCTGCTTCCACAATGCATTCATGCTAAATTGGTGAATGTCATTCTTCAAACTCCAGTGATAAACAGGTTCTTGAACTGTACACTGTAAAAAAAAAAAAACTTAAAAAAATAAAATTAAATAAATAAATAACTCATGACTGGCAGCAATGGCCGCCAAACAAAAACAATCAATTAAAGTAAAATACCCTTGTTCAAATAAAGTGGAAAAACAATAAAACTACAGCAAATTTACAAAGTTAAACAGACAATCACTGTTAATTTACAGATATGTTCTGATTTATTAAGCTCAAAGTATTAAGTTTTACTTTGGGGGGGGGAACTAAAATAGCCTGTAAAAATGCTGTGTAAAAACTTTGTTTACAGTTTTTCTGATTGATTATAGCATTTAAATATGTGAAATAATTTAAGAAATTGTAGAAATTAAATATAAATATTATTAAATTACTGTAGATTTATAGTAGAAACCTGTTAAATCAAATATTAATTAAAAGCAAACTGTAAAATTACGGTGAAATACCCTAAATTAATTGAAAAAATTGCAGAAATATAAACTGGTTTTCTATATCGACAAGATGTTCATGTATATTTTATGTATTGCTGATTACTTGTATAGAACAGTCCACTTTAATAACATATATTTTCACTTTAAAGTAGGGGTTTTCAACTAAATTGAATTGGACTATGATAGAGTTAATCCAAACCTATAGCGAAGACTTACGGGCTAAAACCTTACGAACCCAAACCTATAGAGATGACTTACCGGCTAAAACCTTACGAAACCAAACCTATAGAGGAGATTTACCGGCTAAAACCTTACGAATCCAAACCTATAGAGAAGACTTTGCGGTTTGATTAAAACCATACGAATCCAAACTATGTGGTAACAAGGGAATCAATCAAACAAATGTAATTTCATTGACAAATGAATTCAAGTTTGTTAGAATTTTTCTGGAATGAAACATACAGAGTCCAAGACTGGGGGGAAAAAACACTTCATCAGGTGCAAGGAATCTGTTACGGTTCTAACCGTTCCACGCCATGTTTTATGTTTATTGTTATGTCACGCCCTTATTTGTATTCACGTTCTGTCATAGTTTATTAGTTTGCATACATATTTCCATGTTTTTCTGCAGCCTTGCGTTCATGCTGTTTCTTCTCTTGCTGTCACTCACGCTTCCCTAATTGTTTCATTCTCCCTTGTCTAATTACTAATATACTAACATTAGATCAGGATTGGGTAATACTAACTATCTAACCATGTGTTCATGTTTACCTTACGTTTCTCGTACATGTTAATTACTAATTTACTAACGCTAGGTCAGGATAGGTTAACTACTAACGATTTACTAATCGCCTCGTTACGTGTCTCATTTTCTCAAGCTGTTGTGAATTTCCTGCTGCTCTCAAGCTAAGTGTCTGCACCTGTCTACACCTGCATATAAGATCAGTGTTCATGTCATATCCTTGCGAAATTGTTGCCTCACTAGCACTCTTAAGCATTTGTCAAGTCTACGCATTCTGATTTCCTGTTTTGATCCAAGCCTGTTTTTTGACCACTGTTTACTGCCAGCCTTTTGTTTTCACTGCCTGTCCTGACCACGATTTCTGCTTGCTGATTTTGTACTTTTGCCACGCGGCGAGGACTCCGGTCAGACCCTGCTTGTTTTTCGACTATTCTTTTGCCTTCTCCCTTTTGTACCTCTGCCACGCTGATTGCCTTCCTGGTTCCGAACTACTGCCTGGCTTACCGACGACGAGACTGCCTTCTCCCTCGGTACTTTTGTTTATTGGCTGGATTTTTTTGTGTATGACCTTTGCTTGTGCTAAGACAACGATTACTGGACTTTCCTTAATAAAGCCCTTGCGGGTATTTATTACATCCATTGTTCTGAGTCGTGCTTCTCGGGTCCAACCCTCCATGCACTTCGTCTCAGAATCCTGACAAAAACCCAAAGTTAAGCATGTGATCAAGGAACAACAAACTAGCACCACAGAGGAACCACAGGAGCAGGAGACTAGAGGCCCGTTCACATTAAGAACCATAACTATATCGTTTTAAAAATCGTTCTCAAGTGGATGGCCACAACGACAGTGACGAATGATATCGTTGGGATCACTTTCAGAGCAAATTTTAAAAGAAGGAAATCTGCTAAATGAAATGAAAATAACAACATATTAAAAGGAAAATATACAGTGAATGTCACCCATGAAGGATATGAGGTAACATTCAAATTGGTGTCATTTTACGACTATGGCATGTTTGGGAGGCATGTTCTCCTTGGGAGGTTAAAAGGTAATATTTTTGATAACTGTCTTTCTCCAGAGGCGTTGTTCGAGTGGACGTAAACCTCCAGGATGTGGACATTGACCAGTGCTCCTCTAATGGCTGGTTTGCTGGGACACACAGATGCAATGTAACCACCATGGAGGTGAGCTTTAATGCTGCTGTTTGTGGAAAATGAATGTTTTACACTCCAGATCAGAAATACTCAAACACACATGCAGCTATTTTATGTTAAATGCTATTTTATTGCCATAGTGCTTTTTTTTTACAAAGGGCATTGTCAATCCCCCAAGAGCACGACTATGTATAGGCAGTATAAAATATTGTGGATGTGGGTGCATGTATCACTCGCCCACGCACACGCACACGCACACAAATGATTCTTTATATTTACCTTTCATTGAGGGCAGCAGTATCGGGTTTCAACCAAAAATAAGAAAACGTAAAAATTCTAATTTAATGTAAAATTACACTACAACTGAACTAATTGTCCCCTGTCACAACTTAATTACACTTAATTAAACTTTTACAGCTGTCCGCTTAACATTTTCTTTAGTAGTTTTTTTCCATATTTATACAGTGATCTACATTTGAACATTGGGGTGGATCAATAAACAAAGAGAAATGAGGATCTTTAACCTCAGATGAAATGTACAAGCCTCGATCTCTGAGTGCTCTAGTTTCAGGGTTTTTGAGCTGCTGCTGGATCTTATGGGCTCAGCGGAAGAGAGAGTCCTTATCTTCAGAACCAGTGTATGATATGTGCTTTTATTTCTGGGTTTTGGGGGTGTACATGCGTGCACGCCCGTTAAAGATGATTCTGCGTGGGGCAGATCAGAAGTGACAGATCTCTACAATAAGATAAATCTTGTGTGATTGCAAAACAGGGTTTCTGGTCCCTATGCTAGAAAATGGCTGATCCTGGTTTCATGCACAGCTCGTAGATTCTGCATCGTCATTCATGCAAAATGGCGCTGCTTTTGAGTCATGTATGTGCTTGTGCTGTATTGGACTTTCTGCTAAACTATGTGCTTCATTTGGCCTAAATTACCCAGGATGCTCACTGTATTTTCTTGTCCATCCGGGTTTGTCTGTACAAGTCTATATTAATAGTCAGAGCTTGTTTATTACACAGGTTTGTGGGCCTACGTAGGCCACACATGACCTATCCATGCCCACAGTGTGCCTATGTAGGCTACACATGACCTGTCCATGCCCACAGTGTGCTTATGTAGGCTACACATGACCTGTCTATGCCCACAGTGTACCTATGTAGGCTACACATGACCTGTCCATGCCCACAGTGTGCTTATGTAGGCTACACATGACCTGTCTATGCCCACAGTGTACTTATGTAGGCTACACATGACCTGTCCATGCCCACAGTGTGCCTACATAGGCTACACATGACCTGTCTATGCCCACAGTGTACCTACACAGGCTACACATGACCTGTCCATGCCCACAGTGTACCTGCATAGGCTACACATGACCTGTCTATGCCCACAGTGTACCTACACAGGCTACACATGACCTGTCTATGCCCACAGTGTGCCTACATAGGCTACACATGACCTGTCCATGCCCACAGTGTACCTACACAGGCTACACATGACCTGTCCATGCCCACAGTGTACCTACACAGGCTACACATGACCTGTCCATGCCCACAGTGTACCTACACAGGCTACACATGACCTGTCCATGCCCACAGTGTACCTACACAGGCTACACATGACCTGTCCATGCCCACAGTGTACCTACACAGGCTACACATGACCTGTCCATGCCCACAGTGTACCTACACAGGCTACACATGACCTGTCCATGCCCACAGTGTACCTACACAGGCTACACATGACCTGTCCATGCCCACAGTGTACCTACACAGGCTACACATGACCTGTCCATGCCCACAGTGTACCTACACAGGCTACACATGACCTGTCCATGCCCACAGTGTACCTACACGGGCGTCTCGACCTAATAACTCAACCTAATAATATATCCCGTATATCATAGTAATAATATATCCCGTCTATCATAGTAATAATATAATATATCCCGTCTATCATAGTAATAATATATTCCGTCTATCATAGTAATAATATATCCCGTATATCATAGTAATAATATATCCCGTATATCATAGTAATAATATATCTCGTATATCATAGTGTTGTAATATATCCCGTATATCATAGTAATAATATATCCCGTATATCATAATAATAATATGTCCCGTATATCATAGTAATAATATATAATATAATGTATAATATAATTTTTGTTCAGGTTTTTGGGTTATGATTTTATAAGGAATTTTTTTAAAGCTTGCATTGAGTGGACCTGACTATAATCTATAATAAATGTCATGTAATGGATTGTAGCTGGAGTTTTAAATAATTCAGCTCTGTCTCTGTTTCCCTCACATGGGAGCAAGAAGCAGGGCGGCTCCGCCTCTTTCTTTTGCGCTGTTTATTTTCTGTTTTTAGTGTTTAATTTTCCATTGAGAGGGGTGTGTGTTTGTGTGCTTGTATGTGCACGCGAGTAATTTGTGTGCGTGTGTGTGCGCGCGCGCGTGTGTGTGTGCGCGCGCATGTATGTGTTGTCATTAATTGACAGTCAGACATTTCCATTTCCTGTTTTCGTGTGATGGGTCTGCAGTCAGCAGTACAGCAACAGGAGTAAAAATATCCCAGGATCCTTTGCACTTCACTTTCTTTTTGTTATTGGAGTAACCAAAATGCCTATGGCCTTAAATGCAGTCAATGAGTTAATGTCAGCCCTGATCTCCCTCTGATTATTTTACAGTGAAGTGTTCCTGTAGTTTTGGGCATGGAGGTGGGGTTCCTTCACTGAGTGCTTCCTGTAGAAAACAGCCCTCTGCAATGTTGATCCTGTAATAGAACAGAGCAGGGAGGTAAAAAAACAAAAAAACGTGATATTAAATCCCTTTTTATTAAAAGAAAATGTTGCCGTCGTGTTTCATGGCACAGTGCGGGGGAAACCGCTTCAGCCTTCTCTTCAAATGCTTGATTTGATTGGACACATCGCACCTCCGGCTAATTTATTTATTTATTCTACGCTGAATATACCACCAATGCCCCAAATTCCGTTAGCCTGTCCCCCACTCCCCCGACTCGGCGATCTCGCCCGCGGTTGGCAAAGTTCGGGGACGAGAGCGGGGACACGCATAATCAAATTTTGTGTAGGTGGAAATTGCTTGATTTTGTGTGCAGTGTGAATTTTAATGGGCACTCCCTGAGAATGTGAGGAGAGCACATGGGAGTGTTTAATTGCAACACAGACCCATGAGGAGCAATTAAAGAATAATAACACATGATGAAAATACGATGGCAGGAAATGCTGGGAGGTTGCTAAGTGCAGCGGCGTGAACTGCCAGCAAATTAGCACCAGGCTCCATTGGTCCAGTTTTCAAAGTGCACAATGGGACACGTCATGTGGGAAAATCAATGAGTCATTGTTAATTGTATTATTTTATATATATTATTTTCCTTTTGGTTTCATTTAATTATTTCTCCCTTGCAAGTTTGACTGGAAAAGCTATGAAGTGCTTGCATCTCCAATGACTCAGTTTAAGTTGATTTAATTGGAAGGGAACTGTGCGATTGGTTCTATATCTATGGTTCTGTATCTGGTTCTATATCTATGATCCAGAATGCTTCACAGAATAATGGAATGTTCTCAGATCATGTGATCCCACACTTGTGACATCATTATTGCTAATGCTGCTCCTCTTAGCACAGTCGGGGCCTCTTTGGAAAATAGATTTCCATCTTTGTGGGACTCAACTGGATAAAGAAAATTAAATCTATAATATTGACTGACGTTCCCAAGAAAACCCTAAAAATTGTAAGATACTTTCTTGCATTAAAAGGCGATTTGTTTCAGATTTCAAAATAAACTTTTTTTCTAACAATTTTCCACATAGTTACCTAGAGAACTTAGTAGGGCACTGTTCTAGTGCATGGATGGGCCGGCCCCATGGTGTGGTATCTCTATGGGGAAAAAAGTCAGGAGAAACAACCCTTAAAGGTATCCATCCACATCTCCTCCATATCTGGCCACAGAGTGATGGTTTGGGGCTCGTTTGATACCTTAGACCAGGGGTGTCAAACGCCAGTCCTGGAGGGCTGCAGTGTCAACAGGTGTTTGTGGTTTTCTTTCAATCAGCCACCAATTAAGGCCTTGAGAACAAGGTGTGTGGATTCTTTCACCAATCAATGACTTGCATTAATCACTCATGTTGAAACACACCAAAAACCAGCAGACACCTCGGCCCTCCAGGACTGGAGTTTGACACCCCTGCCTTAGACCCTTGATGACGTACAGCCATTTCGCCAGTCATGTGTTCCATACTGTACCAGCGTAATTTACAGCTGAATCTAGTCTCACCCCCTAATTCTCATAGAGATCAGTTCAAATGCAGAGAGGTTATAGTATCGCTTGTAACAGTACCTGAAAATAAGATATCGAGAGTCTTTTGATGTTGATTGGTCACAGACTTCAGGAAGTAACAGCATGCAAAGGATATGCGACCAAATATTAAATATGATACTTTAAAAATATGTTAAAGCAAAGGGTATGAATACTTATGTAAATGAGATTTCAGTTTTCGATTAATACATTTGCAAAAATTTCTAAAAACATGTTTTCACTGTCATTATGGGCTATTTTGTGTAGAATTTTGAGAGAAAAAATGAACTCAATCTATTGTAGAATATGTCTGTAATGTAATAAAACATGGAGAAGGGGAAAGGGGTGGGCAGACTTTCTGGCTTGACTGTATATTATCCATTTATACAGCTGGATATACAGGAGCAGCCCCAAAAATTTGAATCGTGAAAAAGTTCAATATTTTTTGAAAGTGAAACTCATATATTATATAGATTCAGTACACATAGTGAAATATTTCAAGCCTTTATTTCTTCTAATTTTGATGATTATGGCTTACAGCTAATGAAAACACAAATTCAGTGTCTCAGAAAATTAGAATATTGTGAAAAAGTTCAATATTGGAAACTCATGGTGTCACACTCTAATCAGCTAATTAACTCAAAACACCTGCAAAGGTTTCCTGAGCCTTTAAATGGTCTCTCAGTCTGGTTCAGTAGGCTACACAATCATGGGGAAGACTGCTGATTTGACAGATGTCCAGAAGACAGTCATTGACACCCTCCACAAGGAGGTTAAGCCACAAAAGGTCATTGCTAAAGAAGCTGGTTGTTCACAGTGCTGTATCCAAGCATATTCATAGAAAGTTGAGTGGAAGGAAAAAGTGTGGTCGGAAAAGGTGCACAAGCAACAGGGATAACCGCAGCCTTGAGAGGATTGTCAAGCAAAATCCATTCAAGAATTTGGGGGAGCTTCACAAGAGTGGACTGAGGCTGGAGTCAGTGCATCAAGAGCCACCACGCACAGACGAATCCAGGACATGGGCTACAAATGTCGCATTCCTCATGTCAAGCCACTCCTGAACCAGAGACAACGTCAGAAGCGTCTTACCTGGGCTAAGAAGAAAAAGAACTGGACTGTTGCTCAGTGGTCCAAAGTCCTCTTTTCAGATGAAAGTACATTTTGCATTTCATTTGGAAATCAAGGTCCCAGAGTCTGGAGGAAGAGTGGAGAGGCACAGAATCCGAATTGCTTGAAGTCCAGTGTGAAGTTTCCACAGTCAGTGATGATTTGGGGTGCCATGTCATCTGTTGGTGTTGGTCCACTGTGTTTTCTGAAGTCCACAGTCAACGCAGCCATCTACCAGGAAATTTTAGAGCACTTCATGCTTCCTTCTGCTGACAAGCTTTTATGGAGATGCTGATTTCATTTTCCAGCAGGACTTGGCACCTGCAAACTCGCCTGACCTGAACCCCATAGAGAATCTATGGGGTATTGTCAAGAGGAAGATGAGAGACACCAGACCCAACAATGCAGACGACCTGAAGGCCGCTATCAAAGCAACCTGGGCTTCCATTACACCTCAGCAGTGCCACAGGCTGATCGCCTCCATGCTACGCCGCATCGATGCAGTAATTCATGCAAAAGGAGCCCCAACCAAGTATTGAGTGCATAGAAATGAACATACTTTTCAGAAGGCTGACATTTGTGTTTAAAATATTCTTTTTTATTGATCTTAGGTTATATTCTAATTTTCTGAGACACTGAATTTGGGTTTTCATTAGCTGTAAGCCATAATCATCAAAATTACAAGAAATAAAGGCTTGAAATATTTCACTATGTGTAATGAATCTATATAATATATGAGTTTCACTTTCTGACATGTGACAAAAAAATATTGAACTTTTTCACGATATTCGAATTTTTTGAGCTGCACCTGTATACTGAAGCAATTCAGGTTAAGTACCTTGCTCAAGGGTACAGCGGCAGTGCCTTACCTGGGAATCGAACCTGCAACCTTTCAGTTACAAGGCCAGTTCCTTAACCATTATACTACACTTCCGTCCTGTTCTAGTGCATGGATGTTCTAACCATCCCAGCTCTAACCCCACCCCGCCATGCTAACCCAGCTCTAACCCCACCCCGCCTTGCTAACCCAGCTCTAACCCCACCCCGCCGTGCTAACCCAGCTCTAACCCCACCCCGCCGTGCTAACCCAGCTCTAACCCCACCCCGCCGTGCTAACCCAGCTCTAACCCCACCCCGCCGTGCTAACCCAGCTCTAACCCCACCCCGCCGTGCTAACCCAGCTCTAACCCCACCCCGCCTTGCTAACCCAGCTCTAACCCCACCCCGCCATGCTAACCCAGCTCTAACCCCACCCCGCCGTGCTAACCCAGCTTTAACCCCACCCCACCATGCTAACCCAGCTCTAACCCCACCCCGCCGTGCTAACCCAGCTCTAACCCTACCCCGCCGTGCTAACCCAGCTCTCTCTGGTCAATCAGGCCACTACAGTGTTTTGAGATTCTTCATTTGAATATGACTGGGAGAAGAAGGTAGAAAGTATAATAAAGAGAAAATGCTTTAGCAAGCTAATATGACTAAGAAAATAACCAAAAATCTTTGCCTGGTGTCTAAAATATTATGCACAGCCTGTAGTTTTGGTCCGATGGCCAAGATCAGAAAGCAGTAAGACCTGACCTGCTAATCGATACTTTCTGCTCCGTCCCAGCTTTAAATGAATGCTTCCCAGGACTGGCCCTTGGAGCATGCCATGCGCATCAGTTTGCAATCTGTCAAAGCTCTCGGGGTGCACCATGTATGTCGGTTTGTATTCAGACAGGGCGCCGTTATGTCGGTCATCGAGCCGGTCCGGCGCCGTTATGTCGGTCATCGAGCCGGTCCGGCGCCGTTATGTCGGTCATCGAGCCGGTCCGGCGCATGAATAATGTTTGAAGCCCCAGCCTGGGAGGACCGTTTGATCTGTTTTTGCTGCTGGGGCTTACGAGTGAGAACTGGCAGTGTGTACGTAGCCAGTGAGAACATACTGGGTTTGAATCCCGGCCTGGGGCCTTTCTGTGTGGAGTTTGCATGTTCTCCTCGTGTCCATGTGGGTTTCCTCCCCCAGTCCAAGGACATGCAGGTTAGGCTAATTGGAGAGTAAATTGGGGTATGACTGCGTAAGTGAATGGTGTTTGAGCCCTGCGATGGATTAGTCCAGGGTGTATTCCTGCCTTTCATCTCATGTCTTCTGTGATCGGCTCCTCTTCCCTTCCATATGCGGGCGGCTCTGGCTGCAATCTATGGGTGTCTGATCGGCCAGCAGGGGTCGCTAGAGAGCAATGCACATGGAACCCTATCCAACTGAACCCTCCCATTACCTGGGCAACGTTATTGCCAACTGCATGTTGCCCTGTGGAGCTAGTCAGCACCGGCACGGTCTGGATCCGATCTGAGGCCGTGAGGCTCATTCATGCAGCACAGTGTGGCGTCAACTGAATTAGCTACCCAGCAGCCCTGAGCTATGTGTAGTTTTTAAATAGCGTTGATAGAGGAGCGGTGGCGCCGTTAAAGGAACCGCATTGTCGTGACAGTCACATCACACTGCTAATTTTATCATATTGCATCGTATTGTGATTAATCGTATCATCAGAAATAAAGAGAAATCGTATCGTTGTTCAGAGTATTGTTATTGTATCGTATCGTCATCATGTCAAAGGTGTACACCCCTACTGCTTACTGTGTGAGATCTCTGTATCATGTCAAAGGTGTACACCCCTACTGCTTACTGTGTGAGATCTCTGTATCATGTCAAAGGTGTACACCCCTACTGCTTACTGTGTGAGATCTCTGTATCATGTCAAAGGTGTACACCCCTACTGCTTACTGTGTGAGGTCTCTGTGAAACTATTGAGATGCGTTTCATGTGCAAAGCTGGGGTAACTGGTATACATGATTTTCTATCCATGGTAATGTCTTTTTTAAGATTAACGATTTATCGTCTGACTGGGTTCTGGGCGCAAGAGCTGATGTCTTAATAGGAATAGTTGATTGGCTTTCTAAATGTTTTACACACACCATTAGCTTTTACAGCTCGATTGAGTGGGACAGAGCCACAGCATTTGTGCCGATATAATTCTCAAGCTCAAGGAACTCTTTCCTTCCAGGTAAAACTTTCCCTTGTTTTACAGGTGGCATTTTTTTCTCTCTTAGCTTCTGTAGTTTTTTAAGAAGCATTCTTTGAAAGCAGCTGAGTGGGGGGCGGTGTAGTACTGTTTTATTCTGGTAAAAAAAGAGTGGATTCATATTTGCAGGCCTGTCCCTATATACTGTGTGTGTGTGTGTGTCAAAGGGCATACAGTGCCATGACATGTGGGGGTGTGTGCTTATGTATAAAAAGTGCTGTACTTTATACAGGGTGAAAACTAAATTTATAAAACAAAAAATGCCCTTTAACCCCTTAGTGCAGATGGCATATTTGGTAAATCATGGGGGTACTCTGTTTAAGGCTTTATAACTCCAGGTGTGAGCATCACATAAACTTGGTAAATGGCTTAAATGAAACAAAACCGGTGTACCATTTTTTGGTACAAACTTAGATTTGTTTATTTTCATAATTTAAGTCAAAATAAAGTGCCGGAAATGCAAGCAAAACTTTGCAAACAATGCAACAAAATATATATTTCTTCAAAATACTGAGAGCTACATAAGTGAAACAGATAAAACTACACATTTCCTGGATCATAAACTCCTTGTCCACAAGCATTCAATAATCGCAGGGTGATATACAGAACTAAAGATCTATGACACGAAATGTAAGCAGTGTAGCCTGATGTACCCAGGGTTTCCAAACCTATCCAAATTGGCTAAAATGTGAATAGCTGTAAATCTTAAACTAATCATACATTTCAGTGCAAATCAACCGTTTTGACTCATTTAACTCACCTTTTTATCATTTTCATGTGGGAATTATTTTGGATCAGTACAGGGGGGTGGATATCTAGGTGTCCAATAACCTACCCAAAACCTCTCCGAGAAATTATTAAAAAGCCTTTTGTCCTTTATAAAGCATATACATTTTACCTTACGATCACTTAATGGATGAAAACATTGATATTGCACAGTTTCAGTTCAGTGTTTGATGCCAAGTGTGCCATTTTTTCACCATTATCCTTCATATACTGCTTCATCCTGTGCGGTGCCTTCGTGGCCAACATGCACTCATCAATGGCACGGTCTTCAGTATGCTGTAAGGATCTGGTCCTGCAGTGGCTTCACTCTGAACAGTAGAGGGCACTGCTGGAGTGGCAGAGGTGGAGGGTCAAGCATGTTATAGGAACAAATTACATAATGCAGAAGCATTATAACACTGTGGTACACACAGCTAAATATGAAATCATTCACTCTTGTACTTCAGTAAACACTTTCTTCTGTATGCTACATTATGTAATATTTTGTTGCGTGCTCTAGGATGGCATTACTCTGTAGTGTGTTTCACAACTGTTGCTTATTTATTTTATTTATTTATTTTACATTCATCTTGCACACATCTGGACACAGTACATTTGAATACATATTTTCCATTCCCTAAGTGAAAAGCATCACCCATGGATATACTAATACCCCATAGAGTACATTATGCACAAAGAAATTACAATACAATAAAATAATATCGGAAAACACTACCAATGTTCTAGCTTCACGGCAAATCGAGGCATAAAATAAACTCCTCAAAAAAAGTTTGGAAACGTTATTTCGGTCGATTATTCCTCCCCTGTAATAATACCAATTGGTATTGTATTTTATATCGTTGGAAAGCCTGATTAGTCACCTTTACAACGAGGTACAACTTGTAAGGATCGTGCATTCGTGGAATGAGCAACACAGCTAACCGTGTGGGTAGCGGCCCAAAAAAAGTGCCAAAATCCCCTGCAATATTCTTCTGTTGGTATTCACTCTCGTTTTGAGTTGCTTGGTGGACTGGATGATTGCACTCTCCCACAGTAATAAGGAAAAAACAACACATATTGGCCATTTTTACACTTTATTCATTTTACACTGTCAGGGACCTCAGTAGCGTGTGGAAGATCCATACGCAGCCACAACAGCTTGGCACCTCCTCCTCATGCTGGTCACCAGCCTGGTCACACACTGCTGTGGGATGGCATCCCATTCCTCGGTGCCAATCAGGTGCCAGTCACACACCTGTGACTGGCATACACCTGCCAGCACTTGAAGCTCAAAACGAGAGTGAATACCAACAGAAGAATATTGCAGGGGATTTTGGCACATTTTTTTGGGCCGCTACCCACACGGTTAGCTGTGTTGCTCATTCCACGAATGCACGATCCTTACAAGTTGTACCTCGTTGTAAAGGTGACTAATCAGGCTTTCCAACGATATAAAATACAATACCAATTGGTATTATTAAAGGGGAGGAATAATCGACCGAAATAACGTTTCCGAACTTTTTTTGAGGAGTTTATAACGTACGACTGAGCAACCAAACAGAACAGCGCTAAAATACTAAATTTCATTGTGAATGCTATGAATTCTAACAAAGCAGGCCACCACGAGCCACTACGGGAACGGCACGAACACAATAGTATCAATACATTACAGTTATTTGGCAGACGCGTTTATCCAAAGCGATGTACAATAAGTGCATATTGAAGGTCATAGACACAATCTACGAAGCAGTCACGAAAGCGCTACTTTCACAACGTAGAAGCTATCGCTAGTCATCAACCGAATACAGTCCGCTATACATTCTAAGCTATGAGATAGCTAAACCAAATAGAAAATAAAAAATAAACGGAAAGAACGTACTATATAATTTGCCTTATACATGTAGTTATTCAAGGTGGAGTCTGAAAAAGTGTTTTCAAATATGTTCTGCATTATTAGCAGGCTAACAGTGGTCTATTACGACCGATGCAAATACAAAAATAACGAAAATATAGCACGCAGTGGAAAAACGAATGTATATAATCTAAATATTACAAGCAGTAATACTTACATGTCGAGGAGGATATCTTCCCCATATTGATAGGCACCTCTTCCACAGAATCTATGCTACAGGGATTAGAAGAATCTCTGTTGTCCTCTTCTGACCGACTTCGGGGGAAAACTACTAAAAAGTCACTTCAAAGTTGCGCGCAGTTTTATTGCGTAAGACCAAATGCGTCATACCAAACGCGTCAAACCAAATGCGTCATCTGCGCATGCCTGCGTAAAATTGTCGTGATATAACAAGTATTGCAGTTACGCTCGCCCTTAAATAGTTAATCCAAGCTTTCAATTACACATGTAAATTACTTTTGGGAAGCTTGTCGTGCCTTCTATTGGATAAAACAATTGTCGATCAAACCAGAATAAAATTGAAAGCGTCACAGCAGTGCAATCAGGAAGGGGGGGGTTACGCAGAGCTAGTTTCGTTTGTCTAATAGTGTTCCAATGCGCTGTGTATTTTTCAAACGGATTGTCCAAGACAATAAATGACCACAGAATCTTGAAAGGGACATATCTACGCTTAAATCCACGGGAGGATTGCACACGAATTCCATATTTAATAGCAGATATTGATAGTAGAATGGCATTGTATGATTTCACTTGTTTATGTCGGTATTGATTGAGCAGCGATTTGCACTGCTGTATTTGCATACGGTCGGGCTATTGGTGGGTTTATCTGGTTGCTGGACGGAATTCTGATATTATATGATGAATACATATATTTATGAACTCCCAACATAGACGCTATTGCCCACTATGTCACGCATGGGTAGGTATAGGCTGGGTGGGGAGTGCTTGTTAAATGGACTTGCTACGGAAAGATAGTGACACTTAGAAACTACGCATTGGCCAGAAATAGTCGCGAATCGTCTACCAATAAAGTTAAAATACCGCGTTTGGGTTTTCCACTAATAGTTTGGCTGCAGGAGCAACGCGTGTCTCAGTTGCGTAAAACTGTCTCGCATGTGAGACAAAATAGACTATCTGCACTAAGGGGTTACTAAAAGCTGAGAATCTGCACTTTGACCAAATGAATCTAAAATTGAGAAGAAAAAAATACAAATAAAAAAAAAGTGTTTGTCCCAAACATTATGGAGGGTATTATTTACTGTATTTACTGTGCAGTATATAGTGAGAAAGTAAAACATAGAAGGTAATCCTTCAGCTGGATAATTGCTTCTATTGAAGGTTGCAGCCCACGGTTAGTTTCCAATATTACAAATGTAAGTGACTTGGTCTAATGGCTCTCTGCTGTGCCCAGTGGTCTAATGGCTCTCTGCTGTGTCCAGTGGTCTAATGGCTCCCTGCTGTGCCCAGTGGTCTAATGGCTCTCTGCTGTGCCCAGTGGTCTAATGGCTCTGTGCTGTGCCCAGTGGTCTAATGGCTCTCTGCTGTGCCCAGTGGTCTAATGGCTCTCTGCTGTGCCCAGTGGTCTAATGGCTCTCTGCTGTGCCCAGTGGTCTAATGGCTCTCTGCTGTGCCCAGTGGTCTAATGGCTCCCTGCTGTGCCCAGTGGTCTAATGGCTCTGTGCTGTGCCCAGTGGTCTAATGGCTCCCTGCTGTGCCCAGTGGTCTAATGGCTCTGTGCTGTGCCCAGTGGTCTAATGGCTCTGTGCTGTGCCCAGTGGTCTAATGGCTCTGTGCTGTGCCCAGTGGTCTAATGGTTCCCTGCTGTGCCCAGTGGTCTAATGGTTCCCTGCTGTGCCCAGTGGTCTAATGGCTCTCTGCTGTGCCCAGTGGTCTAATGGCTCTCTGCTTTGCCCAGTGGTCTAATGGCTCCCTGCTGTGTCCAGTGGTCTAATGGCTCCCTGCTGTGCCCAGTGGTCTAATGGCTCTGTGCTGTGCCCAGTGGTCTAATGGCTCTGTGCTGTGCCCAGTGGTCTAATGGTTCCCTGCTGTGCCCAGTGGTCTAATGGCTCCCTGCTGTGCCCAGTGGTCTAATGGTTCCCTGCTGTGCCCAGTGGTCTAATGGCTCCCTGCTGTGCCCAGTGGTCTAATGGCTCTCTGCTGTGCCCAGTGGTCTAATGGCTCTCTGCTGTGCCCAGTGGTCTAATGGCTCTGTGCTGTGCCCAGTGGTCTAATGGCTCTGTGCTGTGCCCAGTGGTCTAATGGCTCTGTGCTGTGCCCAGTGGTCTAATGGTTCCCTGCTGTGCCCAGTGGTCTAATGGTTCCCTGCTGTGCCCAGTGGTCTAATGGCTCTCTGCTGTGCCCAGTGGTCTAATGGCTCTGTGCTGTGCCCAGTGGTCTAATGGCTCTGTGCTGTGCCCAGTGGTCTAATGGCTCCCTGCTGTGCCCAGTGGTCTAATGGCTCCCTGCTGTGCCCAGTGGTCTAATGGCTCCCTGCTGTGCCCAGTGGTCTAATGGCTCTCTGCTGTGCCCAGTGGTCTAATGGCTCTCTGCTGTGCCCAGTGGTCTAATGGCTCCCTGCTGTGATCAGTGGTCTAATGGCTCTGTGCTGTGCCCAGTGGTCTAATGGCTCTGTGCTGTGCCCAGTGGTCTAATGGCTCTGTGCTGTGTCCAGTGGTCTAATGGCTCTCTGCTGTGCCCAGTGGTCTAATGGCTCTCTGCTGTGCCCAGTGGTCTAATGGCTCTCTGCTGTGCCCAGTGGTCTAATGGCTCCCTGCTGTGCCCAGTGGTCTAATGGCTCTCTGCTGTGCCCAGTGGTCTAATGGCTCTGTGCTGTGCCCAGTGGTCTAATGGCTCTGTGCTGTGCCCAGTGGTCTAATGGCTCTCTGCTGTGCCCAGTGGTCTAATGGCTCCCTGCTGTGCCCAGTGGTCTAATGGCTCTCTGCTGTGCCCAGTGGTCTAATGGCTCTCTGCTGTGCCCAGTGGTCTAATGGCTCCCTGCTGTGCCCAGTGGTCTAATGGCTCTCTGCTGTGCCCAGTGGTCTAATGGCTCTGTGCTGTGCCCAGTGGTCTAATGGCTCTCTGCTGTGCCCAGTGGTCTAATGGCTCTCTGCTGTGATCAGTGGTCTAATGGCTCCCTGCTGTGATCAGTGGGCATATAATGGGGTTTGTTGCCGAGCACTCGTGGCTGTGTGTGTCACCTCCTCCCAGTTTCGATCCGCTGTCGACGGAGTGATTGGATTGCGATTGTCTCAGGGGGTGTGTGTTTGATGTGACAGGGTTATTGATAGGCTGATTGAGGGCTGATTGACAGGTCTGACAGCATCCATTTCCTTTGTCTGTAAAATGTGAGTTTATTTATTTTTTCTGTTATACAGAATCTCTGTGATATTCCATCAATATTAATCTAGTCTTCTGTCAATTATTATTATTTTTAAAAATATTTTAAACTTTCAGCCACTAACATGCAGACCTTGACATTTTCATTTTTTTCTGAAGGAATCTGGCATAAAACAATTTCTACAATTTTTCTGGGAATGTATAATCTGGACTAAATTGTTACATTTCTTTAGCGTAATATACATAATTAGAATTAAATATTTTGGTCATCACATTTTATTAGCTAAATTCTGTCATTATGATAATGGAACTATAGTGATGTTAACAATGATTATTCTATGAAAGGCCAGTTTGGATTGCGATGACTTTTAATAATGGTAGTGAAGTAATTGAGGGCTTTTTAACTGTTGCCTCTGGTTATAGTTATAAAGGGCATTCCTGATTCCTGTTTTATTGAGGGTTAGTGTACTGAAATGTTTTATTGAGGGTTAGTGTACTGAAATGCTAAAGCTAAGAACATGCTTGATTAAAGCTCTTGATTTAAGTGCCTGTAGGCATGCCGTTCTAACGTCACAAATTGTTGCTTCAGTGACATATGTAACATGTAAGTACATGTAAGTGTATAAAAGCTTGCTTCGCTTTCTGTCATAAAAGTACAGACAAAACAGGGGGCCATGTGAGGACAGGAGTTTATCACTGGAGTCAAAACATGTTTGATAACTCGCAGTTTGTGCAAAGAACCATTGCAGGTTTATTGTTATAAGTCCCCTCCAATGCCCCATTCCTCCATTGACCTCCTGTAATGGAAATGCACTATAATGTTATGGTATGCACAGACGTACAGCTATAGACTCTCACTGTATCAATATGGATCACAGTACCAACTAATGGTGCTGCTTTATACCAGTAAATTAGTTTTATATGTTGTATATGTATACTGTGATCAACTATTTCTATTTTAATACTTCCTCCTAAATTTGTAGTTTTAATGAATATTATAGTCTAAATTTCTTCTGTTGTTAAGGAAGCTGTTCAGACAGCACTGAACCTAATGCGTTGAAAGCTCCTGTCGTGCTGAGCTAATGCTAATTGCTGTCGTGCTGGCTAATGCTAGTTCTTATAGTGCTGTGCTAATGCTAACTCCTATAGTGCAAAAACTCTGTTCTGTAAAACACTGCAGAATCAACAGGAGGAAGTTAAACAGGAGATTAAAACATAAATATTCAAAAAAAGAAAATTATATTGCAGGTTTGAAATGCCCAATACTCATCTGCTCTGTTAGTTTTGTGTGTTAAAGAGCAAAAACGGCCGCTGCAATATCATTCTGAATATAAGGCCTGGCCTAGTCTGCTGAGAAACATGCAGTGTGCTATGCAATGAGGGAATGCTATGAGCTAGGAAAGACAACGCACTAATGTTATCTGTGCAATGCTATGAGCTAGGAAAGACAACGCACTAATGTTATCTGTGCAATGCTATGAGCTAGGAAAGACAACGCACTAATGTTATGTGTGCAATGCTATGAGCTAGGAAAGACAACGCACTAATGTTATCTGTGCAATGCTATGAGCTATGAAAAACACAATGTACAAACATTATCTCTGCAATGCTATGAGCTAGGAAAGGCACAATGTACTGACGTTATCTGTGCAATGCTATGAGCTAGGAAAGACAATGTACAAATATTATCTCTGCAATGCTATAAGCTAGGAAAGACACAAAGTACGGACTTTCTGTGCAATGCTATGAGCTATGAAAGGCACAATGTACTAACGTTATCTGTGCCATGCTATGAGCTAGGAAAGGCATAAAGTACTGACGTTACCTTTACAATGCTATGAGCTATGAAAGGCGCAATGTACTAACGTTATCTGTGCAATGCTATGAGCTAGGAAAGGCACAATCTTCTGATGTTATCTGTGCAATGCAGTGAAGTGCTGGTAGGGCAGTACACCTGTCTTGCTCGTCATAATTTAAGGATGTGCAATCATTTTTAACACTCAGTCTGGATTTTTATGTTGGGTCTTCTCTCTGGTGTGAAAGAGAAAGTATTGTAGATGTGCTTTCCCTGAAGGAGTGGTACAGACTGCCCCTGAAAGATTACATGAGACGGGACCTGCAAGCGCCCCTCACATTTAAGAGCAGAGGCTCTGGAGAGCCTCACTATACCCCTGGCTTTACCCCTGGCTTTGCCCCTCGCTCTTTTCAATGACGTGACTCATGCAGGCCAGATGGAAGGCTCTCAGTAAAGACATCTGCATGGGGACGTGTGCAGCTGAAGAGAGGCGCTCTGCCAGCGCTCTTAAACCTTTCCTTTTTCATAACAGCCCTGGCATTACTCAGGCGCTCTCTTTTAGACCAATTCAGTTTAAAAAATGCCTCATTTGTTTTCGCAATTTCCTCAGACTTGTATTTATGTCCACTGTGACTTTTTGTGATTTAAATTGGCTATTAAATATTAAATAGTCGTTTTAAAAATAAAAAAAATTAACCACAGGGTACAGCATTGTTACGAGAGCAAAACATACAGCCTTTCTCTTTTATATTTATATAATTCTTGCTTTTAAATTTTTATACGTCTGCAGTCCCTGAAATATCCGTTTTATCAATGTTATATCGACTGGTCTCACTCGCCAAACGGCCGCGCGCTCTCTTTACTTACCTTGCCCGTCCCTCCATTCCTAACCCTAACCCTAACCCTAACCCTAACCCAAACGGCCGAGCGCTCTCTTTACTTACCTTGCCCGTCCCTCCATTCCTGACTCCTAACCCTAACCCTAACCCTAACCCAAACGCTCGAGCGCTCTCTTTACTTACCTTGCCCGTCCCTCCATTCCTGACTCCTAACCCTAACCCTAACCCTAACCCAAACGGCCGAGCGCTCTCTTTACTTACCTTGCCCGTCCCTCCATTCCTGACTCCTAACCCTAACCCTAACCCTAACCCAAACGGCCGAGCGCTCTCTTTACTTACCTTGCCCGTCCCTCCATTCCTGACTCCTAACCCTAACCCTAACCCTAACCCTAACCCTAACCCAAACGGCCGCGCGCTCTCTTTACTTACCTTGCCCGTCCCTCCATTCCTGACTCCTAACCCTAACCCTAACCCTAACCCAAACGGCCGAGCGCTCTCTTTACTTACCTTGCCCGTCCCTCCATTCCTGACTCCTAACCCTAACCCTAACCCTAACCCAAACGGCCGAGCGCTCTCTTTACTTACCTTGCCCGTCCCTCCATTCCTGACTCCTAACCCTAACCCTAACCCTAACCCAAACGGCCGAGCGCTCTCTTTACTTACCTTGCCCGTCCCTCCATTCCTGACTCCTAACCCTAACCCTAACCCTAACCCAAACGGCCGAGCGCTCTCTTTACTTACCTTGCCCGTCCCTCCATTCCTGACTCCTAACCCTAACCCTAACCCTAACCCAAACGGCCGAGCGCTCTCTTTACTTACCTTGCCCGTCCCTCCATTCCTGACTCCTAACCCTAACCCTAACCCTAACCCTAACCCAAACGGCCGAGCGCTCTCTTTACTTACCTTGCCCGTCCCTCCATTCCTGACTGTCCCTCCATTCCTGACTCCTAACCCTAACCCTAACCCTAACCCAAACGGTCGAGCGCTCTCTTTACTTACCTTGCCCGTCCCTCCATTCCTGACTCCTAACCCTAACCCTAACCCTAACCCAAACGGCCGAGCGCTCTCTTTACTTACCTTGCCCGTCCCTCCATTCCTGACTCCGATCTCCCATCCACGAGTCCCTCCATTCCTGACTCCTAACCCTAACCCTAACCCTAACCCAAACGGTCGAGCGCTCTCTTTACTTACCTTGCCCGTCCCTCCATTCCTGACTCCGATCTCCCATCCACGAGTCCCTCTGCACAGAAGTAGCAGCCATGGCAGCACAAAAATCTACTTAAGACTTTGACTTTTCCCCCATTTTCTCACCCTTATCATCATTAGCTGACAAACTTGCCTCCGGCCTCAACTGCACATCAACTTTAAAATGAACGCAGAAGCCGTGACTTTGATTACTTCCTTGTTGTTTATTTCTACAGGCTGTGTGACAGGTGTGATGTCTTTTGTTTTTGTTTATTTGAGCATGCAGGTCAGTTCAGGAGAGCAATCTGTTCACACCACCGAACACTGGTATCGGATATGGGCCAAAAAATGTATTGAATGGTCAAGGCAGAAAGATCGGATCTGGGGAAAAAATCGGAATTGAGCATTAAGCACAAAGACGCTTTTCTACCAGTTTCTTATGATATACAATTTTATTTCAAAATTGTTGAAATAATGGAATAGATGAATAAGTTTAATTATAAGGTAAACATACAAACACGTTTACTGCGAAAAAAAAGTTATCTAGGGTGTACTTACCCTTTAAGTGATGTTTAGTGTATCCCAAATATATTTGAAATGTTCCAAGGCATATTTTATTCAGTAAAAGTGGTAATGGCATGATTTAGAATGACGTCGCTAAATTGGGATATTCACCCCTCTGCTCCTTCTCCAAAACGGACTTTAATCCCGCTTCCAGGATGTCCCATAAACATTGTTTTTAATGTTTGAATGTCATATGTTATTGTATTCTTAAAGGAGAATTTTTCTAAAGGGATAGTAATCTTAAGTTTTTATATTATTTAAGTTTTGGTGTATGTTTTTAATTTGCCCAGATAGTTTTATGTGCAATTAATAATATTCTAGATATTTACAGAAGTTTCTTATGGTCTGCTGGCCCATTGGTGGGTTTGCGATTTAATGCAAAAAATAAATGAATTAAAAATGACACAGACGTTATGCCTCCAGAGGCTATATGTGTGAGCAGATTAAATTTATAGTGTTTATTTACAAATGCAAACATAAAAATCTGTTTTTATAGTGTGCTGGTACTTCTGACATCATAAGCAATGCAAGCAATTCATTCTCAGGGCCAGAGAGAGTGGTTAGCCTACTGCACAGCTTGTGTTAGCCCGTGCTAGCCTACTGCACTGCCTGTGCTAGCCTACTGCACTGCCCATGCTAGCCTACTGCTCTGCCCGTGCTAGCCTACTGCACTGCCCGTGCTAGCCTACTGCACTGCCCGTGCTAGCCTACTGCACTGCCCGTGCTAGCCTACTGCACTGCCCGTGCTAGCTTACTGCACTGCCTGTGCTAGTCTACTGCACTGCCTGTGCTAGTCTACTGCTCTGCCCGTGCTAGCCTACTGCACTGCCCGTGCTAGCCTACTGCACTGCCCGTGCTAGCCTACTGCACTGCCTGTGCTAGTCTACTGCACTGCCCGTGCTAGCCTACTGCACTGCCCGTGCTAGCTTACTGCACTGCCCGTGCTAGCTTACTGCACTGCCCGTGCTAGCTTACTGCACTGCCCGTGCTAGCCTACTGCACTGTCTGTGCTAGCTTACTGCACTGCCTGTGCTAGCTTACTGCACTGCCCGTGCTAGCTTACTGCACTGCCCGTGCTAGCCTACTGCACTGCCCGTGCTAGCCTACTGCACAGCCTGTGCTAGCCTACTGCTCTGCCCGTGCTAGCCTACTGCTCTGCCCGTGCTAGCCTACTGCACTGCCCGTGCTAGCCTACTGCACTGCCCGTGCTAGCCTACTGCTCTGCCCGTGCTAGCCTACTGCTCTGCCCGTGCTAGCCTACTGCTCTGCCCGTGCTAGCCTACTGCACTGCCCGTGCTAGCCTACTGCACTGCCTGTGCTAGCCTACTGCACTGCCCGTGCTAGCCTACTGCTCTGCCTGTGCTAGCCTACTGCACTGCCTGTGCTAGCCTACTGCACTGCCTGTGCTAGCCTACTGCACTGCCTGTGTTAGCTTACTGCACTGCCTGTGGTAGTCTACTGCACTGCCTGTGCTAGCCTACTGCACTGCCTGTGCTAGCCTACTGCCTGCCTGCATTGTTAACTAGTATTAGCCAAGCTACTTGCAAATTGAAATTGCAGCTACAGTTATGTCTGATGTTTCAGCTACGTGCCTAACCATGTTTATTTGATCCCAAATTTATGGATCATGGAGAAGTTGAAACCAACAGAGGCTGTGAGGTTGACGGAAGGTATATTGATGTGCTGACATCCTGTTTGAGGGCAACTAGGTGTGCTGACATCCTGTTTGAGGGCAACTAGCCACATTTTCAGTAGATCTGGGCTGTCTAAAGGTAGCTGCTGAAAGTCACATGATTATTTTGTCACTTTTCCTGGGATGATGGAATTGCACAAAACATTTCAGTCTTATTGATTTGTTGTTGCCGTGAGGCTTTGCAGTAAGTTGCTGCTCTCCACATGCAGTACTGTTGATGTAAGACACTGTGGCACATCCTTCATTGAGTGCAGCGCTCTGTCTGCTTGCATTACAGGTCCAAATCATCCAAAAATAAGATTAAATGTAATTTTTTTTAAATAATGAGGTAATATACACATTAGCCCTGGAGGGATATTACTAGCTGCTTTGACATGAAGTGCATTAAACTTGTGATTGCCCCTTATACCAGCCACTGTGAAGGTCGGTAAATATCAAAAATATTCTTTGTCACACACAACTGCCTAGGCCAATTGGAAAAATAAGAAATACACCAAGAAATATAAAATAATATAAAAAAAACTAAAAGTAAACTAATTAAAACCTTTTTTACCGATATGCATCATTCATGATGTTTTTCTTTTCATGACTAAATGATCACCAGGGGTTGCCAGTAGGTTTGTATGGAACATACTTGGAACGTTTTACTGTGACTGACTGAACTCAATTGGAACAATAAAATTAATTCCAAGACTGAGATTAATAGCAGATTCTCTCACAGCCAATCACAAATTGATTCACAGCTGAATGTTCATCAACATTCTAGAATCGTTTTGGATTGGCTTGGTTTGAGCCTGACTAAAGATTCATAGAGCATGTGCTGATATGTATTCTTCATTCAGGACCTAGGTAATTGGAACACTGAACCATATTACCCTTGAAATGGAATTAGTTCACCCCTTTCATTTGTACAAATAGATGCCGTTTAATTTGTGTATGAATTGGATTGCATAATCTGCTAACCACTGGACACCCTGGTGGGGTTAATTTTCAGGGTCTGTGCACTGGATCAAATGAAATGCAGGCAGATAATTGAATTTTGTGGAAACGGCATCTCAGAGAATCACAAGCTGAGAATTACAAGCAGAGATGGCTTTTTTATCCCTTAAGACTGCTTTGTACTGCATCTTGTTCTTTGATAGGATGTGTGCATTACCATAGATATCCCTACTATATAATGTCTTTGTGACTGTATACAAAGCCTGGTGATTGTGTGTATGCATGTGCTTATATTCTCACTGCAAGGGAAGAGTCTGTATCTCTGATAGTTTCTGTTAGTCTTACCTAACTGCTTTCTCATGTACTGAAGTAATGAAAATTAAACGGATGACTTGACCCAAATATGTCAACATGTTGGTGTGATACCTTCGGTTGGGGCTCATTCTGTATTTTTGGGAACAACAATAAATCATGAAGATACCACTTGCAGTTAAGAATGAGGAAGAAAGGAGCGTGGCTGTCTCAGCTGTCATCTGCTTGCTGTTCGCCTGTTAATGTTCTTTCAGCTGTTCCCCTGTTTCTCTTTCAGCTGTTCCCCTGTTTCTCTTTCAGCTGTTCCCCTGTTTCTCTTTCAGCTGTTCCCCTGTTTCTCTTTCAGCTGTTCGCCTGTTTCTTTTTTTCCAGCTGTTTGCCTGTTTCCCTTCTTACAGCTGTTTGCCTGTTTCTTTCAGCTGCTCGCCTGTTTGTTTTTTCAGCTGTTTACCCGTTTCTCTTTCAGATGTTCACCTGTTTCTCTTTCAGCTGTTTACCAGTTTGTTTTTTCAGTTTTTTGCCTATTTTTTCTTGAGCTGTTCGCCTGTTTCTTTCAGCTGTTCACCTGTTTATCTTTCAGCTGTTCACCGGTTTCTCTTTCAGATGTTTGCCTGTTTTTCTTTCAGCTGTCTGCCTGTTTATTTCAGCTGTTCACCTGTTTATCTTTCAGCTGTTCACCGGTTTCTCTTTCAGATGTTTGCCTGTTTTTCTTTCAGCTGTCTGCCTGTTTATTTCAGCTGATCGCCTGTTAATGTTCTTTCAGCTGTTCCCCTGTTTCTCTTTCAGCTGTTCGCCTGTTTTTCTTCTTTCAGCTGCTCTCCTGTTCTTTCAGCTGCTCGCCTGTTTCTTTTTTTCCAGCTGTTTGCCTGTTTCCCTTCTTACAGCTGTTTGCCTGTTTCTTTCAGCTGCTCGCCTGTTTGTTTTTTCAGCTGTTTACCCATTTCTCTTTCAGATGTTCACCTGTTTCTCTTTCAGATGTTCACCTGTTTCTCTTTCAGCTGTTTACCAGTTTCTGTTTTTTCAGCTGTTTGCCAGTTTTTTCTTGCTGTTCGCCTGTTTCTTTCAGCTGCTTGCCTGTTTCTTTCAGCTGTTTGCCTATTTATTTTTTAGCTGTTCACCTGTTTCTTTCAGCTGCTCACCTATTTTTGTTCTTTCAGCTGTTTACCAGTTTGTTTTTTCAGCTTTTTGCCTGTTTCTGTTCTTTCAGCTGTTTGCCTGTTTCTCTTTAGGCTGTTAGCCTGTTTCTCTTTCAGCTGTTCACCTGTTTCTCTTTCAGCTGTTCACCTGTTTCTCTTTCAGATGTTCACCTGTTTCTCTTTCAGATGTTTGCCTGTTTTTCTTTCAGCTGTCTGCCTGTTTATTTCAGCTGATCACCTGTTTCTGTTCTTTCAGCTGTTTGCCTGTTTTTGTTATTTCAGCTGTTTACCTGTTTCGGTTCTTTCAGATGTTCACCTGTTTCGGTTCTTTCAGCAGTTCACCTGTTTTTTTACAGCTGTTTACCTGTTTCTGTTTTTTCATTATCAGTGCAAGCCCATTCTTGGCCATGGATTTGTGTTGGATAAATACAAGTGTCAATGCAAGAAAGGATTCTATCATCCCAGCAGGGTGGCTGTCAATGGCTTCAAAAGTAAGTTTTACCCAAAGTTTTCCCCCCCTCACATAACTTTACTTTTAAATATAAAAAAACAGTTGTGGTCCTTGAAGGGACAATGCATAAATACAAATTATTAGTGATTACAATTATTTAAAAAAAGATATATGTTTAAAAATGTATATATTTTTTGCTCCCTGAGTACACACCCTACACAGAAAATAAGTTTTATAGTATTCAGGGCATATTGGAATCCAAAATGATAATTACATGAACATAGATGTGCACGTGCACACACATACACACACACACACACATTCAGCCAGGCACACACACACCTGCATGTATGTGTACACGTGTATAAGCAGTCATTCATGTGCAGTGCTTTTGATGTTGCTACAGTATTGCGCTAGCAGTGTAATATTATTTATTACATTAGTAGATCTACATGTGTAATTTTGCCAGAGGTTAAAAGTCTGTATAGAGAAAAGCCTTAACTCATTCTCATGTCTTCTCTCTTGTGTACTCGCTATACTGTCAACACACTTCTGTTTCACAGCCACGC
The DNA here is from genome assembly GCA_022702515.1 of Ilyophis sp. 1 JC-2022. NCBI lineage: Eukaryota > Metazoa > Chordata > Actinopteri > Anguilliformes > Synaphobranchidae > Ilyophis > Ilyophis sp. 1 JC-2022. The sequence continues at coordinate 73,017 of CM040395.1, read as the reverse complement.
ACTTAGACAGCTTATGGCCTGAGGTATGATCAATCACTGAGCTCATTAGAGGCTTACAGGCCAAACCCTTTAAACTACAGGCAACCAAACAAAGCCACAGCGTGAGCAAAGATCAGGAAAATATTGACAAATCAGGTTTTGACTGAGAATTAGGCCTCCCCTTTCGCAAGAGCTCATCCTACAGTTTAACTGATCTGTCTCTCACAACATTGCAGTATTTCTAATTCACACACATTTAAATGTTTTAGGACAATTTGTCTTTAACTTTGACTAACAATAAGAAGTAATGTTTACTTGTCAGAGTTAAGGACAAATGTTGATTAAATACAGAAAATCCACAGATTTTACAGTCAGCTTCTCGTCTTTCCATCTCCCACCTGACCCTGACCTTTAATAACAGGGCTGTTGACCGTAAATACAAAAACAAATGTATTAATTTACTCCGTATATCAAAAAAATATATATATATTTTACCCAAAAATTAAAGGAATCTGCCAACAACATAAAATCCACATGGGAGATCATAAATCAATTATTGAATAAAAAATGCCAACTTCTACACTTCCCTCTCAGTTTTCCAATGGCAATAGTGCAATAAATGATCCGTATGATATCTCTTGTGGCTTCAACATTTTTTTTGTTAACGTGGGTGCTTCTCTCTCAAATAGAATAAAAGATACAGCTGGAAATCCAATGGACTACTTGAATGGTCTCTATCTCTCAGTATTTGAGTTTAATCCACCAAGCACCACTGAAGTACTGGATAAAATAGCTGATCTCCGGTATTCTGCAGCAGGTCATGATGAAATAAGTGCCTCATTGCTAAAGGAGGTTAGTTCCTCTATTGTTCATCATCTCACATGCATCTGTGCAAAATCTATGGAAACCGGAGTAGTTCCTAAAAACATGAACATTGTCAGTTATTCCACTCTTTAAATCTGGGGACCCTCGTAGCTTCACAAATTATCGCCCAATATCAATTCTGTCTTTTTTCTCAAAAGTTCTAGAAACACTTGTTTATAAGCTGATACTTACACATTTAAACGAACAAAAAATACTCTATGAACATCAATACGGGTTTCATAAGAAATGCTCCACAAACATGGCCCTATTGCAACTTGTTGATAAAATACATACAGCTATGAATAGTAATGAATTTGCACTCAGTCCCTGCCCCCGCCCCCGCTCCTGCTCCTGCCCCGATGAAATGTGGGTCCCTGTCCGACTGAACCCTCCCATATCCTGGGCGACAGTCATGTGTCACCCTGTGGAGATGCCGGCCAGAGTCAGCACTTGTACGATCCGGATTTCATCCATGCTCTGTCCCATTTCTGATTCCATCTTTATTTTCAGTAAGGGAGGAATTGCTACATTTTGGTTTCCTAATTTGCGATTTAAAACAAAAGTGTTTTAATCAAATACTTAGTTTAGCTGTGTGTCAGCTTCATCTCTTACAGTGAATCATGTGTGCTTATTGCTGTTTGATACACAGCAATCCCAAAGAGTCCCAGGAGTATGGTGTGATATTTTGAGATGAGTCAGTTGAGAGCATTGGGGATGGGTGGGCAATATGAAATCACAAGCAGCATAATTGTTATAATCTCTCTGGAGGTGGCCATCTTACTTTTGGAATTTTGCTGTTTTACATTTTAGTGTTTTAACAGAATATTGAGCTTTAGAATAGCGGAGTGTCAATTTCCCAAATCATTATTCCAAACACCAACTGGTGTATGATTGAGCCCGTGCACACTGGAAAATATAGTCCATCTCTATCGAGAATCATATGAAATCGTTTGTAAATGTTGGTTGCAGAGAGATAGTAAGCAGGTAATAAATGGATAATATGCTACAAAATAAGTGTTGATACCCTTAAAGGGGTAACATGGTGGTTTACCTTACTTTCTGTTTTTTTCTATGGTATTCGTACATAGGGGCATTGCAAAAACACCACGGAACTTGTATTTTCTTTAGGTTTGGAGAAATAGACAATTTAATTTTGCGGTCCCATTTTCAGGACGTTTCTCGTGTGACGTCACACGAGAAATGACCACGCTCCGGTGTCTCAAAACTGTCTATGGAACACTCCCCCATCCACTCCCACAAAAGAAAAAAGACAATTTGAACTTCACCAATATGCGGCGACAAGCTAATGTAAGTTATTCGGTTTCATCTGATTTTACTCTAAAAATGTCTTGGCTTTCACGATCTGTGTGTGTTAATGTCATAGTAGTTTGTCAAATATAGTTTTGAAGCTTTTAAACGTAGCATGACAAATTAGCGCCGTAGCTTCACGTCGTTTGGTGTAGCCAGCTTTCACCCCCACCAGTCACACAATCACATCGGCTGCCTTCAAAGCGACAAGCTAATGTATTGGGTTTCACCTGATTTTACTCGAACAATATCTTTGCTTTCATGATATGCGTGTCTTAATGTCAAATTCAGTGTGAACATATAGATTTGAAGCTTTCAAAAGTCATATATGACAAGCTAGCACTGGTCCTTTGCATAGCCAACTTGTAAGCAGTCACACTAACTTTCATGGCGACAAGCTAATGTAAGTTATTTGGTTTTATCATTTTACACTAAAAATGTCTGCTTTCATGATCTGTGTGTTCATGTCATATTCAGTTAAAAATATAGTTTTGAAGCTGTTAAACGTAGCATGACAAGCTAGCGCCATAGCTGTATGCATCTGCTTTTGGTAACGTTAACCCTCCTGCGCTATGGCAGTACCATATTCTAGCCTTACTTTATCTAACATATCCTTCTCTGGCATTAAACTGCTGTAAGGTTACCGAAGTGATAAGTTAATGTCAGCTCGCTGAATCAATCCTTCCCAGCATGCTTGCTATCTATAGGGTGGCCGACTGCAGTGGAGACGCACCATCGTTGTGCTTTTATCGTACTTTTTTCTAAATTATGAAAATTCGGGGATATGGCCTGGTAGGTAGCGTGTACCTTAATAATGTTTGGAGGTTAAAAGCTGGTGAGACATCTCACATTGCTTATATTAAAGACTTTGTAAACACCTATACACTTCCTGGTAAATCCAGTCTCGAGGTAACTATGGTAACTCTCTGACTGACAGTTCTCATTGATATGCCCACAAAACGAGGTGAACTTGTAGAATGGGAAATTTGGCCATATAAAAAGGAGTTTTATAGTACTTAAAAATGACTGAATAACAGCATTGATGGACACATTCACTTTGATGTTACCTAAAGATAACTGGCATGTGTCACATTTAACCACCATGTTACCCCTTTAAAGTGAAGTGTGGCCAAATATAGCTAACCCTAAAGCACTCCAATATCATTTCCATCTGTTTGAGTGATATGTGAGATGTAGGCAGTGTTTCTCTGCTTCGTGTTACAGTTAGGTTTTTGTTAGGTTTTAGGTTGGTTTGAGTCTGTTACACACTGTCTCCAATGAGCATAGATGTCTCTTCTTAGGAAACTGAATATCATTTATAATGGAGTTCTTCTGCATCAGCCATAAGGGGATAGACTGAGCTCAATCTCCAGTTTCCTTTTCATAAAAAAAAAAATGTAAATTCTAAATCAGCCATCAAATGCCAGTGAAATCAACTGAGTTGGCTACACATTGTGGAATTATTCATTACGAGAAAACTCGGGAAAGCAGTCAGTGGTTAAAGAACAGAATAAAGAATAAGAGTGAACACACTGCAAGGCAACACTGTACAAATTAAATACACCAGACACCCAGCACAACTAATAGTACACCAGACACCCACTCAGCACAACTAATAATACACCAGACACCCACCCAGCACAACTAATAGTACACCAGACACCCACTCAGCACAACTAATAGTACACCAGACACCCACTCAGCACAACTAATAGTACACCAGACACCCACTCAGCACAACTAATAGTACACCAGACACCCACCCAGCACAACTAATAGTACACCAGACACCCACCCAGCACAACTAATAGTACACCAGACACCCACCCAGCACAACTAATAGTACACCAGACACCCACTCAGCACAACTAATAATACACCAGACACCCACTCAGCACAACTAATAGTACACCAGACACCCACCCAGCACAACTAATAGTACACCAGACACCCACTCAGCACAACTAATAGTACACCAGACACCCACCCAGCACAACTAATAGTACACCAGACACCCACTCAGCACAACTAATAGTACACCAGACACCCACTCAGCACAACTAATAGTACACCAGACACCCACTCAGCACAACTAATAGTACACCAGACACCCACTCAGCACAACTAATAGTACACCAGACACCCACCCAGCACAACTAATAGTACACCAGACACCCACTCAGCACAACTAATAGTACACCAGACACCCACCCAGCACAACTAATAGTACACCAGACACCCACTCAGCACAACTAATAGTACACCAGACACCCACTCAGCACAACTAATAGTACACCAGACACCCACCCAGCACAACTAATAGTACACCAGACACCCACCCAGCACAACTAATAGTACACCAGACACCCACTCAGCACAACTAATAGTACACCAGACACCCACCCAGCACAACTAATAGTACACCAGACACCCACTCAGCACAACTAATAGTACACCAGACACCCACTCAGCACAACTAATAGTACACCAGACACCCACTCAGCACAACTAATAGTACACCAGACACCCACTCAGCACAACTAATAGTACACCAGACACCCACTCAGCACAACTAATAATACACCAGACACCCACCCAGCACAACTAATAGTACACCAGACACCCACTCAGCACAACTAATAGTACACCAGACACCCACTCAGCACAACTAATAGTACACCAGACACCCACTCAGCACAACTAATAGTACACCAGACACCCACTCAGCACAACTAATAGTACACCAGACACCCACTCAGCACAACTAATAGTACACCAGACACCCACTCAGCACAACTAATAGTACACCAGACACCCACTCAGCACAACTAATAGTACACCAGACACCCACTCAGCACAACTAATAGTACACCAGACACCCACTCAGCACAACTAATAGTACACCAGACACCCACTCAGCACAACTAATAGTACACCAGACACCCACCCAGCACAACTAATAATACACCAGACACCCACTCAGCACAACTAATAATACACCAGACACCCACCCAGCACAACTAATAGTACACCAGACACCCACCCAGCACAACTAATAGTACACCAGACACCCACTCAGCACAACTAATAGTACACCAGACACCCACTCAGCACAACTAATAGTACACCAGACACCCACTCAGCACAACTAATAGTACACCAGACACCCACTCAGCACAACTAATAGTACACCAGACACCCACTCAGCACAACTAATAGTACACCAGACACCCACTCAGCACAACTAATAGTACACCAGACACCCACTCAGCACAACTAATAATACACCAGACACCCACTCAGCACAACTAATAGTACACCAGACACCCACCCAGCACAACTAATAGTACACCAGACACCCACCCAGCACAACTAATAGTACACCAGACACCCAGCACCCAAACCATTAAAACCAAGGTTCCTCTCTGTGTTTGCCCTCCCCCCCCCCCCCCCACAGACGCAGGGGCAGGGAAGAGTGGGGGTCCCCATCGGGAGGGTCTGTCAGAGGGGCCCGGTAAATGTCTGCCTTGCAGGGAGGGGTGTGTCTACTGCCGGGACGATACGCCCTGCCACGCCCAGCAGGACAGCTCCCTGCGCATGGCTGTCATCTCCTTCCAGGCCCTGTGCATGCTGGGAGATCTTGTCAGCATGGTGGTGGTCTACCATTTCCGCAGAAACAAGGTGAGCAGTTCTGTATTTTTTTTATTTAAAAAACTATTTTTTTCAATAAGCAGTCAATTTAGGCCTTCAAGACAAGGTGTGTGGAAGCTTTAGCCAGCCGAAGACTTAAATCAAGAACTTGCTGAAACATACAGAAAACTGACAGAGGCTGCAGCCCTCCAAGGTTGAAGTTTGAGATCGCTCTTCTAGTTGAGCTGGAGATCTGTATTTGGGATTATCTGTACTGGGATTTGAGCTGGAGATCTGTATTAGGGATTATCTGCCCTGGAATATAGCCTTTTCTGACAAGGCATCATACAAAGATCCTTGCTTGTTAGAACCTCAGTTTTAATTCATCCATTAAAACTCGACTTTGAATTAAGCTGTTATAACCTCAGTTTTAATGCAGCCGTTATAACCACACAGGTCAGAATTTGTGGGACTCATAAATGAGGATTGAGTTATTCCCCCCTCTTGACTAAATGCAATGTTACAGATATAAACAGCTCTGTGATGTGGAGTAGTGTGGACAGTATATCTCACATTAGTCTTCACTGAATCAGTGGCTTTATTCCAGCTCTGCATGCTTTTTACTTAAAAACTGAGCGTGTGCAGAAAAGTCCGGCCGCTATGGCTACATACAGAGCTGAAAAGCACAATGGTTTTGGATTGCAGCGGGACCCTAAAGGCGTGGTCGTCCCCGCGTTACGCTCAGCAAACAATCCCTCTTTTTCTTCAACTATCATGGGCTCACTGCTTTTCTTCCCTATTTAACCTGTCCTGAGGTGTGATAGCATGGGAGACTGCAGGTCGTGTAGCTCTACTGCAGACTCAAGATCTCATCACATTTACACCTTTTTGGCTCTGGAAAGGTGCTATAATCATAATAATAATAATAATTATTATTATTATTATGCTACATTAGCAAGTGAAATGGAGATTGGGGACATTGGATGGTCAGCGTCAGAACAATATGCCTAGACTCCTATCTCTACAGTGACTGCCAGGCCCGCAGATCTCTACAGTGACTGCCAGGCCCGCAGATCTCTACAGTGACTGCCAGGCCCACAGATCTCTACAGTGACTGCCAGGCCAGCAGATCTCTACAGTGACTGCCAGGCCCACAGATCTCTACAGTGACTGCCAGGCCCGCAGATCTCTACAGTGACTGCCAGGCCCGCAGATCTCTACAGTGACTGCCAGGCCCGCAGATCTCTACAGTGACTGCCAGGCCCGCAGATCTCTACAGTGACTGCCAGGCCCGCAGATCTCTACAGTGACTGCCAGGCCCGCAGTGTCAGAATATAGAACATTGGTTCTCGGGTCTGCAGGGGCTACTGGTGTTCTTTATTACTTAATTGATAAATCATAGCAGTTTGTTTCACAGTTAACTCACTGCGCATGGTGTCCAGTATATTGGGGCTGTGGAGATTAAGGTGTTAAAGCCCAACTGTTTACCTATTGCCACCCTGTGTGGTTCAGATGTAATCCATGCAGTTTTAGCCCACAAACCTCACCTAGGCCCTGACCTGTAAAGGATATCAGAGTATGAATTGGGTACCACTGGTGTGGAGCATAATTCAGATGTCTTAGCTAACCATGAATGAACCAGGGTTGATGGACTTATCCACAGCAGACACTGCATGATAAAACGCCTTAAACAACTGCAATATAGATATTTTAATTTATAAGAAACACTTTTTATTTTGTTTCACAGAGAATCAGAGCATCTGGATTGGTTCTAATGGAAGCCATTTTGTTTGGAGCCCTGCTGCTGTACTTCCCAGTAAGTCTTTTCCCCTCTTTACTGTACTTTACTGTGTATGACTCTCTACTGTACAGTGCCTTACTGTGTATGACTCTCTACTGTACAGTGCCTTACTGTGTATGACTCTCTACTGTACAGTGCCTTACTGTGTATGACTCTCTACTGTACAGTGCCTTACTGTGTATGACTTTACTGTTCTGTCAGTGCCTCTGAAGGTATAGAATGTGCACATTTACCCCCAGCATAACCGTTACACACGCTAGAACTCTCACATATACCCCCAGCATAACTGTTACACACGCTAGAACTCTCACACTGTGTGGGGAGTGTTCTGAAACAAAATGGCTGCCATGCATCATCTGTTGGCTGTGTTTAAGGTAAACTACTCTTACTCTGGACATAGGGAAAGCTGCTATATAAACCCATGATGATAATAATTATCAGTGTATGAGTAATAATAACAATCATCATAATTATCCTAATGATTGATTTTCTTATTACAGTAATAATGTGCACACAGTGTGTGCGTCAAAGAGTTCAGAACCAGGGATAGCGCACCTGAACAGTTGTGTATAGATCCTTCTGTGCACCTGGGCGTGTGTAGATCCTTCTGTGCACCTGGGCGTGTGTAGATCCTTCTGTGCACCTGGGCGTGTGTAGATCCGTCTGTGCACCTGGGTGTGTGTAGATCTGTCTGTACACCTGGGTGTGTATAGATCCTTCTGTGCACCTGGGTGTGTGTAGATCTGTCTGTGCACCTGGGTGTGTATAGATCCTTCTGTGCACCTGGGTGTGTGTAGATCTGTCTGTGCACCTGGGTGTGTATAGATCCATCTGTGCACCTGGGCATGTGTAGATCCTTCTGTGCACCTGGGCATGTGTAGATCCGTCTGTGCACCTGGGTGTGTGTAGATCTGTCTGTACACCTGGGTGTGTATAGATCCTTCTGTGCACCTGGGCGTGTGTAGATCCGTCTGTGCACCTGGGCGTGTGTATAGATCCGTCTGTGCACCTGGGCGTGTGTAGATCCGTCTGTGCACCTGGGCGTGTGTAGATCCGTCTGTGCACCTGGGCGTGTGTAGATCCGTCTGTGCACCTGGGCGTGTGTAGATCCGTCTGTGCACCTGGGCGTGTGTAGATCCTTCTGTGCACCTGGTAAAGGGGCTGGCGGCTGGTCTATTGTGCAGAATACATGTGCATGAACCAAACCATTTAGCCATGTATTGATTTATTGATTTAGAGCAGGTAATCGGTGTAATGAACAGTTAATGAGGTCTTGGAATGCTATTATTGATAATGAAAGAAGCTCTAGCAGATGTCTCTGGGGGTATTGATTGTGCAGTCCTGACCTTCTGCATACAGACTCCGGCATGTGCGATGCACACAGCCCTGCTCTTATCTGCATTTGGGAGGAGGTTTGTGCAATAATTCTGTTCCTGGAGCCGGAACTATTTTTAACATCCAAGCTGAGGCAAGCGCAGGTGTGTGCTCTGCCCCAGGTTCCAGTGGCTTCCGCCCAGTGGGGTTATGCATTTTAGATTTTTTTGAGCATGTCACATGCAGAAAGATGGCTCCCTGTCGGGGGACCAGGTCCAGGGAGTCGCTGCTTCGGTGAAATTTCTTATCCCGGGCTGCGAAAGGAGAGTTAGTGTTTGAGCGTTTGAGCCTGGGGATTAGTGCCCCTCCCCTACCACACCCCACCTCCTCCTGCTTCTGCTGCACAAAAATAACACTCTTAGCTCTCCTCTCCAACCTCCATTTGCCATGTTTTCTGTTGTTTGTTGGATGGGGCCAGATAAAAATTGACATTGATACATTGCAAAAACAAAACAAAAAAGGATGAAAAAAAGTAATCCAGTCTATGGTGCCATAATATTTATAGCTTATGCTAATTACCGGTGCTTGTGTAGAATATGTTAATTTGTTGTTTGTCTGATAGGGACAGATACAAATTGACATACATGAAAATGTTAAATAGGAAATGTTGGATTATGCCATAATATTTATAGTTTATGCTAATTTGAAATGGTCGTAGACTACTGTTGAAAAAGGTTTACAATTTCATTTTTGTTTGTTGGATGGAGACGGATACAGACTGACATGGATGCATTATAAAACAATGATTCAACATATTGTACCATAACATTTATATAATTTGCTAATTTCCCATGCTTGTATAGACATATACATATTTGCTATGTATTTGTTTGACGTGGACCGATACTAATTGAAATTGATACAAAAACATTGTACGATAATATTTCTAGCCTAAAATAATTTCCAATGCATGAAAATAATGTACATGCAGTGTGTTTGGTTAGGGTTAGGGTTAGATTGTGGAACATTGGATTAGAGTCCTTTTAAATAGTAAAGATAAAGACATACGTTTATCTTGCCTATCACTTAAAACTATTCCCCATTTCAAATAATCATTTTAATTTCCAATAAAAGGCAAACTACTGGCCCAGATCCAATCAGACCGCAGTGCACATGGGCACTCAGTGCACTAGGAGGTTAACACCGGGGGGGTGCGGGGGCGGCTTTCACAGTGTGCGTGGAGGGAGGCTAACGAGCAGCCGCTACCGATCGCGGGGTCACGCTTTTTGACCTGCTGTTGATATGACACGGTCCCCCGATTGCACTGCTCTGTCATTTCCAATCTGTGAGAAATGCTAAAGCATCAGATCTGTTACGGGCAGCCGCATCGCTCCTGATGCTAAAGCGTCAGATCTGTTACGGGCAGCCGCATCGCTCCTGATGCTAAAGCGTCAGATCCGTTACGGGCAGCCGCACCGCTCCTGATGCTAAAGCGTCAGATCCGTTACGGGCAGCCGCATCGCTCCTGATGCTAAAGCGTCAGATCCGTTACGGGCAGCCGCATTGCTCCTGATTCTAAAGCATCAGATCCGTTACGGGCAGCCGCACCGCTCCTGATGCTAAAGCGTCAGATCCGTTACGGGCAGCCGCATCGCTCCTGATGCTAAAGCGTCAGATCCGTTACGGGCAGCCGCATCGCTCCTGATGCTAAAGCATCAGATCCGTTACGGGCAGCCGCACCGGTCCTGATGCTAAAGCGTCAGATCTGTTACGGGCAGCCGCACCGCTCCTGATGCTAAAGCGTCAGATCCGTTACGGGCAGCCGCACCGCTCCTGATGCTAAAGCGTCAGATCCGTTACGGGCAGCCGCATCGCTCCTGATGCTAAAGCGTTAAATCCGTTACGAGCAGCCGCATCGCTCCTGATGCTAAAGCGTCTGATCCGTTACGGGCAGCTGCACCGCTCCTGATGCTAAAGCGTCAAATCCGTTACGGGCAGCCGTACCGCTCCTGATGCTAAAGCGTCAGATTCGTTATGGGCAGCCACATCGCTCCTGATGCTAAAGCGTCAGATCCGTTACGGGCAGCCGCACCGCTCCTGATGCTAAAGCGTCAGATCCGTTACGGGCAGCCGCACCGCTCCTGATGCTAAAGCGTCAGATCCGTTACGGGCAGCCGCACCGCTCCTGATGCTAAAGCGTCAGATCCGTTACGGGCAGCCGCACCGCTCCTGATGCTGCCGTCTGCCAGGGAACAGGCTGATAGATGCGCTGCGAACTGCTTTTGGGGTCAGAGCAGTGTGACCCTCCACATTTAATCCTGGAGGGTCACACTATCTGCTTTTTTTTTCTGCATTAACTCTATAAACTTCACCCCTAGTGGTTGAGACGTATCCATCTCAATTACAGTATTCATTTTTGTCTGAAATGATAAACTACAGCTTTAAGAAAACCCCGTAAATTTTGATGCAGTATTTTTTAAAAGGGTAGCCTCTTGTGAAAACCTCAGTTTCTTCAGTTACACTGCAGTGCAATAAATTAGGAGGGAGCTATTAATAGCCCAAAGCACTTACGACCCTCCTCTCGCCACAGCCACAGACTGTAAAATGCATAAAATGCACTTTATACACGCTAAGAAAATCATGTTCACGTATAGAAACAATATTTTTTTTTTTAAACATTGTACAAATGAACATTTGCCGTTTTCCTTGCTTACTGTACTCTATATAGTACCTTATGCACTTTTGGTTTAGAAGACACCAAATTTTTTTCTCCAAAATTTTTTTCTCCAAAATTTTTTGTATAAATATCTTTAGGAAAGCAAGTACTTACCAGTATATTCAGCTATAGCTGTTTTCTGATTAACCCTGAAGAGTTTATCTTGTTACATTTCGCCAAAGTCCCGTACAGTCGACATTTCCACAGCGACCACCCGTCGCATTTAGGGCTGAAATAGTTTGCTGTTGTTGTGTAAAAACATGCGCGCTTTTGTATGTAAAAAAACAAAAAACAAAACAAAAAAAACGCATTTAAATACATTAGGCTACTTATGTTATGGTTATTATGTATATACTGTATGTGACTATTAGGAAATAAACAGATTATGTTAGAAATGTCTGAATAATACAGCTTCTTCTTCAATTCAAACTTTAAACCATGGATGTGCAGCGAATATATTTTGAGATATTGACATTTAAATAAAATTAGTAGAAACGATGTGAGAATTGCCTCTGAAGGACCAATGTGTAAACAGAGTTAAATAATTTATTGTAAGTGGCTGATTGGCTAAACAGTGCGGCTGCCTTGTTTCCGGGGCCTAACTTGGATGCTGATTGAAAGGAAACCACAGAAACCTGCAGACAGACGCTGTGTCCCACCAGAAAAGGAGTTAAACCTGAGGACACAGCGCCCCCTCCAGGACTGGAGTTAAACCTGCTGATACTGTGGCCCTCCAGGACCCTGATTTGGATTCAGTGTGGCACAGCCTGTAGCCCATTAGGGTGTATACAAGCCCCCTGCATGGTCAGGGGTTTGATCCCACACCATTAGGGTGTATACGAGCCCCCTGCATGGTCAGGGGTTTGATCCCACACCATTAGGGTGTATACGAGCCCCCTGCGTGGTCAGGGGTTTGATCCTACACCATTAGGGTGTATACGAGCCCCCTGCGTGGTCAGGGGTTTGATCCCACACCATTAGGGTGTATACGAGCCCCCTACGTGGTCAGGGGTTTGATCCCACACCATTTTACGCTGTGATCGCTTCTCTATCTGTTCCCTTGTCTGCATTCTCTATATCTAAGTACGTTTTTATTTATTTTTTTAAATGAAAAGAGAAAAGATTGGACTCCGGGCTGATCTTTTACTTTTATTTACAGTTATACTTATTAGCTTTTAAACATTCTTATTATTTTAATGTAACAGTATCCTACCCCTTATCTGGCTTGTAAAGTGTGTGATGGTACCAAAAATTTATGATTTCCTCCCCCACTAATAAAACTGCTTTGTGCGTCTGGTGTAGTGCTGTGCTCCATGCATCTTTAAAGCCTCCATCAAGATCTGGCATGATGCGATAAAAATAAATGTGCTGATTAATTAATGTCCGAGCTGGGACACCCTGATTTCTATCTGAAATGTAATTAAAACATTTTTAATGCTGCTCCCTTTTCCCAAACTTCCTCCTCCAATGCATTTGGCTACCATGCTACCAGCTCAATGCATTTGGCTACTATGCTACCATCTCAATGCATTTGGATACCATGCTCCCGGCTCAATGCATTTGGCTACCATGCTATCATCTCAATGGCCCTGGTGTAATCCCCTCTGGAACAAAGTTGGCCATTACTTTTTCTCACAGAATAATTTTAAAAAGCTTCTAGAATATGGAGAAATAGGAAAGAAAAGCTGTTCAGTCTGAATCTTCACGATACACATTATAGGGAAAAGAAAGAATGGTGTGTGTAGGAGGAGGGCTTCATATGTTTGCTTTCCTATTAATGCTTTGATTTTAATATTTTTTTTACCATTTCCAGCCTGTAATGTAGTCTGGTTTTAACTGGAGTTGATTAACTGGAGTTGATTGAGTAAAGGTGCAGTATTCATTCCTTATACAGAGAGATGGCTGAAATCAAAGTGATAGTTTGAATGATTTTTGGTGTAATTTTCATTGAGTATAGAGACTTAGAGAACTGCGCCATTATTGCACCGTGTGGTGTCCTCTTTGCTGTGTGCAGCTGGCAGCAGGGTATTAGGGTATTATTGCACCGTGTGGTGTCCTCTTTGCTGTGTGCAGCTGGCAGCAGGGTATTAGGGTATTATTGCACCGTGTGGTGTCCTCTTTGCTGTGTGCAGCTGGCAGCAGGGTATTAGGGTATTATTGCACCGTGTGGTGTCCTCTTTGCTGTGTGCAGCTGGCAGCAGGGTATTAGGGTATTATTGCACCGTGTGGTGTCCTCTTTGCTGTGTGCAGCTGGCAGCAGGGTATTAGGGTATTATTGCACCGTGTGGTGTCCTCTTTGCTGTGTGCAGCTGGCAGCAGGGTATTAGGGTATTATTGCACCGTGTGGTGTCCTCTTTGCTGTGTGCAGCTGGCAGCAGGGTATTAGGGTATTATTGCACCATGTGGTGTCCTCTTTGCTGTGTGCAGCTGGCAGCAGGGTATTAGGGTATTATTGCACCGTGTGGTGTCCTCTTTGCTGTGTGCAGCTGGCAGCAGGGTATTAGGGTATTATTGCACCGTGTGGTGTCCTCTTTGCTGTGTGCAGCTGGCAGCAGGGTATTAGGGTATTATTGCACCGTGTGGTGTCCTCTTTGCTGTGTGCAGCTGGCAGCAGGGTATTTTGAATGAGCCATTTTTGATGGGAGTCGCTCAATTCAACACTGGCACATGACCTCTAAGTCCTGTGCTCTCATTGGCTGAGGTGGTGGGGGAAATTGGGGAGGTGAGTCACCATACTGCATAATCATCAATTCAGAGATGATTTATGAAGCCTTACCTCATATGTACTGTTTGAAGATAAAAGCTTTTTATTTGGGCTGCTGCCATGTTGAAAATGGAAAAATTGATTAAATGTTAAAATGAGTTTCAGATTACTGTCAAATATGGAATGTTAGGAGAAGTTTTGGGACTGGAATGAGGCAGTGACTTTTCAAAACATGTTTTTCATGTCTGCTTCCTGGGGTGAATTCATTCAGTACAGGAAATTAATAAAATTAATGATTTTCCCTAAATGTTAATTGCATGTAAATTGATTTTTTGAATTGACAGAGTTGGAATGGGATTGAGCCCAACTCTGGTGAAAGATGATGATAAAGTATATTTCAGTGTGCAGGGATTGGGTGTGCACAACTCCGGTCCTGGAGAGCTGTTCTACATGCTGGTTTTTCTTTCAACCAATTACTTTAATTTAGCTGACAGCTCTATAAATGATGCTGTTGCACTCCTGTACTTGAGCATAGTAAAATCTTTAGGATACACTTCCAGTCTCTGGCTGATCTGAACAAGATTAAGATATGATTGTGCCAATTGAATAATTAAGAGCAGACGTTGGCACAAAATCCTGAAATGAATCGGCCCTTGTGCACCCCTGGCTTATATGAATTAATAAAGACTCAAATACCATGAAATGCAGTACAAGCAGTAACATGAAATGTAATGCGTTCAGTGCCGTGGGTCCACAACTGGGTGTTCATAGAGCGGTATGTCCACAGCTGGGTGTTCATAGTGCATTATATCCACAGCTGGGTGTTCATAGTGCATTATATCCACAGCTGGGTGTTCATAGTGCGGTATGTCCACAGCTGGGTGTTCATAGAGCGGTATGTCCACAGCTGGGTGTTCATAGTGCATTATATCCACAACTGGGTGTTCATAGAGCGGTATGTCCACAGCTGGGTGTTCATAGTGCATTATATCCACAGCTGGGTGTTCATAGTGCGGTATGTCCACAGCTGGGTGTTCATAGAGCATTATATCCACAGCTGGGTGTTCATAGAGCAGTATGTCCACAGCTGGGTGTTCATAGTGCGGTATGTCCACAGCTGGGTGTTCATAGAGCAGTATGTCCACAGCTGGGTGTTCATAGAGCAGTATGTCCACAGCTGGGTGTTCATAGAGCAGTATGTCCACAGCTGGGTGTTCATAGAGCAGTATGTCCACAGCTGGGTGTTCATAGAGCAGTATGTCCACAGCTGGGTGTTCATAGAGCAGTATGTCCACAGCTGGGTGTTCATAGAGCAGTATGTCCACAGCTGGGTGTTCATAGTGCAGTATGTCCACAGCTGGGTGTTCATAGTGCAGTTCTAGATTAGTGTTGATACACACACAGGGGCCTATCTCGACCTCAGGAAGGTTAAAACCAACAGTTGCTTCCATGACTTGATGATACATCTAATGTGCCACGACAGGCATAAAACAAGGTGAAGTAACATCATCATTCAAATCATTAATCTTTCTCTCGATATGCAGCAGCTACAAATCCTGTGGGTGAAGGACAAATCCGTCCCGTTACTGTGGTGCAAACATTGTTTTTAAATGACAACATCCTGTCAGCACGGATGGGCTGGTCTCTTTTGAGGGGCTTAGGGAAGAGCAGAGGATTTTTTCTTGCCTTGTTGACGGATCGGGATTAGCTGAGTTACAGCAATATTTGTAATTTACTTTAACAATCAAAAGCAATAATTTCTATTTATTTATTCACAAATATAGTTTAACAAGTTCAGCCATCACTAAAGCAAGCTTGCCAAACTTGTTGTGAAGTTTGTGAAGAAAAAGATAGAACACTTCACAAGATAGACTTTTACACTGACTGTGACACCTCTCACCAGGACTGTTCCGTGTGCTGGTTTTTGTTCCAACTAATTACCTTATATTTCTATAAACCATGCTGTTGCACTCCTGTACTTGAGCTCAGTAAAATCTTTAGGAAACACTTGCAGTCTGCGGCTGTAGCTGGCAATTATACATCAATCACCTATAGATTTCGTAAAGTACCAAAGTACCATCCGCTGCGTCACTCACACTGGCATAAAGCGGAAGGTTTTGGAAATACCAAACTAGTAAACCTCATGCATCGCCCTATGTCCCCCTTGACATGGAAGTCTTATTGGTTGGAAAGCATGTGACTGAGGTTTTAAGGTATTTTGTTTACACCTCCGTCACCCTAACCCATAAATTGGACTCTTCTATTATCACATTTCTAGGAGGGGGGATGTTACCCCCCCCTCTCCAAGGCTCTCTAAAAGAATCATCCATCATTGCCCACCTAACTACCCTAGTTAAAGCCATCTCAGGAACCACAAAACGCCAGCAACATTGTGCAAGGCTGTTAGCCACAGACTGCACAGCGCACATCAGGCCTGCACAGCGCACATCAGGCCTTTACATGTGCTAGAGCAGTGCTTTAACAGGATGAACCACCCAGCAGCACCTACAGAAAATGAACATTCCTTATCGGCACTGCGGCTTGTATGGCTTGTACGTCTCCAGACTCATTTCATGTCTTTGAATGTATTTCAGAAAGCAAGTGGAGTGGCTGACAGTGGTTCGATAACAGTGTGTGAGCACTTCTTTAATCAATAAACATAATTTTTTTTGCTGCCATTTATCCTGTCTGTTGTAACTCCTTCAATTAGCCTGCCTGTGGGTGACGCCTATCTGGGCCCATATCAATATCAGGGTGAGCTTTTGTTCTGGGAGCTTTTTGAATTACAGGATTAACCCCTTTGCACAGATGGCACATTTAGTCAATTCTCATCTATTTACGGGGTGCTCTGTTTAAGGCTTTATAACTCCAGGTTTGAGCATCACATAAACTTAGTAAATGGCTTAAATGAAACAAAACATGTGTACCATTTGCAATACAAACTTAGATTTGTTTATTTTCATAATTTAAGTCAAAATAAAGTGCCACAAATGCAAAGAAACTTTGGGAAAATGCAAAAAAATTGTGAAACCGGTAAATATATACATTTCCTGGATCATAAACTTCATGTCAGCAAGTACAAAAAAAATGAAGATATATGAGAACTACGAAAAGAATATGAATGCAAAATATAGCAGGTATATCCTGTTGTCCATTAGGTATTAATGGCTAAATTGTGCATGCACTCTCAAAAAAAAAAAAAAAAAAAAAAAAAAAAAAAAAAAAGAATATATAAGGGGGGGGGGGGATTGGACACACACAAAAATTTTAATATATCAATCATACAATTTCCAATGTAGCACATGATTTTTTGATTTTGACCAGACATTGGGACTTGAAAACTAAAAAACAACAAAAAAGAAATTGTAAAAATTCTAAAAAAAAAAAAAGTTATGTGCAATAAAGTGAAATGACACAGAAAAAAGTATTGAACACGCTAAATTAAATGTATTTAATACTTGGTAGAAAAGCCATATTTAAGGGTTGTTTCTCCTGACAGATTTTCCTATTGAACTCTATGGAAAAATAAGTCAGGAGAAGAAACCCTTCAAGTTATCCATCCATATCTACTGTATTTCTGGCAGCAGAGTGATGGTTAAAGGCTTGTTTAATACATCAGACCCTTGATGACTTAGAGCCACTTAGCCAACCACGTGTTCTATACTGTTCCAGTGTAATTTACAGCTAAATCTTGTCTCACCCCCCAATTCCCAGACAGTGTTCGAGTGGAAAAATTAACTTAACTTATTATCTGTAGCCAGCGAGACCAACGGCATTTTAGACGCAAACATTTTTACATATCATATCGCAAAAGGCAATACTCCCCTCCCATCAATGTGGGAGTGTGTGTTCTTCTCTGTGGGGTGGGGGTGTGTGTCCTTCTCTGTGGGTGGGGGTGTGTGTCCTTCTCTGTGGGGTGGGGGTGTGTGTCCCTCTCTGTGGGGTGGGGGGGTGTGTCCTTCTCTGTGGGGTGAGGGTGTGTATCCTTCTCTGTGGGGTGGGGGGGGGGGGTGTCCTTCTCTGTGGGGTGGGGCCAAGGATTTGACAACAAATGTAGGGAAGAACTGCATACTCTAGCTGTAAATATTTGTATTAATTTCTATTTCAAGAGATTTGAGTGGAATTTTGGTTCACACACTGTCCTTGCATTACTGTTTCCCCCCTACAGCTGTGTGAACACACACGCATACACACACGCACACGCACACATACACACATGCACACATATGCACGCACACACACACACACCCACACACACATATGCACACACACATACACATGCACACTCACACACACACACATGCTCACACATATACACACTCACACTCACACACACACTCACGCTCACACACACCCTGGTCCTGCTTGTCTGCTTCACTGATTCTCTTCCTCTTTATGCATCAGTGCACGCTGCTTTTTATCAGTCAAAGATTCATGAGGCTGTTTCACATGGAGACACTGAGGCCCTCATCAATCACCAATAGAGCTAAAAACTCCCATTCTATTACCATTGTGGAGGCATTGCAGTTGGAGTTTGCAGTTTGTAAAATTGTACCTTTCTTCAGCATTTATGGAAATGAAATGTAGTGGATTATACTGTATATTCTGTATATACATAAATTATACTATATCAATATTGCAATATCTTTTCTGATCTTGATAAATATATTTTATTTCAATATATTAGCAACATACTCCATTTTCATAAGAGTGTGTGGTTATAGCCATGGACTGGACTAATTGGATTAACAAAGTTTATTTTGTGGAATTACTGCAATTTGAGACGCACGGCTTACTTTTCTTTCAGATTTTTTTGTGTTGGTGCTTATCCGGTATCTATTTGCTTGAAAGCCCTGCGGTTGTTTTGGTTGACAGCAGCAATAATTAATTGTGTTTAAACGGCACCTTTTATTGATCTAAAAACGCTTCACTGTGAAGGATGGAGTGAGTCACCTCAGCTGCTCCTGGCGTGCGTGCGTGCACACGTGCGGTGTACCTTTATTGGGTTTGTGCTGAAGCCTCTCTGATGAAATATTAAGCCCTATATTGTACATACTATATTCTACATATATGTGCACTTTCTTTTAAAATGTAATGATGAATATATTTCACAGTGTATTTAAAAAAGAATATGTTGCAATATATTAAACTGGTTATCATAAAAATGGAAAAAGGAGAAATTTCACCTGCGGGAAACCATTGCAGCTAATATGAGTCATATAGTATGTCAGTTTTAAATGCATTAGGCACAGTTATGCTTTGTACACTCTTAGGGATATCCCATGAGGCCAAGAACAACTGCTCAAAAAAGAGGACATTTTAATTACATCTCCACAGCTCTACAAATCATAGATGTTCTTGATCAGCTTCCAAAAAGGATGTAATTTTCCGATACGGAGCGCAGATTCCCTTATACGGAGCGCAGATTCCCTTATACGGAGTGCAGATTCCCCGATACAGGGCGCAAATTTCCAGACACGGAGTACAGATTCCCCGATACAAAGTGCAAGTTACCAGATACGCGGCACAGATTCCCAGAATAAAATTTTTAGCCTCGCTCAGCATATTTCATCATGAATATGTACGTATATCTGTTTACGTGTACTAATTAATTACATTGCAATTCACATCTTTTGCGGTTTTGTGTAGGTGGTGATTTGTAACGCTTTGCGGTTTTATAGGTGGTGATTTTTAACACTTCATTGCGGTTTTATAGGTGGTGATTTTTAACACTTTTTTGCGGTTTTATCGGTGGTGATTTTTAACACTTTTTTGTGTTTTTTTGTAGGTGGTGATATTTAACACTTTTTGTGGTTTTTTGTAGGTGGTGATTTTTAACACTTTTTTGCGGTTTTTTGTAGGTGGTGATTTTGTACTTCCACCCCAGTGTTTTCCGCTGCATTCTCCTGAGGTGGGTCCGGCTTCTGGGCTTCGCCATTGTTTACGGGACTGTGATTCTCAAGTTGTACAGGTACGTTACCTGTTCTCTTTGCTGTTGACTAATAGGACACATGTGTCAACCCAGACCCTCTGAGAATGATTTTAACAGCTTTGCTTTGTTGTGAAGGGTACTGTAGGCTGGTTGTACATTTCTGTATGTCAAACACAGGTGTCCTGTCCTCTACCGTTTCCCTCCATTTTTACTTTATCCTACAAGGGCTACAAGGCAGGACTTATTCTGCGCAGAAGGGAAGGGAAGGGAAGGGAATGGAGTGGAGTGGAGTGGAGTGGAGTGGAGTGGAGTGGAGTGGAGTGGAGTGGAGTGGAGTGGGAAAGGGAGAAAGGGATTAGATGGCAGACGGATAAAGTGAAGAGGAGTGAGACACTCCGCGTCGATCGAACGGCTGAGTTAATCGGTCTTTGCACTTGGTATACTCTTGGAGACTCAGACTTTCCACCTTCAGTTAGAGGGAGGAGTTTTGTGTGTTTTCAGGGCAGGTTAGGACAGGGCAAAAATGTGTGAATATGAGAGATATAAAATTATTACAATTTTAAAAAGCATTGTTAGGCATTGGTCTACTCTATGGTAGGGCTGTCTCACGCACACATGTGCATGCAATTTTCACAAACTTGAGTGCACACATTCTAGAATGATCCTATATAACCACAGGCAATTCTACATTGATTCTATATAACCAGAGGCACTTCTACATTGATCTTATATAGCCAGAGGCAATTCTATATAACCAGAGGTAATCCCACATTGATTATATATAACCAAAGGCAATCCCACATTGATCCTATATGACCAAAGACAATCCCACATTGATTTATATGACCCAGTCAATCCCACATTGATCCTATATGACCCCAGTCAATCCCACACTGAACCTATATATCTGGGACACTATTATCAGTCGGCGGTGTTTATATGACAGGGGGTGGATGATGGGGAGATTTAAAGTGAATAGAAAAGTGTAAGGATCTGAGTTTTGGGTGTTATTTGTATTTTTATTTTGTATGTATTGTTTATTCTTAGTTTTTATCTGGCTTGTTTATTTTCCGGTTTTGCCTAGTTGTCCCTTGTCTGCTTGTTTACTTCTGATCTGGCACTCCCTGTTTACGTCTCTGTACCATTCGGGTGATCTCATTGGTGTTCGGGTTCCCTCTTGCTTCGCACCTATCTCTGTGCACTTAGATTTACTAATTACCACTAACATACTAACGATAGATTAGATCTACTAACTCCACTAACAAACTAATTTGTATATACTTGTAATTGTACTAACGGCAGGGGTGTGTATAGTTACTAATCTCACTAATATATTAGAGTGCACATTTTCACGCTGATCTGTCCTTGTTAATCATTCTCAGCTGCATCTGATCTTCTCTCCCTGTCCTCTTAATCTATGCACGATTTCCTGAAACTCCAGGTCATCTGTTATCGTGTATCTGTATGGTATCCAGTCCGCGTTTTCCCTAGTTGTCTCCGTGATTGTTTCATTGTTCCCAATGGTTTTCAATTGTCTCTCGTTTTGATCCCCGCCTCTTCACACACCTGTTTCCCTTTGTGTCATTTGTACCGTGTGTATTTAAACCCTGTGTTAACTCCAGTCTGTGTCAGAACGTTGATTTACTTTTCCTGTGCCTGCGATTTGTTTAAAGCCAGAGATCTGTTTATACTTCAGAGATACCCTTTGCCCGACGATTCTTTTGCTTAGCCCTTATCTGCTCTGTTTGTATTACGGTTTTGATCACGCCTGTTTTTTGACGATTCTCCTGCCTTGCCCCCTGGTACTGCCTGACTTTTGGATTGCCCTTGATTGCCCCTTTGCCTGCCGTTTTTGTACCTCCCTCATTCTGATCTCCTGGCTTGACTCCTGCACGTAAATAAACTACGCCTTTTGCCTTATCCTGTGGTCTGCGTCTTTGTCCTACTTCCGAACGTAACAAAAAGGATGGAGAGTTTTAGGTTACACACGTCTTCCCTTCCAGTCAGATTACACACATCTTCGTTCCCAGTCAGATTACACACGTCTTCGTTCCCATTCATATTACACACATTTTCCCTCCCAGTCAGATTACATACTTGTTTTCTCCCAGCGAGATTACACACGTCTTCCCTTCCAGTCAGATTACACACATCTTCCCTCCCAGTCAGATTACACACGTGTTTTCTCCCAGTCAGATTAAACACGTCTTCCCTCCCAATCAGATTACACATGTCTTCCCTCCCAGTCAAATTACACAAACGAGATCCTGGGACAAATTTTCCCATTAACACGGTATGGTAGTGTATTTTGTGAGTTCAATTTCATGAGTCTGTGTATGTATGCATGTATGCATGTATAGATTAAGGCAGTTTCAACAAATACAAAATGTCTGTCATGTTCTACAATGTTCTGCAGGGTTGCAATGGCTTTCTTCTCAGGCACATGCCACTGTACTCCAGTGAAAGTGTTCTGTCTGACCCGGAATTTTCTGTTGTGTTCTGTTTTGTTCTGCAGGGTTCTGAAGGTGTTCCTGTCACGCACGGCCCAGAGGATACCCTATATGACCAGCTGCCGTGTGCTTCGCCTGCTGGCCGTCATCCTGCTGGTGGTGAGCTGGTTCCTGGTGGCCTGGACCGCGGTGGTGTTCCAGAACATGGGCCGGGGCGTGGCTCTGATGGACGTGGGCGTGACTCCAGAGGGCCTGCAATTCAGCATGTGCCTGTTGGACCGCTGGGACTACATGACGGGTGTCGGTATGGCACTCAATCCAGGCCTGATTATCACCGCACATTCACCCTTAACTTTAATTCAGTTTTCATCTGTGCACCAAATTTAGCTCATTTCAATCGTTGAAAATGAAGAGGACGGTGCAGTTTACTATGTGCCATCGAGTGAAGAGTACAGACAATGGATTTGTGCCATTGTTTGTCATATGACTTGTTCAGACCTTAAGCTTCTTGTGAATATTTGGAGTGTGCACAGATATAATTTATGTAGTTTATTGTAAGTGCCTTTTTATATTTTCTATATATAGTTCTGTATATGTCAAAATAATGAAGTAGTCGCAAGATCTTAATTTTACATTTGTTTTTGTCTTTATTGCGCAGTGGTAATATTGGTGTGAAACGCAGTGTGATAGTAATATAGGTGTGAAACGCAGTGTGATAGTAATATTGGTGTGAAACGCAGTGTGATGGTAATATTGGTGTGAAACGCAGTGCGGTACCTGTGTTATTCTCACACAGCTGAGTTCCTGTTCCTTCTCTGGGGTGTGTATCTGTGCTACGCTGTGAGGACCGTACCTTCCGCCTTCCACGAGCCACGATACCTGGCCATCGCCATTTACAACGAGCTGGTCATCTCTGCAATCTTCCACATCATCCGGTGAGCAGATCCCTACCGATACAAAAAGTAATAACAATAATAAGAAGAAAATAACAATAATATATTCTATTATTATTATTATTGTAGTTGTTGGCTTAAGTTCAGTTTTGAGACATTATTAAATATTTGGTTGTCTGTACCAGTTACTCCAAACAGATACACCTATCTAAATCTACAGTCAATGGCAGTTATTCTGGAAGTTAGGGTCTTAGCAGTTCAGACCCTGACCCCAAACCCCTGGAATAGCAGGCCCCAGTGCTGTCTTCTCCAGTATAATACCAGCATTAACATGTCTTCCTTTACTGCGTTAATCAGCTAATGGTTAAATGCATTCTCTCCCGGAAAAACATAATTGGAATGCCTTCTGGCTCAAACAGCTCAGTAATGAGGCTCATCTTCCCCATGCCTATTTTCACACATATGACATGTTTATGGAGTCAGGTGGTTACATTACAGTTTAGCTGTGAATTTGTCTGGCTGTGTCCTTTAAATAGTCTGTGTGGTGCCCGGTCTGGCTGTGTTCTTTAAATAGCATCTGCGTGGTACCCGGACTGGCTGTGTTTTTTAAATATTAAATGGAGTCTATGAGGTACCCGGTAGGGATTCAGCAGTGGTGCTCAATAGCTTTTTATTTTTTATTTTTTATATATATATTTTTTAAGCTCAATAGCTTTTTTTGCAACCACAAAAGCTTTTTATCACAGCCTACTTTCAGCTGAAAAATATTTCCCACAGGAAGAATTTATGGCTCAGTAGCGGTCGTCTCCTCAACTTTTATTGTAGTGAAAATGTGAGCTTGAGTTTGTTTCTCGTTTTTCAATGTCTCAAAAACAGAAGACTGCCTTAAGCAGCCGAGTCAGGTGTGACCTCTACAGAGCCACAAACACACCTCCAGGGGCAGATACACTGAGCCTGTTACACTGAGCCCGTTACACTGAGCCTGTTACACTGAGCCCGTTACAATGAGCCCGTTACAATGAGCCCGTTACACTGAGCCCGTTACACTGTTCAAGCCTCTGAATCCTGATGATCCACTGCAGATACCACTACCAGATAGCAGACCATTAGAGCAGGGCTACTGAACTCAGAGACCGGAAAAAGATAGGATAGGAACCAGAGGAGGGGAGAGAAAGAGAGCATGAGATGTAGAGAGGAGAAATAGAAAGTGTGAGAGAGAGAGACAGACAGAAGGAGAGTGGGAGAGAGGGGGAGAGGGAAAAGTAAAGGGCGAAAGGTGATAGAAAGTGTTTTGATTGGAGGATATTTGTTTTCCCCCATAAAAACTAAAGCATCTGGTCATTAAAGTTAATTAAAAAGTAATTAGAAGAGAAAATTATGATATTGAGTTCTAAGTTTGTATGTACATACAGTAATTACCACCTCTGAGCTGAGAGCCATTATCGAGTTTTGTGCTGTTCCTTATACACTCGGAGATATTGCTTAATCCTGTACTGTACTATTTACTGCACTTACTGTGTGGAAACCCCCCAAAAAATTTCTATAATTATTAAATGAAGACAAGATTGAGGGAGCAGCGAAGCCGAACCCCCCCCTTATCCCCCACGTGTAGGCCCTACCCATCAGATAAATGAGCAGTAAGCCTGGGACAACTAGAATAAAACATGTGTGCATTCGCCTGGCTGGCAGTGCATAAATACACTTTGGGGTAAAAATAAACTGCTTATATTGTGTTACTGACTCTACTGATCTCTACTTGCGGGAAGGTGTGTTTTGCTTTTTGTCTGTAGGTATTAAGATAACTCTCTCGGGTTGCTGATTTTGAGATCACAATATTGTCCAGTCTTGGCTTTTAGCCATCAACTCACACTGCTTTGGCTCCATGTTGAGATATACAGAACTCTAAACTACTGTGTTCAGTCAAGTTTGATGTAATTGTGTTTTTATTAAAAACTACTGCATAGCACTATTTTATTAAGTTTTTATTGACAATTTCTCACGTTAATTCATATTCTCTAGCTGCTCTACCTACATTATTGATGGTCTTGGCTCTGCTCTGTTATATTTAATATATCATGAACATATCAACCATGTAAATTTTTCTGGGTGAAGGCATCATCAAATAAATCAATAAATAAATATATAATACTTAGCCTTGCAATAAATTATAATTCTTCTCATCTAAATACATTTTTGTTGGATTAATGATGATATATATCTTCTCCATTAACCAAAAGCTCAGCTTAATTTGGAACTAAATGAGAAATGGACTCATTGAAAATGTGTCACCTGCTAGCCAATTTCTACTAGTAACGTCACCATCCCACTGCCCGTCCCCTTGCCACCTGCTAGTCATGTTAATGATACTTGTTATGTTCTGAGTTTGTTTTGTATTTCTGTCATGTTTTGTCTTGTCACAGTTTTTGAAGCATACATTTTTCCATGTTTTTCCGCAGCCTTGCCTTCATACTGCTTCTCTCTCTCTCGCTGTCACTCACGCTTCCCTTATTGTTTCTTTCTCCTGTGTCTATTTACTAATCTACTAACGTTAGATCAGGATTGGGTAATACTAACTCTCTAACCATGTGTTCATGTTGCCTTACGTTTCTCGTGCATGTCATTTACTAATTTACTAACGCTAGGTCAGTATAGGTTTATTATTAACGAGTACTAATTATCTTGTTATCTTGTCAACCCTCCACACCTGATTTCTTTTTGCATGCTGCTCTCAAGCTAAGTGTCTGCACCTGCATATATACCTGCTGTCTTAGTCCCTCGTCGCGAGTTCGTCACTTCTTTATAGCGTTTTGTTTGTTTTCTAATTCTATTCCGAGTGGTCTATCTGTGTTTTTGAGAATCCGTTTTCCCCCTCCGTGTATTTGTTTTCCGAGTTCTGTTGGTTTTTTGTGTTTGTTTCTTTGTCCGTCTTTTTGGGTTATTTTCGTGCCTCTTTTGATTGCCTGGTTTGGACCTCTGTCCGTGTTCTCGCGACCCTGCTTCTGGATTTGTTTTGTACCTTTGCCGTGCCTTCCCGTGTTTGACCTATGCCTGTTTTTTGACTTCTCTTTGGTTTTGGATTTTGTACCTTAGCTTTTACATTAAACTTTGTTTTTTTGTACCCCTGCCTGCTATTGGGTCCCTATTCTCCACCGATCGTAACAATACTGATGTGGAGGGATATCTATTCGGCATCTATGACAACACAGCACTAAGCAAACCATTCGTAAGAGCTGCACTTTACGAGTAACTTCGCCCGTCCCACAATAAAGACATTCAATAGAATCATTGCATTAATCAAGTGAATTAAGCTCATTAAGTTAGTTAAAAGACAAAAGCCAGACACAAAACACATTCAAATGAACAAACATGAGACAGCTGGACTACATGTCGCCATTACAGCACCACGTGATGAGGCTTGTGTTTGATCCCTATGCTGATTGGCTGCTCTTCCACCCTAAGGTTCACTCTGGCTCCCGCGCTGCACCCTGATTGGATGCTCATGCTGATCTTCGGCCACACCCACCTGACAGTGACCATCACACTGGGGCTTCTGCTAGTTCCCAAGGTACCCCCCCTTAGCAACCTAATCATCCTAATAATCACCCTAGCAACCTAAACATCCGAATAATCGCCCTAGCAACCTAAACATTCTAATAATCACCCTAGCTACCTAATCATCCTAATAATCACTCTAGCAACCTAATCATTCTAATAATCACTCTAGCAACCTAATCATTCTAATAATCACCCTAGCAACCTAATCATCCTAATAATCACCCTAGCAATCTAATCATCCTAATAATCACCCTCGCAACCTAATCATCCTAATAATCACCCTAGCAACCTAATCATCCTAATAATCACCCTAGCCCCTGATTTGTTGGTGGTTGAAGTGCAACACGATTAACTATAATAATAATGATAATAATGTCCCCTGCAGTTCTTGTTTACACGGACGCACACACGTGATGACATCGCCACAGAGGCCTATGAAGATGAGCTGGACATGGGCCGGTCTGGGTCCTACCTGAACAGCAGTATAACGTCAGCCTGGAGTGAACATAGCCTGGACCCAGACGACATCCGGGTGGGTGTTCTTATCCCTCTTTAGGACCCAGACGACATCCGGGTGGGTGTTCTTATCCCTCTTTAGGACCCAGACGACATCCGGGTGGGTGTTCTTATCCCTCTTTAGTGCGAGGCTATTGAGTTTATAGGCCAGGTGCCGGATATGGATGTGTGCCATAGATATAATCTATTGAGTTTATAGGCCAGGTGCCGGATATGGATGTGTGCCATAGATATAATCTATTGAGTTTATAGGCCAGGGGCTGGATATGGATGTGTGCCATAGACATAATCTATTGAGTTTATAGGCCAGGGGCTGGATATGGATGTGTGCCATAGACATATACTATTGAGTTTATAGGCCAGGTGCCGGATATGGATGTGTGCCATAGATATAATCTATTGAGTTTATAGGCCAGGGGCTGGATATGGATGTGTGCCATAGACATATACTATTGAGTTTATAGGCCAGGTGCCGGATATGGATGTGTGCCATAGATATAATCTATTGAGTTTATAGGCCAGGGGCTGGATATGGATGTGTGCCATAGACATAATCTATTGAGTTTATAGGCCAGGGGCTGGATATGGATGTGTGCCATAGATATAATCTATTGAGTTTATAGGCCAGGTGCCGGATATGGATGTGTGCCATAGATATAATCTATTGAGTTTATAGGCCAGGTGCCGGATATGGATGTGTGCCATAGATATAATCTATTGAGTTTATAGGCCAGGTGCCGGATATGGATGTGTGCCATAGATATAATCTATTGAGTTTATAGGCCAGGTGCCGGATATGGATGTGTGCCATAGATATAATCTATTGAGTTTATAGGCCAGGTGCTGGATATGTATGTGTGCCATAGATATAATCTATTGAGTTTATAGGCCAGGTGCCGGATATGGATGTGTGCCATAGATATAATCTATTGAGTTTATAGGCCAGGTGCCGGATATGGATGTGTGCCATAGATATAATCTATTGAGTTTATAGGCCAGGTGCCGGATATGGATGTGTGCCATAGATATAATCTATTGAGTTTATAGGCCAGGTGCCGGATATGGATGTGTGCCATAGATATAATCTATTGAGTTTATAGGCCAGGTGCTGGATATGGATGTCTGCCATAGACATAATCTTAACCACTTTGATTGTTGAGAAGAACAGTGAAATTGAAGAAAGTACATGTAAAACATGTATATTAAATGCTTAAACCCTTTAGAACAAAAAGCATTACTATCAAAATGTAGATAAAATCCTAGGGCAAACGGCGTTTTGCTGTAAGTATTGGTGGCAATAGATTGTTTTAAAATTTTAAACAATTAACTTGGGGTTGCATTCCTTGCTTTCATGTACAGCTTGAGTTGTGCATGATCCTTGCTAAATAAACAAATTAATAAAATAAATGTATTCATTTGTTTGACTAAATGCTGATTTTAATTACCCCTGTTTGACATGTTATGTTTGCCTTTATTATCCCCTCAAAAGGAGGAGTTGAAAAAGCTGTACTCCCAGCTGGAGATCTATAAGGGGAAGAAGATGCTGGCTAACAACCCCCATCTGCAGAAGAAGAGGAGCTCCAAGAAAGGACTGGGGCGCTCTCTCATGCGACGAATCACTGAGATCCCCGAAACGGTGAGCCGTCAGTGTAGCAGGGAGGACAAGGACCACCAGGGGGAGCACGGGAGCAACCGAAACAGCATCTGCACCTTGCGCAAGAACCCTTTTGACCCCTCCCATGTCTCTAAGCACAAGGTCTTCTCGCTCCAGAAGTCCCACAGCAGCTATGACCATGTGTGGGATCAGGGTGAGGCTGAGGACCAGATAGCCGCTGACAAGATGGAGGCCTCTACCACAGAGACCTCGCTGCTGGACACCCCGGTGGGACAGAAGCTGCAAAAAAAGGAGGATGGAGGAGGTGAGGAGAAGGTGGAGGGGGAGTCGACGGAATCTGTACCTCTGGTGTGCAAGTCGGCCAGTGCTCACAACCTGACCATCGACAAGAAGCTCATCCAGCTCCGGCCGTCCATGTTGCAGAAGTCCCTGAGCGTCATTGCCAGTGCCAAGGAGAAGACTCTGGGCCTGACGGGGAAGGACAGCAAGAAGACTCACCATCGGGGGAAGGACTGTAGCAAGGGCCACTCTGAGGCCAGAGAGAAGCCAGAGTGCTACCCCAAAATGATCATCAGCCAATCGGTGGAATACAAGCAGACGGCCGGCAAGATGGGTATCATGAAGCAGCAGGTGAGCGGTAGCCAACCATCTATATGCGCTGCACCGGGCAGAAACAAAGACCTGTACGACCTGTCCGAGGTGTGCCCGTGGGAGACAGAGGACCCACCCACACCATCTGAAGGGAAGGTCCAGAAGCATGTGTCCATCGCCCCTGGGGAGACCACAGTGGTCCACGGGAGTGCCGTCAAGGGAAAAAAGCAGAGAGGGCCAGATCACCAGCCTCCTTCCAACAGCAAGAGGTCCCACCAGCGGCCAGTGGAGAGGCTCTCCATTTGCCCCTGGGAGGAAGAGGATGAGGGCATGATGGAGGGGGCCAAGCCTCAATCTCCCCGTAACCGTGTCAACAAAATGCCGCAGAGGCCAGAGATGTGCCTCTGGGGTCCCGGGGAGCCTTTGTCGAAGGGCTTGGACATGGGCCTGTCCCCTGACAGAAGCAGGCGGAAGAAGAGTGTGACCCCCACGGAAGGGAAGGAGAAGGCCCTGCACTCGGATCACTCCAAATCAACCGGCAGCCTGCTACAGCCTCCCGCCCTGAGGGTGGAAATCTGCCCCTGGGATTACGACACTCCGCCATCGTCCCCCAATGCTGACAAGGCTGCCACTCGTGCCTCCAGGTTGAATGACTCCTCCCACTCCAAAAAGAAGGGTTGTGCTTCCGCCAAGACCTTGGAGAAGGAGAAAGGGAGGAACAAGGATGACGGGAGCCGCAGGTCCAAGAGCAAGGAAAAGAGCTCCTCCGGAAAAGCTCCGGAGAAACGCCGCGTCAGCCAGCCAAAAATGGCAGAGGGCTGCCCCTGCGATGGAGGGAGTGGCGGTCAGGGTGACTCTAGAGCTGACAGGCGAAAAAGCTCCACCAGCGAATCGGGGTCAGCCAAAAGCAAGCAGGCTGACATTTGCCCTTGGGATTTCGAGGGCATACCTGACAGCAAAAGCACTTCTGTGCCTAACCAGAGTTCACCGAGTTTGAAAATAAGGGTAGCTGCCAATGCCAAAATGGTGGACGTTTGTCCATGGGAGTTTGATGACAAGATGTTAGGGGAAAATGCATGACGCTTGTTCCGTGATAGGAATTGGTTTTCACCATACTTTTTCTAAACACGGTATAAAACCCCTAAAATGTTAACTAATCTTAAAACAAAAGGTTACTTAGTGGAAAAGAAAATAAATTTTGCACAAGTTGCCTTTTTTAATGTTTTTTTTTTTCTTTTCCTGTGTTTTGAAGAAAACCTAGAAGCTGAATCATCTTGAAAATAAGCATTCCAGATTCCTACTAAGGATTAGCTAAATTGTGAAGGTCAGTTGTTATTAAAAACAATTATGCAACTCTTAGTCACTTTATCTACAGCGTAGGGATATATCAACAAATTTGTCTTGTGTAGTGCACAGAACTGGCACTTTTTTAAAATCTAGTTTTGTTTTGACTTTAAGCCACATTTGGGTCAATCACACACGGCAGACTGTGTGCAATGCTGGTCAGAGACTCTGTGGATAAACGTACAGCAGCTGCTGCGGACAGCGTATAAACGTGGAGCTCCTCCTCTTTGTTCCCCAGCATTGCATAGTGGGGAGCAAGCAGAGTCCAGACTCCCAAAAATAAAACTATAAAAGAACAAAGAAAATCTACATGATGAAAGTGGTTCACTCTGTTCAGCCGAGTCAATACTGCCGGGTCTGCAGATCAGTCATTTTGCATCACCAGTCTCACGTTTTGCACATATTTGCATGTGTTGAGTTTACAAAAAGACAACAACAAAAAAGGTTTTTCCCTTATGAGCACACTTTGATGGTTTAATCTGGCAGTGTAAGGGGGAATGTAGTTTAATCTGGCAGTGTAGGGGGAGATGTGGTTTAATCTGGCAGTGTAGGGGAGGGGATGTGGTTTAATCTGGCAGTGTAGGGGGGGAATGTGGTTTAATCTGGCAGTGTAGGCAAGGAATGTGGTTTAATCTGGCAGTGTAGGGGTGAATGTGGTTTAATCTGGCAGTGTAGGGGGGAATGTGGTTTAATATGGCAGTGTAGGGGGGAATGTGGTTTAATCTGGCAGTGTAGGGGGGGGGAATGTGGTTTAATCTGGCAGTGTGGGGGGAATGTGGTTTAATCTGGCAGTGTAGGGGGGAATGTGGTTTAATCTGGCAGTGTAGGGGGAAAATGTGGTTTAATCTGGCAGTGTGGGGTGGGAATGTGGTGTAATCTGGCAGTGTAGGGGGAAAATGTGGTTTAATCTGGCAGTGTGGGGTGGGAATGTGGTTGGTACTTTTGACTTTAATAGTCTGTAATTAAAAACAATTAATAGCAATTGAAACTTGCAATTAAGGATTGAAGCGAAGTCAGCATTCAGAGGTGCTCTTGGACCAGGGTTAAGGGATTGGTTCCACCTTTAGTGGTAAGATATCACTGCTGATTGCTCTCTACAGAAGCATGTCAAGAGCTCCAGAATTTTAAGTATTTTTAAGTTTAAGTATATTTATTTATAACTGAATTAATTTAGCAGTTTTTTTAGATTGTTTATATTTTTGGTACATTCCATTCACCAACATTTCATATATAAAAAAATACATTTAAAATTACAGACATTTCATACAGTCAAGCCGGAAAGTCTGCCCACCCCTTTCACCTTCTCCACATTTTATTATATTACAGACATATTCTACAATAGATTGAGTTAATTTTTTTCTCAAAGTTCTACACAAAATAGCCCATAATGACAAAGTGAAAACATGTTTTTAGAAATTTATGCAAATGTATTAAAAATTGAAAACTGAATATTTGGTCGCATATCCTTTGCATGCTGTTACTTCCTGAAGTCTGTGACCCATCAACATCAAAAAACTCTCAATATCTTATTTCCAGGTACTGTTACAAGCGATACTATAACCTCTCTGCATTTGAATGGATCTTTATGGGAATTGGGGGGTGAGACTAGATTCAGCTGTAAATTACACTGGTACAGTATGGAACACATGGCTGGCTAAATGGCTATAAGTCAAGGGTCTGAGCTATCGAATGAGCCCCAAACCATCACTCTGTTGCCAGATATGGAGTAGATGTGGATGGATCACTGCAAGGGTTATTTCTCCTGACTCATTTTCCTATAGAACTCTATGGGGAAAAAGTCAGGAGAAACAACCCTTAAAGGGATCCACTCCATATCTGGCCGCAGAGTGATGGTTTGGGGCTCGTTTGATACCTTAGATCCTTGATGACATGCAGCCATTTCGCCAGTCATGTGTTCCATACTGTACCAGCGTAATGTACAGCTGAATCTAGTCTCACCCCCCAATTCTCATAGAGATCAGTTCAAATGCAGAGAGGTTATAGTATCGCTTGTAACAGTACCTGAAAATAAGATATCGAGAGTCTTTTGATGTTGATTGGTCACAGACTTCAGAAAGTAACAGCATGCAAAGGATATGCAACCAAATATTAAATATGATACTTTACAAATATGTTAAAGCAAAGGGTATGAATACTTATGTAAATGAGAAATTTCAGTTTTTGATTTTTAATACATTTGCATAAATTTCTAAAAACATGTTTTCACTTTGTCATTATGGGCTATTTTGTGTAGAACTTTGAGAAAAAAAATGAACTCAATCTATTGTAGAATATGTCTGTAATGTAATAAAACGTGGAGAAGGTGAAAGGGGTGGGCAGACTTTCCGGCTTGACTGTATATAAAAATATATGTATATGTATAAAATATACAAAAAGATTGGTATATTTGTGCATTAAAATACAGTCACTCTTTAACTAGTAAGAAGCATTTGTTTTTCTTTGCAGCCAATACAGAAAGTAATTTTCTTTGATGGCTTCTTTCTTAGGACACAGAAGTACAATCAAAATGCCAAATTCTCATATTTATCCTCTAAATGTTCACATCTTGTTTGCTAGTGTAATAGTGGTGTCCGATATTCAGATTATGCCTCTGCTTAAATCACAGTGATCTTAGCTTAGTAAACATAATGGGATGTGTGTATACTTGTAGACTTCACATGTATAAACAAGCAATGTTGTGTCAATGTATGCAGAGTTGAGTTTCATAACAAGATTTTGCTTTTGGTTTGAAAGGCATTCAACTGTGATGTAATTATATTAATATGATACTGGGGAGACAAAATGCATGTGTTTATTTTATTCCACCATTAGTAAAAATTATTGGCTAAAAATCATTTGGAATGACTAAATGATGAATCAGAAAATAAGTTTTAGATTTTTCTTAATTAGTATTAATACTCAGTATCATTTTACATAAATATCAGCATGAGATCCCCAATCTATTTACTGAAAGACAAAATGCCATTATTTTTAATGACATGTACCATTATGAAAATGCAATAAATGCAATTAAATGTATGAAAATAACATGCTGTATATAAGGTAAATTGTATAGTTTATATATCAAACTGTGTCTTATATTGAAAGTGTATATTTTACAATATATGCCACAATGTATACATTAAAATGATACAGTATGTGAAGTTGGCAGTATATTTGGGTTCTGAAACTTGTCGTGGCACTCGTCCCAATACGCACTCGTCCCAATACGCACTCGTCCCAATACGCACTCGTCCCAATACGCACTCGTCCCAATACGCACTCGTCCCAATACGCACTCGTCCCCAATACGCACTCGTCCCAATACGCACTC
Source organism: Ilyophis sp. 1 JC-2022 (assembly GCA_022702515.1). Lineage (NCBI taxonomy): Eukaryota > Metazoa > Chordata > Actinopteri > Anguilliformes > Synaphobranchidae > Ilyophis > Ilyophis sp. 1 JC-2022. Next base: position 38,471 of record CM040395.1, on the reverse strand, counting down.
GTCCCAATACGCACTCCCTTGCTGAGGTCTGCTAGGCGCTCGCTTGCTGAGGTCTGTTAGGCGCTCGCTTGCTGAGGTCTGCTAGGCGCTCGCTTGCTGAGGTCTGCTAGGCGCTCGCTTGCTGAGGTCTGATAGGCGCTCGCTTGCTGAGGTCTGATAGGCGCTCGCTTGCTGAGGTCTGCTAGGCGCTCGCTTGCTGAGGTCTGATAGGCGCTCGCTTGCAGGGGTCTGATAGGTGCTTTATACAAAATGCTGATGGCACTGCTTTTGTAATAAATAATTAATGGTCAGACGGCCATGAGAGGCCATAGCTAACTTCCCAACACGTGTACGCACGCACGCACACACTGTTTTGTTTCCCCTCTTTCTCCACTACTAATCTCTGTATCGCTGCTATCAGTCGTGGTATATTAAGGCCATGGCCTATCACTGCTGTATGACTTCAATGCAGAACCCTAATATATCTGTAACATATGGCCCATATCTTGATTTATACTGAGTAACATATTTTGCTTTGACGTAATCTCATGGGTCTTCATGATATATACAGTAAACAATTCATCCAAAGAGACTGTTAATACAGTCAAAGCTTTGCTTGTCACTTACAGAAAACCAGTTTTGGTTATCATTTGTCTATGAAATATTGAATTGATATTAACCTACTAGTAAATATTTCAAAATCATCATACCAGCATTAATAACACTTAATTGTTTTGTATTATTTTTGTGGCTTCGGTTGTAATTACTTTAATGAATGGATTTTAACCTTTTGTTTTAAGACTATAGTTTTGCATGACATTTTGTCTCTTTTGTTATGAGTGCCTTGTTCACTTCTTACGTTCTGCCTGTCATAGCGTTTAGCATTAAGAACCTGTCTCCTCTTAAGTTTGATTGACAAAGTGCAATCACCAGGCCCTACATTCAATGTTATAGCTGGGCCATTCAATCTGGGCCTGGGCTATGTCCGAATCAGAGCCCTTCCATACTATTGAGTATGCTTGTTGATGGATGATAAAGTTGTTATGCAGGCAAAATGTTCTCTAAATGTAGTGTACTTTTAAATTCCCGGATGATATCCTTATTTCCGGGGGTTCACTGATAATAGTATGGAGGATATTTTTTGGATACTGCATGTCACTATACAGTATGGAGTGAGCTGTGCACTGCATGCTAATATACAGTACACAGGATGCAGCAAATTACACACTATTGAGTATTCTTATTGAGTAGACATGACGAGAAAGTAAAGTAAGCAAACTTTTCTGTAAATGTAGTATACTTAAAACCCCTGGATGATATACTTATTTCCGGGTTTTCGCTGAGTATATTCGGGAGCATACTTTAGAAAAAGTATGCAAACCTTTTGGTCACATAAATATGATGCGCAGCTTCGGTTTTTTTTAAACTTCGCTGATGTTTTCCTCCAAAAACAGTTCCACAGTACGGTTGGAAAATAGTATGGAGGATATTTATTAGCATACTGCACATCACAGTAAACAGTACGCAGCTGCTCGTATACAGTGCACAGGAGACAGGACGCAGTAGATAGGGCTCTGATTTGCAAACAGCCATACTATTTTCCAATCGCACTGTGGAAGTGTCACAAGCAACCTGATCACATGATACAGCAACTTCTAAGATGTGAGGTACTGGGCTCACAGTTAATAGTGTTCTCAACAATCTCCCACGTTCAACAGAATTATTGCAACGTTCACTAGATAATGTTTTGGGAAAATTATAACTAAGCAGTCAACACTCTTTTCTTTCTCTATAATATATCACTCTCTTAATGATCTCCAATATTGACAGCATGACAGCTCTGATGATAACATCTGCGATGCTACATAGTGGACAATTCTGTTAAATGTGAAGCTGTTTTTTTTTATAAGGCCAATGCAGTTCATCCTGGGGATTCCTCTACATTGCTGTTTGGATTTATTTTATTTTATCTATTTATGTGTTTACCTGTTCATTTAATTTTTTTATTAAAGATGTGGCCCAATAGAGGATAATATTTATGCTGTAATTTAGCTATATTGCTCCAGTGGCTTCTGCATGGCATTCATTAGTAGGACTGGTATTTCACTGCCCTCAGAACCCTTGATCTTGGACTTCTGGTTATGGTTTCTATGGTGAGTGAAACTATCTTCTCCAGTGTATCATGTGCTTGTTATAATGATGTCTTATGACAAGCGGCTGCATCCACATGGAGGTATTTGGTCGTTTTATTGTGTTTTACTGTGATGGCATGTAAACAAAACACCTCCACTGCAATAAACATTTCTATGAAACTCAACATTTCTATGTTGCGTATTTACATAAATTTCACCTTTGTCTGTTCAGTGAAAAGTAGGTTTTACTGTTACTTAACTTGGAGCCCAAAATGAATTCAACTATCATTGGCTTTTTGCAAACTGTACACAAGGAACAAAATTAAATTTTATTGCATAAATGGCTCTCTGCGTGCGTGTGTATATTTGTACATGTGGTAATACGACTAATCAGAATGTTTGTAAACAAAGGTCGCCAAGATACTTCCGGGTGGATAACTGACATCCTGTCAGCAGCGGAAGTAGTTCATTTACGTGGTAAATCTCTATGCAAACACTGCTTTAATTTCTAAATGATCTTTAGCATTTTCACAGGGTGGAATCCAATTTGGTACGCATGTTAAACAACTGGCCCATTGGGTACACATGTTAAACAACTGACCATTAAGGTTTCCAATATGCCCTGTGGAGTTGGGCATATGGGGCTAAACACAGGGCTGGATCTGCTGTAGGGAAGGAAGTTTGATTTCAGACATTTTTATTTCCAGCGCTGGTTTGAGACTGATTCATCTCCCTGCAGAACTGCCATCTGAGATCGTGGGGTCGCGCCTTGCCTTGCGGCTGCTGGACCAGACCAAGTGGTGCATGCTTCCAACACCTCAGAAACCCTAAAGGTACTATACACACCTATGCTACAGAAACCCTAAAGGTACTATACACACCTATGCTACAGAAACCCTACAGGTACTCTACACACCTATGCTACAGAAACCCTACAGGTACGCTACACATCTACGCTAAAGAAACCCTACAGGTATGCTAAACACCTACGCTACAGAAACCATACAGGTATGCTACACACCTACGCTATAGAAACCCTACAGGTACGCTACACACCTACGCGACAGAAACCCTACAGGTACGCTACACACCTACGCTACAGAAACCCTACAGGTACGCTACACACCTACGCTACAGAAACCCTACAGGTACGCTACACAACTACGCTAAAGAAACCCTACAGGTATGCTACACACCTACGCTACAGAAACCCTACAGGTACGCTACACACCTACGCTATAGAAACCCTACAGGTACGCTACATACCTACGCTAAAGAAACCCTACAGGTACGCTACACACCTACGCTATAGAAACCCTACAGGTACGCTACACACCTACGCTACAGAAACCCTACAGGTACGCTACACACCTAAGCTATAGAAACCCTACAGGTACGCTACACACCTACGCTACAGAAACCCTACAGGTATGCTAAACACCTACGCTACAGAAACCATACAGGTACGCTACACACCTACGCTATAGAAACCCTACAGGTACGCTACATACCTACACTACAGAAACCCTACAGGTACGCTACACACCTACGCTATAGAAACCCTACAGGTACGCTACACACCTACGCTACAGAAACCCTACAGGTATGCTAAACACCTACGCTATAGAAACCCTACAGATACGCTACATACCTACGCTACAGAAACCCTACAGGTACGCTACACATCTACGCTATAGAAACCCTACAGGTACGCTACATACCTACGCTACAGAAACCCTACAGGTACGCTACACACCTACGCTATAGAAACCCTACAGGTACGCTACATACCTACGCTACAGAAACCCTACAGGTACGCTACACACCTATGCTACAGAAACCCTACAGGTACTCTACACACCTATGCTACAGAAACCCTACAGGTACTCTACACACCTATGCTACAGAAACCCTACAGGTACGCTACACATCTACGCTAAAGAAACCCTACAGGTATGCTAAACACCTACGCTACAGAAACCATACAGGTACGCTACACACCTACGCTATAGAAACCCTACAGGTACGCTACACACCTACGCGACAGAAACCCTACAGGTACGCTACACACCTACGCTACAGAAACCCTACAGGTACGCTACACACCTACGCTACAGAAACCCTACAGGTACGCTACACATCTACGCTAAAGAAACCCTACAGGTATGCTACACACCTACGCTACAGAAACCCTACAGGTACGCTACACACCTACGCTATAGAAACCCTACAGGTACGCTACATACCTACGCTAAAGAAACCCTACAGGTACGCTACACACCTACGCTATAGAAACCCTACAGGTACGCTACACACCTACGCTACAGAAACCCTACAGGTACGCTACACACCTACGCTACAGAAACCCTACAGGTACGCTACACACCTACGCTACAGAAACCCTACAGGTACGCTAAACACCTACGCTACAGAAACCATACAGGTACGCTACACACCTACGCTATAGAAACCCTACAGGTACGCTACATACCTACGCTACAGAAACCCTACAGGTACGCTACACACCTAAGCACTGGTCTTTCTTCCATCTGATCATTACAATTCAATTTGTCATGGATCCCGCCTTCCTTCTCTTATATCTGCGCTTAGTATTCTTTTTTTTGCCGTTTACCTGAAAATCTATCAGTTTTTTTTGTGTTCTGCTTCAGGTTTTGCTTTCGCCTCGGTGATTAGTGAGTTCACCTGTCCTGCATTTCCGCTCACTATTTATACCCCGCTTCTTCCTTTTCTCGTTGCTTCCATGTTATTTCATGTAACATTCTAGCCGGTAAAGGTATAGGAGTTGTGTGTGCTATCGACCGCTTTGCTTCTCAACACGGGACTTGTTAACCGTACAATTTAGAAAAAGTAAAGTGCGCTCTTATTTCAGAGCAGAAGTTTTGGTTTCTTTGTTTTCCACTCAAACCTACGAATTCTCTCGCCCTAAGGTTTAGGGTTGTTTTATTTTTCTTCTTCCTTTTGTTTACTCCGCAATGGGAGTTAGATAAGCATTAGTGCTTATTTCTTTTGTTTTGCTCGAATATCGAGTTCCTCGCTTTTTATCGCGAGGTTATTTGTGTTCTCCTTATTTTCCCCAACTGCTACGGATAATTGTCCGTCTTTGTGGTGTTTATTAGAACACTAAGATTCCTCATCTGTCGCACCTGGACCTCCAATATGTCCTCCGTGTCTCTGGCATAGAGATCCCCTCCACAATTCCGATGAGCGAAACAGGATGTCTTAACTATTGCCCCTTAATTAGATGGGTAAATTACTATACAAAAAACACAGAGCTAGGTGCTGGTACAGGTCCCTTGCATTTTCACAACCCCTATTAGTTACAATATATTGATAATAATGTATTATGTTAAACTACAGGCATTCCAATAGCAGAAATATTACTTTTTGTGCCATCCTAATTATATATATCTGACACACATACCCACCCGCAGCTCAATCAAATTTGGCTCCATGTTTTTCACACTGGTCATGTTGTGTTGGACTGTAGGCTACATTTGGACATCAGCACCACCAGGGATTTTATGGGGTAATATTTGTGGTTGCACTGCAGCTTGATGTGATGGTCAGTAATCACTCTAATTATTATTTTATCTCTCAGGACAAAGATGTTTGGCCAGCACTGCAGACACAAAAACCTTAATAGTCGGAAAGTGCCAAACCAGGCAAATGGCGCCAAACGGTTTGCAGCCGAGTGTGACATGGTTGGGATGAGGATCATCACCTCCAAGTCTGTGGCGATGGTTTTCTCCCAGGAAATGGTGGTTTGTCCTTCTCAGGTGTGGGGGGAACAACTTCCCCAGGTGGATGAGTTCAAGTATCTCTGGGTCTTATTCACGAGTGGGGGTAAAAGGGAACAGGAGATTGACCGCTGTTTAGGTGCTGCGGCGGCAGTATTGTGGGCGTTGTATCGGACGTCGGTGGTGGTGAAGAAGAAGCTGAGTTTTCTTCATTAATGCCCCAGAACATCAGCTCTGTTACCCTCTTCCTTCATTAATGCCCCAGAACAGCAGCTCTGTTACCCTCTTTCTTCATTAATGCCCCAGAACAGCAGCTCTGTTACCCTCTTCCTTCATTAATGCCCCAGAACAGCAGCTCTGTTATCCCTTCCATGCCTGGTCCCCACTGGCAGATTTGCCCTGTACTGTTTGAATCATACTGGGCTGCCATTTTGTTTTCTCATTTGTCTCTTGTCATGACTGTGAAGTCTAAGGCAGTCTTTGTGTGAACTATAAATCAAAAGGTTTTTGCAACAAAACAAAAAAAACCCTTTCAGTAAAAAAACCAAACAAAAACTATGAAAATTGATGATTGTGGTTATTTTATGAATGGGCAAATATCTGTCATTATTAGCTTTGTGCTAATATATTAGCTGTCTCTTTATATTAGTTCTGTGCATGTATTGAATCAGACAAAGCGCTTGCACTCATTTGCATACCAATAGCACCTCAATCCTGACTCATCCAATGAAAGGGAACATTAGCATTTCAATTCATGCCTGTTCTGCTGCAGTGACCAGTACGGTAGCTGGCCTTAGCTCCTTCATATTATGTATTCATATCTATCCACAATATCATTCAAGTATACACAGATGCAATTGTAATTGAAGCAAAGCCAGACTTACGAACTGTATATTATGGGAACGCGGTAAAGCCAAAACAATTACTGTTCTTTAAAAAAATAAAGAAAATAATTAAAAAATGGTTTCAATGACAATTCTCGCAAGAACAACACAAAGCTACTAGTTTATACATAATGTATTTGTTTGATATGTATTGTGGTTCTAGCTTAGTTTTTGTTTCTCTAAATTAAGGCATGTGGTACACATACTTTTAGAAACACTGCCTCAATGTGGACAAAATATAGTAAAGCAGAGTGTGTGGTCACAAGACTATGAACATTTTGAACGTAGCGTGAGGTACATGAGGGAATTTCTTTGTTATAGACATTAAAGGAAAGCCTATGACAATTATTATTATTTGGTTCGTCGTATCCTCATGGTTTAAAATAATTTTTCCCTTTATTTTAGACGCCTTAAAAAATAGAGGCAGTAGAACAGGGTGGGAGGATGGCGGTAGAACAGGGTGGGAGGATGGCGGTAGAACAGGGTGGGAGGATGGCGGTAGAACAGGGTGGGAGGATGGCGGTAGAACAGGGTGGGAGGAAGGTGTGATTATGACTCTGGCGCTTTGCCACTATGCTTTGAATCACAGCGGTATCTAAATAATTCAACCCCTTGTTTTATCACACCGTGTGACAAACATGTTTAAGGGGGTCCAGATCTTCCCCCGCAAAGAGTCTAATGCAGGGAAAACGAAGACAAAGAGCATACTTTAGAATCCAAATTTAGAGGATCACAAACAGGTCCGAGGGACAAAAAACAGATTTGCTTTTATGTACTATTGTGTTAAATAGTCATTGTGTTGCCATGTATAGGGTGTAGGATGAAAGTGTCAAAAAATTTGACTTATTTATTTATGTGGGGATCCTGAAATAAAGGCTGGTCTTTTTAGGGGACCCCTAACCTCAGTAACACATAGGCCATCTGGCCGTTCTTGTAAATAATAATTTTTTAAGTGTCCTGTCTGGTTAAATAAAAGTTTAATAATAACATACTAGAGATGCAATTATGAGGGCTTGCATTCAAAGGCACAGACCTCTCTGAGAGCCTGAAGAAAGGGCACATGCAGCTCGGAGTCACTACTGAAATATCTGAAGATGAATCAGATGTAGGCCATGATTGCAGAAAGACATGTTTAGTGACACCTTTTTGATGAGGGTCTTGAAGCTTCAGACCTGTTGTTGTTATTTAAGTACAGGTGTAGGAACATTGAAGTACAGGTGTAGTAGCAATCTATGTTATGTTGAGCATTATTTATTTTGCTTTGTTTTCTTCCCCATTCTTACCTGGGTTTACCTGGGCTCTCTACCTTTCCACTCTAACCTTTCTGCCCCACCCCTTTCATTGTAATTTGTCTGTGATGTTTATATGGCCAGGTGTACGGGGGGGAAGGGGAGTGTTGAAAAGGGAGGATTCCAATGCACATTTCCAAATGAAGCAAGATCCAAGGATACGTTTTTACCATTTATTTTCCGTCTTAAACAAAACTGATAATGTGGTTAAAAAACTGCTCCCCACTCCAACACTCCCCTTCCCCCCCGTACACCTGGCCATATACACGGCACAGACCCATCAAAATGAAAGGGGTGGGGCAGAAAGGTTAGAGTAGAAAGGTAGAGAACCCAGGTAAACTCAGGTAAGAATGGGGAAGAAAACAAAGCAAAATAAATAATGTTCAACATAACATAGATTGCTACTACACCTGTACTTAAATGCTACTACACCTGTACTTAAATGTGACAAGACCATACTGTCATATAGACTATTTCCAGAATCTTCCAGTTGGCCGGATTGACATTGGCTCCAGCAGCTTCATGTACCAACATGAATACTGAAGTGTTTCTGATTAGTATGACAGAGATTATCCTCTTGGAAAAACTGAAAATGCTTACTTTTAAGTCCCAAGGGTACTCTGTACACAGCTCCCAGCTCCCATAATCTTCATCAAACATCAACGCTTATTAAGAGACTCTTCCTCCCAAGAGATTTTGTATTTACAGTTCATACTAATGGTGTGGTGTGGTATCCGTTTTTCAAAAACATGAAACAATGATTTTTCTACATTTGGCAGGTTAAAATATTTACTGAAGATATTGCCAGTGAGCCACACAAATACACACATCTGAGTTTCAGTCGAAAGGTTTTTATTGTAAAATACTGTTGCACAGCAATGAGGCTTCTGTTATGTATGAATGTGTTGTGGAACTAAAGGAATAAAAAAACTAGCTTGTTTCTTTTTTAATATGTACTATTTTCCATTTGGGAAACAAGTAGCAAAGTTAGGTTTGAAAAAGGTATGTCATGCTGTCTAACTTCCAGCCCCTGTGTTCCCCTGGACGAGTGTGCTTTTGGTCATATAAAACACAAATTAAATTAGTAGATTTACTTCTCTATTGTCGCTGGCCAAACAAACGGCAACTGGACAGGGTAGCTGCTACAATACTGTGGTACATGAGCCTTGTCTTCACAGAGATGAGATTGAGACATTACTGGAGTGGATCCAGTGATTGATGGGGCATTATAACTTTGCACATTATAGTATTCCTGGCACCTCATTCCCTTTCTGTTTGGAATGGCACTTGTGGTGAGGTCATGTGACTCATGTATAGAAGTGAAACCAATTATTATTATTTTTATTTATTTGCCTTGGGAATTCTACATGCTACTGGTGGAGTGAATGGGTCAAAGCTACTGGAGGGAGTGAATGGGTCAAAGCTACTGGATAGAATGAATGAGTCAAAGCTACTGGGGGAGTGAATGGGTCAAAGCTACTGGGGGAGTGAATGGGTCAAAGCTACTGGGGGAGTGAATGGGTCAAAGCTACTGGGGGAGTGAATGGGTCAAAGCTACTGGGGGAGTGAATGGGTCAAAGCTACTGGGGGAGTGAATGGGTGGGTCAAAGCTACTGGGGGAGTGAATGGGTCAAAGCTACTGGAGGGAGTGAATGGGTCAAAGCTACTGGAGGGAGTGAATGGGTCAAAGCTACTGGAGGGAGTGAATGGGTCAAAGCTACTGGGGGAGTGAATGGGTCAAAGCTACTGGAGGGAGTGAATGGGTCATAGCTACTGGAGGGAGTGAATGGGTCAAAGCTACTGGAGGGAGTGAATGGGTCAAAGCTACTGGGGGAGTGAATGGGTGGGTCAAAGCTACTGGGGGAGTGAATGGGTCAAAGCTACTGGAGGGAGTGAATGGGTCATAGCTACTGGAGGGAGTGAATGGGTCAAAGCTACTGGAGGGAGTGAATGGGTCAAAGCTACTGGGGGAGTGAATGGGTCAAAGCTACTGGGGTAGTGAATGGGTGGGTCAAAGCTACTGGGGGAGTGAATGGGTCAAAGCTACTGGAGAGAGTGAATGGGTCAAAGCTACTGGAGGGAGTGAATGGGTCAAAGCTACTGGGGGAGCGAATGGGTCAAAGTTACTGGAGGGAGTGAATGGGTCAAAGTTACTGGAAGGAGTGAATGGGTCAAAGCTACTGGAAGGAGTGAATGGGTCAAAGCTACTGGATGGAGTGAATGGGTCAAAGCTACTGGAAGGAGTGAATGGGTCAAAGCTACTGGAAGGAGTGAATGGGTCAAAGTTACTGGAAGGAGCGAATGGGTCAAAGCTACTGGAAGGAGTGAATGGGTCAAAGCTACTGGAAGGAGTGAATGGGTCAAAGTTACTGGGGGAGCGAATGGGTCAATGCTACTGGAAGGAGTGAATGGGTCAATGCTACTGGAGGGAGTGAATGGGTCAAAGCTACTGGAAGGAGTGAATGGGTCAAAGCTACTGGGGGAGTGAATGGGTCAAAGCTACTGGGGGAGTGAATGGGTCAAAGCTACTGGGGGAGTGAATGGGTCAAAGCTACTGGGGGAGTGAATGGGTCAAATCTACTGGGGGAGTGAATGGGTCAAAGCTACTGGAGAGAGTGAATGGGTCAAAGCTACTGGAGGGAGTGAATGGGTCAAAGCTACTGGGGGAGTGAATGGGTCAAAGCTACTGGAGGGAGTGAATGGGTCAAAGCTACTGGAGGGAGTGAATGGGTCAAAGCTACTGGAGGGAGTGAATGGGTCAAAGCTACTGGAGGGAGTGAATGGGTCAAAGCTACTGGAAGGAGTGAATGGGTCAAAGCTACTGGGAGTGAATGGGTCAAAGCTACTGGAGGGAGTGAATGGGTCAAAGCTACTGGAGGGAGTGAATGGGTCAAAGTTACTGGAGGGTGTGAATGGGTCAAAGCTACTGGGGGAGTGAATGGGTCAAAGCTACTGGGGGAGCGAATGGGTCAAAGCTACTGGGGGAGCGAATGGGTCAAAGCTACTGGGGGAGCGAATGGGTCAAAGCTACTGGAGGGAGCGAATGGGTCAAAGCTACTGGAGGGAGTGAATGGGTCAAAGCTACTGGAGGGAGTGAATGGGTCAAAGCTACTGGGGGAGTGAATGGGTCAAAGCTACTGGAGGGAGTGAATGGGTCAAAGCTACTGGGGGAGCGAATGGGTCAAAGCTACTGGGGGAGTGAATGGGTCAAAGCTACTGGAGGGAGTGAATGGGTCAAAGCTACTGGAGGGAGTGAATGGGTCAAAGCTACTGGAGGGAGTGAATGGGTCAAAGCTACTGGAAGGAGTGAATGGGTCAAAGCTACTGGAAGGAGTGAATGGGTCAAAGCTACTGGGGGAGTGAATGGGTCAAAGCTACTGGAGGGAGTGAATGGGTCAAAGCTACTGGAGGGAGTGAATGGGTCAAAGCTACTGGAGGGAGTGAATGGGTCAAAGCTACTGGAGGGAGTGAATGGGTCAAAGTTACTGGAGGGTGTGAATGGGTCAAAGTTACTGGAGGGTGTGAATGGGTCAAAGCTACTGGGGGAGCGAATGGGTCAAAGCTACTGGGGGAGCGAATGGGTCAAAGCTACTGGGGGAGCGAATGGGTCAAAGCTACTGGAGGGTGTGAATGGGTCAAAGCTACTGGGGGAGCGAATGGGTCAAAGCTACTGGGGGAGCGAATGGGTCAAAGCTACTGGGGGAGCGAATGGGTCAAAGCTACTGGAGGGAGTGAATGGGTCAAAGCTACTGGAGGGAGTGAATGGATCAAAGCTACTGGAGGGAGTGAATGGGTCAAAGCTACTGGGGGAGTGAATGGGTCAAAGCTACTGGGGGAGTGAATGGGTCAAAGCTACTGGGGGAGTGAATGGGTCAAAGCTACTGGGGGAGTGAATGGGTGGGTCAAAGCTACTGGGGGAGTGAATGGGTCAAAGCTACCGGAGGGAGTGAATGGGTCATAGCTACTGGAGGGAGTGAATGGGTCAAAGCTACTGGAGGGAGTGAATGGGTCAAAGCTACTGGGGGAGTGAATGGGTGGGTCAAAGCTACTGGGGGAGTGAATGGGTCAAAGCTACTGGAGGGAGTGAATGGGTCAAAGCTACTGGAGGGAGTGAATGGGTCAAAGCTACTGGAGGGAGTGAATGGGTCAAAGCTACTGGAGGGAGTGAATGGGTCAAAGCTACTGGGGGAGTGAATGGGTCAAAGCTACTGGGGGAGTGAATGGGTGGGTCAAAGCTACTGGGGGAGTGAATGGGTCAAAGCTACTGGAGAGAGTGAATGGGTCAAAGCTACTGGAGGGAGTGAATGGGTCAAAGCTACTGGAGGGAGTGAATGGGTCAAAGCTACTGGGGGAGTGAATGGGTCAAAGCTACTGGGGGAGTGAATGGGTGGGTCAAAGCTACTGGGGGAGTGAATGGGTCAAAGCTACTGGAGAGAGTGAATGGGTCAAAGCTACTGGAGGGAGTGAATGGGTCAAAGCTACTGGAGGGAGTGAATGGGTCAAAGCTACTGGAGGGAGTGAATGGGTCAAAGCTACTGGGGGAGTGAATGGGTGGGTCAAAGCTACTGGGGGAGTGAATGGGTCAAAGCTACTGGAGAGAGTGAATGGGTCAAAGCTACTGGAGGGAGTGAATGGGTCAAAGCTACTGGGGGAGCGAATGGGTCAAAGTTACTGGAGGGAGTGAATGGGTCAAAGTTACTGGAAGGAGTGAATGGGTCAAAGCTACTGGAAGGAGTGAATGGGTCAAAGCTACTGGATGGAGTGAATGGGTCAAAGCTACTGGAAGGAGTGAATGGGTCAAAGCTACTGGAAGGAGTGAATGGGTCAAAGTTACTGGAGGAGCGAATGGGTCAAAGCTACTGGAAGGAGTGAATGGGTCAAAGCTACTGGAGGAGTGAATGGGTCAAAGTTACTGGAGGGAGCGAATGGGTCAATGCTACTGGAAGGAGTGAATGGGTCAATGCTACTGGAGGGAGTGAATGGGTCAAAGCTACTGGAAGGAGTGAATGGGTCAAAGCTACTGGGGGAGTGAATGGGTCAAAGCTACTGGGGGAGTGAATGGGTCAAAGCTACTGGGGGAGTGAATGGGTCAAAGCTACTGGGGGAGTGAATGGGTCAAAGCTACTGGAGGGAGTGAATGGGTCAAAGCTACTGGAGAGAGTGAATGGGTCAAAGCTACTGGAGGGAGTGAATGGGTCAAAGCTACTGGAGGGAGTGAATGGGTCAAAGCTACTGGAGGGAGTGAATGGGTCAAAGCTACTGGAGGGAGTGAATGGGTCAAAGCTACTGGAGGGAGTGAATGGGTCAAAGCTACTGGAGGGAGTGAATGGGTCAAAGCTACTGGAGGGAGTGAATGGGTCAAAGCTACTGGAGAGAGTGAAAGGGTCAAAGCTACTGGAGAGAGTGAAAGGGTCAAAGCTACTGGAGAGAGTGAAAGGGTCAAAGCTACTGGAGGGAGTGAATGGGTCAAAGCTACTGGAGAGAGTGAAAGGGTCAAAGCTACTGGAGAGAGTGAATGGGTCAAAGCTACTGGAGAGAGTGAAAGGGTCAAAGCTACTTTGGAAATGAAAGGGCGCAGCACAGCGCAGCTTAGCAGTGGGCCGATTTTCTATTTTGAGGAAAACAACAATGAAGCTTTATCACCCCAGAACAGAACAGAACAGATGCTGGAGTCATCTCTCTTTTTAGATATTTTATATCAGCTTATTGTTGTACTGTGATTTCATTCTTTTTTAAACATAAGCTTTTACTCTAAAATAAACAGTGCCAGTTCTGCTAACTTTGCACTGCAGAACAACAACTTTGATATGAATACATACTGTACATAGATACATATAAATAGTTACATATTGTTCTTACATTTGAATACATACATACACACATACATACAGTGCCCTCCACTATTTGCGCCCCTGGTAAAGATGAGTAAAAAGAGTTATAAAAGATTTACTGTTTGGTGAATTAGCTTAATATCACACTGAAAAATTCACACTAACCTTTAATTGAAGTAAATTTATTATGAGAAAAACAATCCCTCATCAAGAATGAATTATTTTTAACAAAACCACATGTGCCATAATTATTGGCACCCCTGCATTTATATATAAAATAAAGTAATCATTTTTAATATTTGGTTGCATATCCTTTGCTTGCCATGACTTCTTGATGTCTATGACCGAACAACATCAAAAAACTCTTGATATTTAATTTTCTGGTACTCTTACAAGCGATACTTTAACGCCTCTGCATTTGAATGGATCTCTATGGGAATTGGGGGGTGGGACTAGATTTAGCTGTAAATTACACTGGAACAGTATGGTACACATGGTTAGCTATATTACTCTTAAGTCATCAAGGGTCTGATGTATCAAACAAGCCTCAAACCATCACACTGCTGCCAGAAATACAGTAGATATGGATGGATAACTTGAAGGGTTTCTCCTCCTGACTTATATTTTCATAGAGTTCAATAGGAAAATTTGTCAGGAGAAACAACCCTTAAAGGAATATTGCAACTTAGTGTAACATAAGTAATGTTGTGGAGCCTACCCCATTATATTTGCATAGTGTGAATACTAGCAACATCAGCGATTCCTGCTGACCGTTAACAGCATCGCCGTCAGTCCGGTTGTCAGGGTTCCCATTCACTCCCATTCATTTTCGGGACCTCTCCAAAATTAATCATTTTAAAGTGCAGACTAACTACGGCAGATAATACATAGATAAAAGAGAACACAATGGTGAAAAGGTACGTGTGTGTGTATGCGTGTATGTACATACATTCACACACACACATACGCACGCACACACACACGCGCACACACACACACACACCAACACACACACATACATACAAATACACACAGTTTTGTTTCTGTCCAGTTTCAGTTCAAGGCTGAGAACGTAAATGACTGTTATTATCTACAGAAGAGTGAAATTATTTTTAAGCTGCCAAAACACATGCTGCTCGGCAACGAGACTGAAAAGAACAGACTGTTTATCACATAAAGCGGTAGCCTTCTACAGACGCCAGAGTTCACTTTCATATGGGTAATTACTCAAGTTTTAAATTAGCTACACTTCCAGTTTTTTTACTTCCTTTGCCACCTCAGCGTTTCACTGCATCAGTTTGCAGTTTGAGGTCATAAAGAAGGCAGACTATTGTTTGGTAGGAGATATGTACCAAAGTCAGTGTTTCTTTGCTGCCTCAAGCGCTAATAATTGCGTTTCATATGTTAATCGCACCCACAAATTAAACCGATGATGACAATACAGATCACACACACACAACTTAAGTTAAATACATTATTATTATCAGTAGTAGTAGTAGTAGTAGTAGTAGTATATTATATATGGTAACATGTATGTTGTAGTATTATTAAATTATAAACTGATGGAAAAACAAGATGAATAAACGGACACCGCCCCACGTTCACCACGCCATTCTTCCGCTTTCTAGCCACGGTGACGTCACCGCTGCAGTGCAGAGAGTGGGGCTGTGCCCTGGGCCTCAGCAGCAGGAGTAGAGGACAGAACTACAGACCAGCAGCCACGCTCACAGACCAGCATCACAACATGGGAAACGTCCAAGTGGGTAACTTTATATTTATATACTTTATAATTACGTAAACGTGCATCTTCTACCTATGTGTATCTGTAGCTACTGGAGGGTAATTTGTGAATGGGGGATGACGTTGTCCGATACATCCAGAATGACAACAATTTACGACGTGTAGCTGGTGCACTGCCGGGAAATAATAGGTGCTTTAAACTAAGGCACACAATTAATAAGACAATGGCAGAAAATGTTCCCTGGAATGCTTGTTATAGATGCCGAACAATTAATGTTAATTGAGGGTTTCGCTTGTTAGCTCGACAAGCTAGCATGCAAATGGTGGTACGTTGTAGCCCACAATAATAAAATTAAATGATAATCGTACATAATTTGTTCTGGTTTCTCGTTTTAATCAAAGTTCCCCCAGTTAAGCTTCATCATAGTTACGCTTGTTTTCCATGTTTACGACATATTTATTTGAATCTATTTCCTTATGTAGTTATATGCCTTCTGCGTGTAGCGCGATTAAAAGCGGTGTGGTGCTTTAAGCTTCAGCATCTTTTCGCGTGATCGTATGTCCGGAGGAGACGGCCGCTCCCTTGTGGAATGTATCTGAATCAGTTCAAGCTTTGCGTAATCAATGAGGCTGCTTTGTAAGCGGCAGAGGGTGGGTGGCTTTCTGGGAATTATGGCCGCAGCTCACTGCGTAGTTTCAACAGTCAACCTACCAATGAGTCACCAAAGCGCCCCCCCCTCCCTGCGCAAACCCTGGAGCGCACACCCTGCAGCGCACACCCTTGCTGTGCTGAAAATAAGATTATACCTGTAGCATTCGGGACTTCGCCTTTCTGTAATTCCCGTGTTATTTATAGATGTACTCGCATATCCGTATATTGAATAGACATTCATTAAAGATTTTAGTACATTTCAGGTCAGAGAGGGTAGATATTATTTAATGTTATGCTTCTGGTGATATTTGCTTATGACTCAGCAAAGCAGAGGGAAAATATACAGTATTTGTAATCGGATTTTTATATATTATATTCTGGTTTAGCTGTAGCACTATATATATGAGGAAGGGCTTTGGATAATACGTTTGTATATTTCTAATATACAATTTGCAGTTGTGGACTCTGGTTTAAATCAAATAGAAAATAATTTTTTCTGCACTTTTGCCAGCCAACAGTTGTGCCCTATGAAGATTTTGATGTTGTGGCCGACATTAAGGATATCCGCAAAGCCTGCAAGGGCATGGGTGAGTTCACCAGTCTCTCCCAGCTCACAACGACTGTGATCCAGTCTCTCCCAGCTCACAACGACTGTGATCCAGTCTCTCCCAGCTCACAACGACTGTGATCCAGTCTCTCCCAGCTCACAACGACTGTGATCCAGTCTCTCCCAGCTCACAACGACTGTGATCCAGTCTCTCCCAGCTCACAACGACTGTGATCCAGTCTCTCCCAGCTCTCAACGACTGTGATCCAGTCTCTCCCAGCTCACAACGACTGTGATCCAGTCTCTCCCAGCTCTCAACGACTGTGATCCAGTCTCTCCCAGCTCTCAACGACTGTGATCCAGTCTCTCCCAGCACCGCCATAGTGCTGTGGTGAAGGTCACTTTTGAATTGAGCTCAAACTAGAGTTTGATTGTAATTTAATGCAGAATCTTCTTTCAAGGTGTTTTTGAAATATAAATTTTCCCAAACAAATTACCTGTAAATGAAGATAACTTGCATTTGCAATTAGATCTTAATATAGATCAATCCCAGAGATCTTAATATAGATCAATCCCAGAATAGGTTTGCCTTCACACAGGCTGCATTTATAGGACCTCACAGCCGGGAAAACGTACCTCAAACAACACCAACATGGAGGTGGGTGAAGCACAACAGTCAGTTTGAACCAAAATTCTCACCACACAAGGGTTGACGTGTTATTTTGATATGTATGAAAATAGTCCTGATTTGTTATACTCGCATTACATGGGAAAACAAAGAGGTTGTTTTAATGGCTAAGCTAATGTCCCACTTATATGCCCATTTTTCAAATCTGTTCAATTTAATTTGTCACAGTGAAGTAAACAACTTTTTTTTTTTGCAGGGACGGATGAAGAAGCCATAGTTAACATCTTAGCCAATCGCTCTTCAGCTCAGCGTGTAGAGATCAAAGAAGCATATTTTGAGAAGTATGATGATGTGAGTACCTTTATATATTTACCATATAAAGTGTACAGTAAATCAGAGGAGCTTTAACCTGTCTCACTGTATTCCTTTGAAAAAATGTGCTAGAATTTGTGCTGTGATGTGTTACTTATTGCTTACATGAAACCCCAGAGTATGGCACATAGATACCCCAGGGTATGGCACATAGATACCCCAGAGTATGGCACATAGATACCCCAGGGTATGGCACATAGATACCCCAGAGTATGGCACGTAGATACCCCAGAGTATGGCATGTAGATACCCCAGAGTATGGCACGTAGATACCCCAGAGTATGGCACGTAGATACCCCAGAGTATGGCACGTAGATACCCCAGGGTATGGCACGTAGATACCCCAGGGTATGGCACGTAGATACCCCAGGGTATGGCACGTAGATACCCCAGGGTATGGCACGTAGATACCCCAGGGTATGGCACATAGATACCCCAGAGTATGGCACATAGATACCCCAGAGTATGGCACATAGATACCCCAGAGTATGGCACATAGATACCCCAGAGTATGGCACATAGATACCCCAGAGTATGGCACATAGATACCCCAGGGTATGGCACATAGATACCCCAGGGTATGGCACATAGATACCCCAGGGTATGGCACATAGATACCCCAGAGTATGGCACATAGATACGCCAGAGTATGGCACATAGATACCCCAGAGTATGGCACATAGATACCCCAGAGTATGGCACATAGATACCCCAGAGTATGGCACGTAGATACCCCAGGGTATGGCACGTAGATACCCCAGGGTATGGCACGTAGATACCCCAGGGTATGGCACGTAGATACCCCAGGGTATGGCACGTAGATACCCCAGGGTATGGGTATGGCACGTAGATACCCCAGGGTATGGCACGTAGATACCCCAGGGTATGGCACGTAGATACCCCAGGGTATGGCACGTAGATACCCCAGGGTATGGCACGTAGATACCCCAGGGTATGGCACATGAGTGAACATTCCGAACTGGGAGACAAAGGGCGGAAAAGCATAAGGAAGGATGGAGGAGTACAGGAGACTCTGTCCTGATTCTCTGTCCTGATTCTCTGTCCTGATTCTCTGTCTTGATTCTCTGTCCTGATTCTCTGTCCTGATTCTCTGTCCTGATTCTCTGTCTTGATTCTTTGTCCTGATTGAATGACAGCAGCTGGAGGAGGTGCTTAAGAGCGAGCTTGCGGGCAGCTTTGAGAATGCCATCATTGCCATGCTGGACCCCCCTCATGTCTACACCGCCAAGGAGCTGAGGAAGGCCATAAAAGGGGCGGGGACTAATGAGGGCATCCTGGTGGAGATTCTGTGCACCAGCACCAATCAGGTCAGACATTTTCTCTTCTTTGTCCAATCAGGTCAGCCATTTTCTTCTCTTTGTTCAATCAGAGAAAAAGGCCAAAAAAGAGAGAATAATTTTGTCTCAGCGAATTAAGCTTTTTGTACTGCCAAAATAATTAACAGGTACAATACCTGTGTGATTGAAACATTGTCATTGGTTGCAGAATTAAACAAAACACTTGTGAACACTAGCAATATATGAGTGCCATTTTTCCTAATTAAGTGTGATCAGATTTTACATACGCTACATGGTAAAATGTATGGATGGAAAGTTAGAATCGGACAAACACTGGGATATGGCCTATAAACATTACATTGGAGATTCAGCAGTAAAGCTTAAGTTATTGTTATAAATATTTTTGTTTTCCCCACAGGATATTTTAAGTTATAAAGAAGCCTACCTCCAGTGTAAGTAAAACTCTGACTGTAAAAGTTAGTAAAACCACTCATCCACTCCTGTTCCCCTCCATCCCCTCCACTCATCCACTCCTGTTCCCCTCCATCCCCTCCACTCATCCACTCCTGTTCCCCTCCATCCCCTCCACTCATCCACTCCTGTTCCCCTCCATCCCCTCCACTCATCCACTCCTGTTCCCCTCCATCCCCTCCACTCATCCACTCCTGTTCCCCTCCATCCACTCCACTCATCCACTCCTGTTCCCCTCCATCCCCTCCACTCATCCACTCCTGTTCCCCTCCATCCACTCCACTCATCCACTCCTGTTCCCCTCCATCCCCTCCACTCATCCACTCCTGTTCCCCTCCATCCCCTCCACTCATCCACTCCTGTTCCCCTCCATCCCCTCCACTCATCCACTCCTGTTCCCCTCCATCCCCTCCACTCAGCCACTCCTGATCCCCTCCATCCCCTCCACTCATCCACTCCTGTTCCCCTCTATCCCCTCTAATACACTCTGAGCATTAGCTCTCATTTTGTAGTCAAATGATGTTCAACTAAGTTTCTGTACAATTAAACATTTGCCTCATCTAAATCATACAAGCTTACACAGTCTCTCTCTCTGTCTCTCACAATCCCTTTATCTCGCTCTCTATCTCTCTCGCTATCCCTGTATCTCCCTCTCTATCTCTCTCACTATCCCTGTTACTCTCTATCTCTCTGTCTCTCACTATCCCTGTTTTTCTTTCTCTCTATCCCTCTCTCTATCTCGCTCTGTCTTTCTCAGTGCATGAGCTAGATCTGGAGGCAGACATTGAAGGAGATACAAGTGGGGACGTGAGAAACCTGATGGTCTCTCTCTTACAGGTGAAACCCTTTCCAACCTGTTTCAGCCTGATTCAGCCTGATTCAGCCTGTCTTCATTGGCTTGCTTCAGTGTTCTTCACTGCTTCCCAGCGGCAGACGTGCATTTCTTTATGAAAGGAAACGTGCTTTGTTATAATTGTTGGGAAACAAAGAGAAAAAAAGCACAGACTTCCTCCTGTTTGTTTCCTCACCCCCAGGCCAATCGGGATGAAGGCTACGAGGTGGACGAGGAGTTGGCGGACCAAGACGCAGCGTCTCTGTTTGAGGCAAGATCCATAAGGTCCCTGGATCCTGCTCAGGGCTTAGGAATAAGGTCCCTGGATCCTGCTCAGGGCTTAGGCATAAGGTCCCTGGACCCTGCTCAGGGCTTAGGCATAAGGTCCCTGGACCCTGCTCAGGGTTTAGGCATAAGGTCCCTGGACCCTGCTCAGGGCTTAGGCAACTATATCATTTACCAAAAATAATATCTTTCCAGTTGGTGTGCATGAAATTAATATCTTCATGCATTTCACAGGTTGTATCAGAAACAGTTCTCATCACGCCATGTGTTCTTATGTGATAATATCAAACTAGTCAAATAAGTTTTTTTTAAAGGCTATAACCATTTACACATCAGAATAATCCCTGCATATTTCTAGCAGATTTTTAAAAAGCATCGGTTTTCACCAATATTCAGAATAAATTACCTTTTCATGTTGCTGATGGAATAGGAGTTTATTTTTCTAGAAGGAAATTCAACGTCACTGTATGTTTGTGGTTAATTGCATGTTTAATTGACCTGGGGATCTGCAGGAGTGTTTTACCGATATCTACAAATGAAAGCATTTGGAGTATCTATTTGACCCAGGTTTGAATAGTGTCTGTGTTTACGTGCTAATTTATGGTTTGAGTGTTGAGTGTACGAGTGTGTTTGTGTGGTAGGGGGGTGTTGATGTGCTGACTATGACTGTGTTTCTGTCCTGTTCAGGCTGGGGAGGGCCGGTTTGGCACTGATGAATCGACCTTCACTTACATCCTCACACACAGGAACTATCTGCAGCTGCAGGCAACTTTAAAGGCCTATGAGACGGTAACTGCGTACAGTTATACTATGTCAAGCTATTACACTGTGAGCTTTAGTACTACACTGCATATAGTTATACTATATCAAGCTATTTCACTTTGTGAGCTTAAGCACCTTGCTCAAGGATACAACAGTACCCTGTCTGGGACTCAAACCTGCAACCTCTGAGCATAAAGCCAGCCTGCTTTGCCACTCATACTCACACCACATGGAAATGGATAATTCTTTGACAACTTTATTCAACACCAATGACGGTGGAAATCCAGCTGCTATTTAACATGCAATTACATGGAACCACAAATTGGATGTATAATGCCATTCATAATGTATCAATTAATAATGTACATTGTAAAAATCAGTGTTAACCAGAAAATGATTACTTGGTCAGATTTCTGCAATAGGCACAAAATATTCTTAAAAGGGGAAGTATAGATTTTCATCAATTTTTAAAATCCATTTTAATATTTATTGCACCAAGTGAAGGTGGTTTATAAAAAATTATGAGTGGGTGGGTTTTCAGTTGTGCATGTTTGCTGCCACTATCCTTTCATAAAACGATGAGATGACCACGACCACATTTGAGTTGTAGTTGACAAATGTAATTTCATCTAATGTTTTTCTTCCCATCTCTAGCTTTCTGGAACAGAAATTTTGGATTCCATTGACAGTGAAGCGACTGGTACCCTGAAGGACTGCTATATCACTCTAGGTTTGTATCAGTCAGTAGTCTCGATTACCTGGCTCCTGCCATTAAGGCTATATCCTTAGAGAGAGGGAATTTAGGGTAGGGTGTAGGGTTGCTATGAGAACAGGAATTTGGTACAGTTACAGAGACAGGGAGCATTATAGAATAGAATAAAATAGTTTGTTTTCCTGTTAAGGAAACAGACATAGACATGTTATGGAGACGGAGAAGGCTTGGGGGTGTTATACGTACAGACTGTGAGGTCATTGTAGCCCCCCAGAAATTGGGTTTTTAAGAGTACAATAATAATCTATTTTATTTATAAAGTGCTTTTCATCATAAGAAACAATCCCAAAATGCTATTTACAGAAGTGCATTAAAATAAGATAAATAAATAAAACATAGATGAGAACAATCACTACAAAAATCACATAAGAGCTGCAAGGGGCCATAAACAAGCAAACACCACCAACAGAACCAACAGAAAGCTCTTCTATATAAAGCACGGGTCTTAGGAGGTTAAAGGAGCGCAGAGTCCGTGGTGTCCTCAGATGGTCAGGGAGGGCATTCCAAAGGCGGGGGGCAGTAGAGCAGATCACCCATACAGGGTTTGGGGGAATCTGTGGGAACAGGGATTAAAGATGTTTTGGATACAGAGATGGGGGACATTATGGGGACAGCATTTAAAGACATTGCAGGTACAGTTTTTAGGAAGTATGGGTATAGGTTTGTTGACGTGCTGTGGTATCCCCACAGTGCGCTGTGCAAAGAACCCTCAGCTGTACTTCGCCCGCCGTCTGAATGCCGCCATGAAGGGTGCAGGCACCGATGAGGACATCCTGATCCGCATCATCGTGGGCCGCTCTGAGGTACCCCAAGACAATGCTGACGCATATAAGCCCCCTAAACCTGATGCATTCTCTAACCACTTTCATTCCCCAGGTCACCGCTGTAAATAGATCAGTTCAATGTTGATCAAGCAAGTTAGATAAAGAAAACCAACAAGACCAGCCACTAATACACAAAATTAACAAAGTGCATGGAATTGGAAGCAAAAAAACAGTTACACTAGGAGTAGAATGAAAGATGTCATTTATTAAAACCAATGAGTTTCAGCATGTAGCTTTCATCAGGGTTTGAAATTGACCTGGAGCTTGAGACAGTGGGTGATTTCTTTGCTTTTATGGTTGCCAGATTGACCTGGAGACCATCAAAGACATGTACCTGGAGAAATACGACGTTCCTTTGAAGGAGGCCCTCAGCTCTGATTGTGGGGGAGATTTCAAACGGCTCCTCCTGGAGATCTTGCACTGAGATACTGCAGCACAGCGGCTCCTACTGGCCTGCACTGGTTACTGTGGCTACAATAGGCAGGAGAACTAACAGTCCCCCACTCACAAACTGCACTGTCCTCAAACAGCGTAATCTAGCCCAAGGAACTTTCCCCAGAAAAGGGATTATTGGACATGTCTTGGAATTCCTTTTTTTTTTGTATGAAAATATCTAAACAAACTCTACATTTTCTTTTAAAAATTGAGTTAGGTATATTAGGTGGGAGGGAATGTGCCTGTGTGGCTTTTTATTTAGATTATTTTTTTAGTCGGCTTTCTCTGTTAGAGAAAGTGTGTTGGGCCTCAGACAGAGGAAGTTTGGTTGAGACATTTAAAATCTGAGTAGACCGTTAATCAACCCTGTATCCTGGGTTAATAAAACCTGTATTCTGGCTTAATCAAGTGGTAATAAACCCTGTATCCTGGGTTAATCAACCATTAATCAACCCTGTATTCTGGCTTAATCAACTGTTAATAAACCCTGAGTTTTAGCCTAAAATCTTCTCCCTCCCACCCCAAAAGCTATTAATCAGGGATAGAAAAAATACTTTTATATTTTCTTTTAAAATGCCTTCCAAAGAAATTTTAAATACGTATAAATTACAATCAAAATGGTAGATGTGCAGGTTGCTTTGCAGGTGGAACAGGTATGACTCAGACCTGTATGACAAATTAAATACAAACATGCAGATACACATTTCAGGTGCATGTATATTAAATTAATGCCCATCCCTAAATTTTAGCTCAACTTCTAGTGCCAGCGTTCAATGCCACTGTTCACTTCCCCGAGTGTTCGTGATGCCTTATGAAAAAATCATCAAAACTCAACTGCCAGAAAGGTGGAGCCCCCTTCAGATCACCTTTCACCCCCAAGTGTGTTTTCTCACATGATGGCGATTCATTGTGCAGATAAACCCCAAACTTTGCTGAGTATACAATCCCTATCCATCCATCCATTTCTCATTTTCTCAATGAAATCCAATCTTTATAAATGTTCAGTGCACTCATGAACAGTCCTTATATGACTATTACATACCCAGTATAATATATAATCTGCCTCGTCATGCATCCCAATTACATCATATGTCCTATTGTTTGCTTCATTGCTCCATATAGAATCTCCAGTATATTAAACATATTAACTTGTACTGTGTGATTGATAACTACTATATATTTAAAGATGGAGAATGGCATTGCTTTGTGAGATGGGAAGGTCGGTGATAAAATGTCTTTTTCAAAAACTAAAGTTTGAGGTTTGAAGTGGCAATGTCATTAAATTGAATTCATTCATGTAATATTCACATAATCCAAAAAAATGAATAGATCAATTGGGACCACTTTTAACCTCAATATAGCCAAAGATGTATGGATAAATATTAATAAATCAAAAAGAATGCTTAAAACATTGCCTGGTGTGTTGTTGTTGCTGCCCTGTATTCCTGGTGTGTTGTTGCTGCCCTGTATTCCTGGTGTGTTGTTGCTGCCCTGTATTCCTGGTGTGTTGTTGCTGTTGCCCTGTATTCCTGGTGTGTTGTTGTTGCCCTGTATTCCTGGTGTGTTGTTGCTGCCCTGTATTCAGTGAAGGAGGAGAAAAATCAGCACTGTAACGCTGCGTTCACACAGCGAGCAACTGGTCGCTGAGTCGGTCAATTCTACGAGGCTGGGGGCGGGGCAAGAGCTTCCCGTTGTGTCATCCAAGTCAGTTCGTGCTTCTACAATTATTTGATACAGATAAACAACGGCAGTAGCCTACGTATAACAAATATATATTTGCGATGCATCCAGGCTGGTAGATCCAATATGATATTGGAACCCTAGTGCTTTAACTGCCTACACATAACACACACAACTAAACAGCATTCCTGACAATACAGTAGGCTCTAGAAGTGTCATGACGTTACATTAGCCTACCTGTGAACAGTAAATCATACCTTTTCGCCGTTTTGGCTTCCAATAGCCTAGCCTACATGATATGCTAACGTTAGCTAAACATAGCATTTATCTAGTGTTGTGTGAACATTTAATTCACACAATAAAATAACAAAGACCTTACCATCGGTACCAAGGGCACTCGCAATTGCCCTCCAAGCGTCAATTTTTAGGCGCTTATCCCGGTATTCCTTTTGGAATACATTAAACAGGACGCGGTAGGCTTGGACCATTATTATTAGCTGCTACTCCATTGCTGCAATTTGAGTGAAATCGGGCGGAACAATTATTCACGAAATGAAGATTGTGTCATCCAAGTCAGTTCGTGCAGCTACAATTATTTGATAAAGAGAAACAACGGCAATAGCCTACGTATAACAAAGACATATTTGCGATGCATCCTATTCTTTATAGTTATGTCATGACACTGATAATGATGTGTTCTCGCTAGCTAGCGATAGGCTAGCCTATATCTATCTTCGTCGCGAGCTACCAATCTAGATACATAGATAGATGTATGTATAAAACTCAACATGTATTTTTTGGCTCAATGTGATATTGGTAGAACAGCTACACATATCCTTTAAGGTTATGTTATACATTGAACAGGACGTGGTAGGCTTGGACCATTATTATTAGCTGCTACTCCATTGCTGCAATTTAAGTGAAATCGGGCGGAACAATTATTCACGAAATGGTTTCGTGTCGGTTGGGGAAATATGAAGTGTGGAACTCTGATTGGCTGTTACGGCCGATGGTCGGTCAAAAGTTAAGTTTCGGGCAACATTTATCGGCCGATTTTGGTCGCTCAGTTTTCTAGTCGCTCAGGTCGCTGACCGTCGCTCAGCTTCATAGAGAATGAATGGACTTCCGGCGACTGGGCGACCGAAGTTGCTGGATGTGTGAACACAGCGTAAGGTCATTAAAAGAGAATCCAGGGCTGCGGTCGAATCTGTTAAATGTTCTGCCCTCCTGCACTTCCCCTCGCCACTTCCACTTGGGAGGATGTGACGCAGCACCAAAACAACATGAGTAGACACTCGAGCCAACGGGGAGGAGCAAGAGAGAGAGCGGAATTATTTTTTAATTGAATTGCACTCGGATATTCGCCAGAGCCAGTGACACCAGCAGACCATTGACAACTTCAGGACGACTGCAATAAAGTGCTTTATTTGGTTTATGTTCATTGGTTTTCAATAAAAAAATTTATTTAGATATATTTCTCTAAGATTTGTTGTTTGCTTGTTAACTCATTTATACGAGCGTGTGTGCTGTTGCTGTAGGCCTATTTTTCATGCAACTTCATAGACAAACTCACACATAGGTGGATTTCTATCGTATTGAGTCAACGGAGGAGGATTGGTATGCCATTGCTGAGAGATTTTATCAGCGCTGGAACTTTCCCAACTGTGTGGGCTCCATAGATGGGAAACACATGATAATACAGGCTCCACCTAACTCTGGCTCTGCCTACCACAACTACAAGGGGACCTTCTCCATTGTGCTGCTGGCTGTGGTGGATGCAAGGTACCTCTTCCGAGTGGTGGATGTTGGCGCCTATGGGAGACAGAGCGATGGGGGCACCCTGGCTAACTCTGCTCGGCAAGGCCCTGTTGGCTGGCACACTCAACCTGCCTGGGGACCGCCTGCTGCCTGGAGCGGAGCATCTGGGAGCCCAACCCCATGTGTTCGTCGCTGACGAGGCATTCCCTCTGCAGAGACACCTCATGCAGCCATTCCTTGGATCCAATCTGCCACACACGAAGAGGGTCTTCAATTACCGGCTGTCTCGTGCCAGGATGGCTGTGGAGTGCACCTTTGTCATCCTAGCCCAGGGGTAGGCAACCCTGGTCCTGGAGAGCCGCAGGGTATGCTGGTTTTTGTTTTCACCTTAAATACAGCAACTACTTTGACCAAAGAAACCAGGTGAGGTGAGTTAACTGTGTAATCAACTGCTTTAATTGATCAATTAAATGGCGAGTAACAACAAAAACCAGCAGACCCTGCGGCTCTCCAGGACCAGGGTTGCCTACCCCTGTCCTAGCCGCACAGTGGAGATTGTACCGGCGTGTGGTATGTTTAACACCACGAAATGTGGAGGCATGTGTGAAGGCAACATGTGTCTTGCGCAACGTTCTCCGCTGGACGACGAGGGATCAGGCATCTCCATTACCTGACCGTGTGAGGGGGGGAGGGGGGAGAGGCTCAGCCACCATTACATTACATTACATTATAGACATTTAGCAGATGCTCTTATCCAGAGTGATGTACATAGTGCATTTTCAAACTAGGAACAAGAGCGTTTAAAAACAACCCTAAAAAGGCAAATACGAAGTACTAGGCACAGTCAGTATGATTGGGTTTTTTATTATTATTATTTTTATTTTTTGGGGGGGTGGGGGTAATTACACAACATTAATAACAATAGTCACAGGGAGGTAGGGAGGGGTGGAGAGAGGTGCAGCTTGAAGAGGTGAGTCTTCAATCTGCGCTTGAAGGCGGTCAGACTTTCTGCTGTTCTGACCTCCACGGGGAGCTCATTCCACCACCGTGGGGCCAGGACAGACAGACGTCGAGACCGGGTGCTAGCATGAAGAGGGGGGGGGGTACCAGTCGTCCTGAGGAGGCGGAACGCAGGGATCTGGCAGGTGTGTAGGGTCTGATTAGTTTTTGGAGGTATGGAGGGGCAGATCCTCGGACTGCCTGGAAGGCAAGCACCAATGTTTTGAATTTGATGCGAGCCATCACCGGTAGCCAGTGGAGGTCAATGAGCAGGGGGGTGACATGGGAGTGTCGGGGGAGGTTGAAGACCAGGCGCGCTGCTGCGTTCTGGATACGCTGAAGGGGTCTAATGGCCGATGCTGGCAGGCCAGCCAGGAGAGAGTTGCAATAGTCCAGGCGGGACAGCACCATTGCTTGGACCAGGAGCTGGGTTGAGTGGGTGGTGAGGAAGGGGCGGATTCTCCTGATGTTGTACAAGAAGAACCTGCGTGCCCGGGTTACTGCTGCGATGTTCTCGGAGAGGGACAGCCTGTTGTCCATCACGACTCCGAGGTTCCTGGCACAGGGCGTTGGGGTCAGTGGAGTGTCTCCTAGGGAAATAGAGAGATTGAGAGGAGGAGAGGTTAGAGCAGGAATGTAGATGAGCTCAGTCTTGCCAGGATTGAGCTTGAGATGGCGGTTGTCCATCCAGCTCTGGATGTCTCTCAGGCAAGCGGAGATGCGGGCTGATACCTGAGTGTCAGAGGGTGAGAAGGAGAGAAAGAGTTGAGTATCGTCAGCATAGCAGTGGTAAGAAAGACCATGAGCAGTGATAACAGGGCCAAGGGATTTGGTGTAGGTGGAGAAAAGGAGGGGACCAAGGACTGAGCCCTGGGGGACTCCTGTGGTAAGGGGATGGGGTGCCGATACTTTACCAGCCCAGGCAACCTGGGAGGAGCGTTCCGAGAGGTAGGACTCAATCCAGGCCAGGGCCGATCCCCGCTGCAGACAGGGACGACAAGAGGATGGAGTGATCTACGGTGTCGAAGGCGGCAGAGAGGTCTAGAAGTATTAGCACAGAGGAGAGGGAGGCTGCCCGAGCTGCATGAAGCATCTCGCTGACGGAGAGGAGTGTGGTCTCCATTGAATGGCCAGGTTTGAAGCCGGACTGGTGGGGGTCTAGCAGGTTGTTCTGGGTAAGGAAAGACGACAGTTGGTTAGAAACAGCACGTTCGATAGTTTTGGAAAGAAAAGAAAGAAGAGATACCGGTCTGTAGTTTTGGATGTTGGAGGGGTCCAGCGTAGGTTTTTTAAGGATCGGGGTGATGTGGGCTCTTTTGAAGGATGAGGGGAAACAGCCAGAGGTCAGGGAGGAGTTCACCAGGGAGGTCACAAACGGGAGGATATCTGGGGTGATTGCCTGGAGGAGAGATGAAGGGATAGGGTCGAGGGCACAAGTAGTGGGGCGATGGGAGAGTAGGAGATGGGACACATCGGTCTGAGAAAGGGGAGAAAAGGTGGAGAAACAGGGGGGGGACACAGAAGGGGTAGAGAGAGGAAGAGTGGGAAACAGTGTCTGTGAGGGGAGGGGGAGTGGGGCTGAAGGAGCTGCGGATGTCTGCGATCTTCTCATCGAAGGAATCTGCGAAGTCGTCTGCAGTGAACGAGGAATGAGGAGCAGGAGGGGGTTTGCTGAGGAGGGAGGAGAAGATAGAGAACAATTGACGGGGGTTAGAACTGTGATTGCACATTTTTGTGTGATAGTAGGTTACCTTGGCAGCGGTGACTACTGTAGCGGTGGGATGCTGCACCTTCGCAGAGTTGGGAGCAACGATGCCACACGGGAGGCCATGAGAGTGAGGGAGACGTACACCTCCTACTTCTCCAGTGAAGGTGCAGTGCACTGGCAAGATCACCTTGCATAACCTGCATAGCAGGCAACTCAAAGGCTCTTTTAAGAGTCACCCACATCCTCTAATAAAGAGCGAGAATTATTGTGCCCCAGTAATAAGCATATCTTCACATTTCATGTGGCAAAAATAAGGTCACAGTTTGCACAAGCATTACATCCTCATTTACATTCTTTGTAATAAAAAAATAAGAGATTGAGCTTTTGAACAAGACATGATACAGTATGTTGGAATAATACGTAAATTATAAATATCAGGAACTGAAATGATCAATTTTAAAAAAGACACGCAAGGAGTATTTTAACTTTTACATACTATTTGTTATAATTATTTAATAACAGTAAAATAAAATGCACCATACAACAATGAACGAAACAATGAACCCCCCCCCCCCCCCATATAACATTTAATCTACATTTAATTTTAATTTTGCCTTTCTGGCTCCAGGGAGCCTCTTCAGAGCAGGGTAAATGCTCTTGAGGAACATCATGTCCTCATCATCATCTCCTGCCTCCTTATCAGGCTCCTCAATCGCCTCTAGGAGGCGCTGCTCAAATGGGGAGAGAGTACTGCCAGCTCCCCTCTTCCTAGATTTACCGGTGCCTGGCATGTTCTCCTCAGGGACATCAACTCCACTCTCATTCATTTCCTGTGTCTCCCTGTCCTGTGACCTTTCCCCACCTTGCTCTTGGTCTCGCTCTCCTTCTGCGTCTCCCTCTTCTTCTGCGTCTCCCTCTCCTTCTGCGTCTCCTTCTACGTCTGCGTCTGCCTTTCCCTCTGCCTCCATGTTTCCTCCTGTGTCCTTATTCAAAAGGTAGGGCCCCAGAAAGGCCTTCATAAAGCGCCATGGCTTTTTAGCAGCCCCACCAGCAGCTCCACTCCTCTTCTGCTGACTTTCCCTATTCTTCTCCCTTTTATATGTTGTGCGGAGGCTTTTTCACCTTTTCTGACACTCTCCCACTGTAACCACAGTATTGGAAATGTATTGTATTATTGACGTAAGTACTTATTGGTGAGAAAAACAGGAATAAATAAAAAAAAGCTGGCACTAGAGATGGATGAGAAAAGGATGACAGATGGTTAGAGACGGGAACTATATTTTTCAGTTTTTTTATCACAATATTTAAAAAAAATTATTTCTGTATTTCTTTTTTGAATTTTTCTTTTTATTATTTTTTTATTTTAAAATGTTATAAAATATTATAATTTTTGGTTTATTTTTTATTTTAAAAATATTTTTAAGAAATTCTTTTTGGATTTTTTATTTTGTTAGTTCACTTTTGTGACTGTTACGACCGCTCGTTACAGCCGTGAACATAAAAGGAGACACGCCACAACAACTTCAAGGAATAACAAAATTTAATTTGAATAAAGAATGTACTTACAAAAAGAAAGCATTGAGTGTGACAATGTATGCAGATGAGGAGTGTATGCAAGTGAGTGTATGTGTAAAGTGAAATCAGTAGCCAAGGTGTTGTAAGTGCAAAACAAAAGACAAACTAATGAGCAGTACTCTTGCAAACGTCTACGTCGCGGGGAAGGTTGAAGCTATATCCACCCCCAGTTGAACCCGCCTTTATAGGGCTTCAGGCTGGGACAGGTGAAGTGAATTACACAATTAGCCTCCCTCTGCACAGATCCTTCACCTGCAGGAACAAAGAGACCCGGCAGCAGGCAAGCAAACAATAGGGAGGCATCACATCCCCCCCCAGAAAAGGAGGAACCACCCAAAAAGGTCCTCCAAAATACAATTAACTGAAACAAATAACAAAACATACTCCCCTGACTCCACCAAGCTCTGCCTCCACATCTCCAGGACTCTCCACCAACTCCTTTATCAATCCACCTCTGGCGCGCACAGAGGGGAAAAAAGAAAGAGCGGGAGAGGGAAAGAGAAAGACAGACAGACAGACAAACATAGCAGCCTACACAGGCGCACGACTTAAGGCATCGGCCAACACGTTGGCAGTGCCTTTTATGTGTCGGATATTTAAGTCGTAACCTTGTAAAAATAAAGTCCAGCGCATGAGTCGCTGATTAGGGTTGTACATCGTAGTTAAAAAGGTTAACGGATTATGATCAGTATAAATAGTCAAAGGTCCAATAACAGAACCAACATACACTTCAAAATGCTGAAGCGCCCATATCAGTGCCAAAGCCTCTTGTTCAATTGTCGAGTAATTGATTTGATATTTATTAAACTTTCTAGAGAAAAAACTCACCGGATGGTCTACGCCGTGCTCATCTGATTGCATAAGAACGGCACCGGCACCGATCTGACTAGCATCGACGTAGAGAACAAAAGGTTTTTCAAATCGCGGAGCAGAAAGAATAGGTGCATTACACAGCAATGCCTTAGCTGCGACGAAAGCTTCCTGACAATCTTCTGACCAAACGAATGATACTTTGCCTCTCAATAAATTAGTTAACGGTGCCACGACTGTTGAAAAGTTCTTACAGAATCCCCTGTAATATCCAATCATCCCTAAAAATCTCATCAACTCCTTTTTGGATGTCGGTACGGGATAATCGTCAATAGCAACGACTTTCGCCCTGACAGGGCGAACTTGCCCCTGTCCGACCACCTTGCCCAGATACGTAACCGTCGCCCTGGCGAACTCACACTTCGCCAGATTGACGGTCAAAGCAGCATCGGCAAGGCGATCGAACAAAGCCCGGAGACGGTGGACGTGCTCAGCCCAGCTGTCACTAAACACGACCACATCATCCAGATATGCAGCACAGCCTGGCAGACCCGACAATACCGTATTCATCATACGTTGAAATGTCGCCGGAGCGTTTTTAAGACCGAAAGCCATCACTTTGTATATATAAACCGGTATGAGTAACAAATGCAGAAATCTCTTGAGCACGAGGGGACAAAGGCACCTGCCAAAAACCCTTAAGGAGATCCAACTTGTTCACATACACCGCACTTCCTACTTGATCGACACAATCCTCCATTCTAGGCAATGGGTGACAATCAGTTTTTGTAACAGCATTGACTTTGCGAAAGTCCGTACAAAAGCGAAAGGACCCGTCAGGTTTGTTAATTAACAAACAAGGTGAGGCCCATGATGAAGATGCTGGTTCAGCAATACCATTATTCACCATAAAATCTATTTCAGATTCGAGATATAAACGCTTAGGTGTAGGCACACGATAGAAGCGCTGTTTGATGGGGGCGGCCGTCCCCACATCAATATCGTGCTCTATTACATGCGTGCGCGTAGGAGTATCTGGGAAAAGACTAAGATGGGAATTAATTAAATGGATCATATCGGCACGCTGTCCGACAGTTAAATAAGCAAGTTGGGATTCCAAAGTTTCTAGGAAAGCGGAGTTGTTTAGTCTGCCCTGTAAAACGCACTCACCTGGCGCTGCAACGTCGTCACCCTCCCCATCCTGAGAAACGGCACCACCCACAGCGCCAGCAGAGAGCGTCCCATGCACAGTCACTGCAACACACTCAACTATATTTACATTTTTTTCCAATTCCTCAGAAGGGCACGAGTTAGGAGGCAAAGTATCAGACACAACATTTTCTGACATGACTTCAGTGTGAGGAGTATAAAAAGGTTTAAGCAAATTTATGTGACACAACTGCAATTTCTTACGGTGGTCGGGAGTACGAATTAAATAGTTTCTCTCAGAAACACAATGATCAACAATATACGGTCCTGCAAATTTTGCTTGAAAAGGACTACCCACTATAGGCAACAAAGCCATCACTCGATCACCAGACTTAAAACTGCGGTTCTTAACCTCTTTGTGCAGAAGCAAAATTGGGCCAATTTTCGCCTGTTTTGCACTGTTCTGTTTAAGCCTTTATAACTACAGTTGTGCTCACCACACACACTTGTTTAATGGCTTAAATTGGAGAAGACCCCTGTACCTTTGTGTGTCTTAGATTAAAATAATAAAATTTCATAATCTTCATATAGATTATGGGCTGTAAATGCACAAACTCTTTGCAAAAAAAACAAAAACGAGGTTGTCATTCTTAGTTTACAGTACACTTCTGAAAGGAAAAGATGTAAAACAGGTCATATTTTACTGTCCTGGTGCACACACCACTTGTCAACATCTGTACAGAATTTTAGGGGGATATGTCAATCTGCTCAGGTTCCATAAGCTAATTTGTAAACAGTGTATCCTGGTGTCCCTTAGGGTGTCCAAATCTATCCAAATGGATAAAATGTGCATCACAGTAAATCAAGAGATAATCAGCTTTTTTCAACAGATAAAGTATTCTGACTCATAAAACACATGTTTGTATCAACTAAATGAGGAAATTTTCATTTTTTTCCAAATAATTTGGGTTTTGATATATAGGGGTCCAAAAACCTCTCCGAAAATGAATACAATGCTTTTTTTGTCCATATGAAGCATTTTATTATGTTCTTTGAGGTAGTAGGATCATTACAATCACTTCACATTCAGAGGGTGATACATTTATTAGCTCCAGTTCAGTTTATGGTTCCAGAAATGTATTTCTTTCCCCTGGTACACACTGAAGTCACTGATGTGTAGCCCGTCTTGCTGTCAGCCAGGACAAATAACTTGAAGCCCCACTTTGTTGGCTTGTCCTTCAAGTATTGTTTCATCCCATGCCAAGCTTTTGAGGCTACCATGCGTTCATCAATGGCCAGGTTCCGATGAGGGTGGTAGTAAGCCCTGCATGCAATCAGGATCTGGTCATGCAAAGGCTTCAGGCGAAACAGGCCATAATAACCTGCTTGGCCTTTCAGCTGGTCATTGATGGCATCTGCTGTTGTGTCGCTCATGTGGAGGAATGCACAAATGGCCTCATACCTGTAGCCCGGCATCACACTGCAGGGAAAGGGGTGCTTGTGAAGCCGGTCCTTCCTCCATAGGTCACGGGCAGCAGATGTCTTGACAAGACCCAGGTACAGGACGATGGACAGATATTTTTGCATGTCCTCAGCATCCACATCAGACCATGGTGTATGCAGTCCCTGAGCATGTTTACGGGCTGCGTTGCCATTTGTGTTGTCACAGAGGAGCTTGAGGACATGTGTGCTGAAGAACAGCCGAAAGAGATCCAGGGGGCTGTAGGCTAGGGATCTGCGTGTTTAGTCGACTAGTCGATTAAACGTTGCTACCCTCGCTAGTCGGCACCAGAAATACTAGTCGGTTAAACTTATTATTTTATTAATGTACACATTTAAATTACATATTGACAAAATTTGCACTGAAATTTCATGTTTTCCTGGTCAAATGTTGCTTTATAAAAAAACGAGCATCCGATACTAATGTTAACAACGCCGGATTACATTTATTTATTTTTTTAACTAAGGAAAAAAACTGAACGCATTAGCCTGTTTGCCCTGAAAGTTAAACCAGCGAGGTGGAAAGAGTAAGTAGGCCTACCGCATTGTTGAATAGCCCAATAAAACTAATCTAATGTCACGTCGATCAGAATGTGATTAACGGTTTCAAATGGCTCTTATAATATACGCAATATTTTTCCGGACAATGTTTAACCTTATAGATTAAATTGTGCTCAATTTTGACTGTTTTCTGAGTGTTTTCTTACTTTTAGATTAGTCGACTAGTCTAAATTTAAACTTCCGTTTCAACGTCAGGGAAATTAGTCGTTAGGAACATCCCTACTGTAGGCCTGCTGAAGGTCTAGCTGCACTCCTGGGGTCCTCTGGGGGCAGAAGGGGAACTGATGAGGCTCTTCATCCTCATCCGCCATGTCGTGCCATCCGTCCTCAGACTCGGGCTCCTCGCGGTGAGCAGGTACAGCAGGGCCTCCTTGACCTCGTGACCAGAGTCCTGCAGGGATCAGGAGCAGATTTCTGCCCTGAATTATTTAAAAGAAAGCAAAATAAAAAAAGTGCACAATAAGAGCCACATAGTGTACTATGTTGTGAAATCAAAAATAAAAATGCTAGGCTTTTCCAAAAAAATAAAATAAATGCTACATTTGACATGGACTGCAATTCAGATTTACCCTAAATTAAGTTAGTTTACTTTATTTCGGTCATTAACATTTTCTTTACAAAGAGGTGTGTAGAAAGATATAATTCAATAATAATAAGTCATTTGACTGAAAATGTGTACCTACCCTTCTTACAATAACAACAAGTCTGTTCAGTAGAATCTCATGATCTATTGTATCAAAAGCTGCACTTAGGTCAAGAATTACAAGAACAGACACAGAGTTTTGGTCGGCTGATAACTCGTTAATAAATCGTTAATAACTTTAACCAGTGCCGTTTCAGTGCTATGGTAGGGTCTAAATCCTGACTGGAATAATTCATGGATATGACTTATGCTACCATTTAGCCACAAGAAATTAGATAATAAATGCTCTATTTTACATGACTACTGTGACTAAAATTCAACCGATGCACAAATAAAGTTATTTTTAAGTTAATACAGTTAATACTTACATGTCAACAGCCACATACATCTTCGCCCTGTGCAAAAGCATCTTCGACAACAGAGTCTAGCTTTCAGCCTCAGATCCACTTTCACTCTATCCCTCCGACGAACTAAAAACTAAAAAACGAACTAAAAATCTCCTCCACTACATCCGACAGGGACATATATTTTTTCGCCATCATATATATATATATATATACACATCCTAAGCTTTCTGAAATGGTATGTCATTGCCATACGCAGATTTAACTAGCCGATCGCTATCCACGCGTAACACGGCTTCGTTGCAGACACCCGGAAGCCATTTTAGATCACAATTCAGCCTGCTTTATGCGCGCACAGTGCGTATATATATATATAATTTATGTAAAAATACAAGTTTGAATTAAAAAAATAAACATTTACTCGAATCTCAATGTAATAACGAGGACGAACCGTGCGCGCAGAGATCCGGCTGGATTGTGATCTAAAATGGCTTCCGGGTGTCTGCAACAAAGGGCTGTGTGTTACGCGTCGATAGCGAACGGCTAGTTAAATACGCGTATGGGAATGCGATACCGTTTTAGAAAGCTTAGGATGTACTCTATTGGACGAAATAAGTGTCAATCGAAATGAAGTTGGCGTGAAGGAGTTACCAGTGCATCTTTTGAATGCGATCATTACGCACGGCCATTTTAGATCATGGACACATGTTGAGAAAAGGATGCAATATTAAAAACGGGTCAACCAAGACAAAAAATAACCTCAGATTCTTGCAGGGGACATCTTAATCTTTATAACCAAAGGTAAGGTTACGAGTTGATTTCATATTTTACCGGAGCTTTTTATCGCAAAAGAAAGTTATGTGGTGACAAGGAAACATCACTCGTTTTTTTTCCTGTGGAGTGAGTAAGCATGTTGACAGTTTTACTTGTATGTATTCAGAATCTTGGAAGGTGTTTCTTGCTGCTGTGATAGTAAACGATTTTTTGGTGATGAAATAAAAACTTTAATTAACTTGCAAATGTGTTTAAATGTCTGCTATCTTACATGTGGTCGGGTCCATTGTAGATGTAGTAGTAGCTACAGTGTAGCAGCATAGCATGCTACGTTCATGAATTACAAGCTAATGGTGGCAGATAGAAACGTGATATTTCGCACGCTGATAGGATATTAAGTACTGATTATGATCATATGCGGTTATGGTGATAAATATGGTAATATCCATATTTTCGTAACTAGCATATAACTAGCGACGTATTTATGACGTATCATAAAAAAGTAGAAGACGCCTGCGTCTCTGCCACTAGGGGCCAGCACTAACAGGTTAACATCACGGTTGAACAAACGTTGCATCTTCGTCTGAGCCTTACCGAGCACTTTCTGTGCCGCTGCATTAGCACGGTACAGGCGGAGGCGAAAATCGCTCACGTAATCCAATACGTTCTTTGGAGGAGTTTTGGTGTTCCACTGATCCGCTAAAACAGCTGTGGGACCACGAACTAAATGACCAAACACCAGTTCATTAGGGCTGAAGCCAGTGCTCTCTTGTGCTACTTCTCTTATCGCCAACAGCAACCAAGGCAAACCTTCCTCCCAATCGCGTCCCAACTCTGTGCAATAGGAACGCAACAGGGACTTTAATGTTTGGTGGAACCGCTCGAGAGCACCCTGACTCTGCGGATGATAAGCACTAGCTATATTGTGTCGAATCTTCAATTGATACAATGCCCGTGCAAACTGTTTCGACATAAAGTTTGATCCTTGATCAGATTGAATAATTTTTGGAACACCAAAGGTAGTCATAAAGGTAATTATAACCTTCAATATGGATTTTGCCGTAATTGAACGTAGCGGGTACGCAGCAGGATATCGAGTCGCTTGACATATTAGGGTTAATAAATAAGAATGACCAGCACTAGAAACAGGCAGAGGACCAACACAGTCCACAATCAAATGCTGAAAAGGTTCGGTCACTACTGGGATAGGGTAGAGCGGAGCAGCAGGCACGGTCTGATTAGGCTTGCCAGTAAGCTGACATGTATAACAAGTTTGAATATAACGAGCCACATCTTTCTTTAAACCAGGCCAAAAGAAGCTGCGAAGAATACGATCGTAGGTCTTTCTAACCCCCATGTGTCCTGCAATTTCATTGTGCGAAAGCCGAATAACCGCTTCCCTAAATGCTGTGGGCACAACAATCTGAGAGACTTCTTCAACAAATGAACCTTTTTCATGAAACCACTTACGCTGTAACA
>CM040394.1:114292569-114415698 GCA_022702515.1 Ilyophis sp. 1 JC-2022 | reverse complement strand
TAACTGAGATCAGTTATGGCTGTGTAGTGTATTATTTTACAGTAATAGCTCATTATCTGAGACCGTTATGGCTGTGTAGTGTATTATTTTAGAGTAATAGCTCATTAACTGAGATCCGTTATGGCTGTGTAGTGTATTATTTTAGAGTAATAGCTCATTATCTGAGACCGTTATGGCTGTGTAGTGTATTATTTTAGAGGAATAGCTCATTAACTGAGATCCGTTATGGCTGTGTAGTGTATTATTTTAGAGTAATAGTTCATTATCTGAGACCGTTATGGCTGTGTAGTGTATTATTTTAGAGTAATAGCTCATTAACTGAGATCCGTTATGGCTGTGTAGTGTATTATTTTACAGTAATATCTCATTATCTGAGACAGTTACGGCTGTGTAGTGTATTATTTTACAGTAATATCTCATTATCTGAGACAGTTATGGCTGTGTAGTGTATTATTTTACAGTAATAGCTCATTATCTGAGACAGTTACGGCTGTGTAGTGTATTATTTTACAGTAATATCTCATTATCTGAGACAGTTATGGCTGTGTAGTGTATTATTTTACAGTAATATCTCATTATCTGAGACAGTTATGGCTGTGTAGTGTATTATTTTACAGTAATAGCTCATTATCTGAGACAGTTATGGCTGTGTGGTGTATTATTTTACAGTAATAGCTCATTATCTGAGACAGTTATGGCTGTGTAGTGTATTATTTTACAGTAATAGCTCATTATCTGAGACAGTTACGGCTGTGTAGTGTATTATTTTACAGTAATATCTCATTATCTGAGACAGTTACGGCTGCATAGTGTATTATTTTACAGTAATAGCTCATTATCTGAGACAGGTACGGCTGTGTAGTGTATTATTTTACAGTAATAGCTCATTATCTGAGACAGTTAAGGCTGTGTAGTGTATTATTTTACAGTAATAGCTCATTATCTGAGACAGTTACGGCTGTGTAGTGTATTATTTTACAGTAATATCTCATTATCTGAGACAGTTATGGCTGTGTAGTGTATTATTTTACAGTAATAGCTCATTATCTGAGACAGTTATGGCTGTGTAGTGTATTATTTTAGAGTAATAGCTCATTAACTGAGATCCGTTATGGCTGTGTAGTGTATTATTTTAGAGTAATAGTTCATTATCTGAGACCGTTATGGCTGTGTAGTGTATTATTTTAGAGTAATAGCTCATTTACTGAGATCCGTTATGGCTGTGTAGTGTATTATTTTAGAGTAATAGCTCATTATCTGAGACCGTTATGGCTGTGTAGTGTATTATTTTAGAGTAATAGCTCATTAACTGAGATCCGTTATGGCTGTGTAGTGTATTATTTTAGAGTAATAGCTCATTATCTGAGACCGTTATGGCTGTGTCGTGTATTATTTTAGAGTAATAGCTCATTAACTGAGATCCGTTATGGCTGTGTAGTGTATTATTTTAGAGTAATAGTTCATTATCTGAGACCGTTATGGCTGTGTAGTGTATTATTTTAGAGTAATAGCTCATTAACTGAGATCCGTTATGGCTGTGTAGTGTATTATTTTACAGTAATATCTCATTATCTGAGACAGTTATGGCTGTGTAGTGTATTATTTTACAGTAATAGCTCATTATCTGAGACAGTTATGGCTGTGTGGTGTATTATTTTACAGTAATAGCTCATTATCTGAGACAGTTATGGCTGTGTAGTGTATTATTTTACAGTAATAGCTCATTATCTGAGACAGTTACGGCTGTGTAGTGTATTATTTTACAGTAATATCTCATTATCTGAGACAGTTACGGCTGCATTGTGTATTATTTTACAGTAATAGCTCATTATCTGAGACAGGTACGGCTGTGTAGTGTATTATTTTACAGTAATAGCTCATTATCTGAGACAGTTAAGGCTGTGTAGTGTATTATTTTACAGTAATAGCTCATTATCTGAGACAGTTACGGCTGTGTAGTGTATTATTTTACAGTAATATCTCATTATCTGAGACAGTTATGGCTGTGTAGTGTATTATTTTACAGTAATAGCTCATTATCTGAGACAGTTATGGCTGTGTAGTGTATTATTTTAGAGTAATAGCTCATTAACTGAGATCCGTTATGGCTGTGTAGTGTATTATTTTAGAGTAATAGTTCATTATCTGAGACCGTTATGGCTGTGTAGTGTATTATTTTAGAGTAATAGCTCATTAACTGAGATCCGTTATGGCTGTGTAGTGTATTATTTTAGAGTAATAGCTCATTATCTGAGACCGTTATGGCTGTGTAGTGTATTATTTTAGAGTAATAGCTCATTAACTGAGATCCGTTATGGCTGTGTAGTGTATTATTTTAGAGTAATAGCTCATTATCTGAGACCGTTATGGCTGTGTAGTGTATTATTTTAGAGTAATAGCTCATTAACTGAGATCCGTTATGGCTGTGTAGTGTATTATTTTAGAGTAATAGTTCATTATCTGAGACCGTTATGGCTGTGTAGTGTATTATTTTAGAGTAATAGCTCATTAACTGAGATCCGTTATGGCTGTGTAGTGTATTATTTTAGAGTAATAGCTCATTATCTGAGACCGTTATGGCTGTGTAGTGTATTATTTTACAGTAATAGCTCATTATCTGAGACAGTTATGGCTGTGTAGTGTATTATTTTAGAGTAATAGCTCATTAACTGAGATCCGTTATGGCTGTGTGGTGTATTATTTTAGAGTAATAGCTCATTAACTGAGATCCGTTATGGCTGTGTGGTGTATTATTTTAGAGTAATAGCTCATTAACTGAGATCCGTTATGGCTGTGTAGTGTATTATTTTACAGTAATAGCTCATTATCTGAGACAGTTATGGCTGTGTAGTGTATTATTTTACAGTAATAGCTCATTATCTGAGACAGTTATGGCTGTGTAGTGTATTATTTTACAGTAATAGCTCATTAACTGAGATCCGTTATGGCTGTGTAGTGTATTATTTTACAGTAATAGCTCATTATCTGAGACAGTTATGGCTGTGTAGTGTATTATTTTACAGTAATAGCTCATTATCTGAGACAGTTATGGCTGTGTAGTGTATTATTTTACAGTAATAGCTCATTATCTGAGACAGTTATGGCTGTGAAGTGTATTATTTTACAGTGATAGCTCATTATCTGAGACTGTTTCTGTTGTTTAGTGTATTATTTTACAGTAATAGCTCATTATCTGAGACTGTTTCGGTTGTGTAGTGTATTATTTTACAGTAATAGCTCATTAACTGAGACAGTTATGGATGTGTAGTGTATTATTTTACAGTAATATCTCATTATCTGAGACTGTTATGGCTGTGTAGTGTATTATTTTACAGTAATAGCTCATTATCTGAGACAGTTATGGCTGTGAAGTGTATTATTTTACAATAATAGCTCATTATCTGAGACAGTTACGGCTGTGTAGTGTATTATTTTACAGTAATAGCTCATTATCTGAGACTGTTTCGGTTGTTTAGTGTATTATTTTACAGTAATAGCTCATTAACTGAGACAGTTACGGCTGTGTAGTGTATTATTTTACAGTAATAGCTCATTATCTGAGACAGTTACGGCTGTGTAGTGTATTATTTTACAGTAATAGCTCATTATCTGAGACCATTACGGCTGCATAGTGTATTATTTTACAGTAATATCTCATTATCTGAGACCGTTATGGCTGTGTAGTGTATTATTTTACAGTAATAGCTCATTATCTGAGACAGTTATGGCTGTGTAGTGTATTATTTTAGAGTAATAGCTCATTAACTGAGATCCGTTATGGCTGTGTAGTGTATTATTTTAGAGTAATAGTTCATTATCTGAGACCGTTATGGCTGTGTAGTGTATTATTTTAGAGTAATAGCTCATTAACTGAGATCCGTTATGGCTGTGTAGTGTATTATTTTAGAGTAATAGCTCATTATCTGAGACCGTTATGGCTGTGTAGTGTATTATTTTAGAGTAATAGCTCATTAACTGAGATCCGTTATGGCTGTGTAGTGTATTATTTTAGAGTAATAGCTCATTATCTGAGACCGTTATGGCTGTGTAGTGTATTATTTTAGAGTAATAGCTCATTAACTGAGATCCGTTATGGCTGTGTAGTGTATTATTTTAGAGTAATAGTTCATTATCTGAGACCGTTATGGCTGTGTAGTGTATTATTTTAGAGTAATAGCTCATTAACTGAGATCCGTTATGGCTGTGTAGTGTATTATTTTAGAGTAATAGCTCATTATCTGAGACCGTTATGGCTGTGTAGTGTATTATTTTACAGTAATAGCTCATTATCTGAGACAGTTATGGCTGTGTACTGTATTATTTTAGAGTAATAGCTCATTAACTGAGATCCGTTATGGCTGTGTGGTGTATTATTTTAGAGTAATAGCTCATTAACTGAGATCCGTTATGGCTGTGTAGTGTATTATTTTACAGTAATAGCTCATTATCTGAGACAGTTATGGCTGTGTAGTGTATTATTTTACAGTAATAGCTCATTATCTGAGACAGTTATGGCTGTGTAGTGTATTATTTTACAGTAATAGCTCATTAACTGAGATCCGTTATGGCTGTGTGGTGTATTATTTTAGAGTAATAGCTCATTAACTGAGATCCGTTATGGCTGTGTAGTGTATTATTTTACAGTAATAGCTCATTATCTGAGACAGTTATGGCTGTGTAGTGTATTATTTTACAGTAATAGCTCATTATCTGAGACAGTTATGGCTGTGTAGTGTATTATTTTAGAGTAATAG
Source organism: Ilyophis sp. 1 JC-2022 (assembly GCA_022702515.1). Lineage (NCBI taxonomy): Eukaryota > Metazoa > Chordata > Actinopteri > Anguilliformes > Synaphobranchidae > Ilyophis > Ilyophis sp. 1 JC-2022. The sequence goes on along the minus strand of CM040394.1, from coordinate 114,410,944 downwards.
CTCGTTAACTGAGATCCGTTATGGCTGTGTAGTGTATTATTTTACAGTAATAGCTCATTATCTGAGACAGTTATGGCTGTGTAGTGTATTATTTTACAGTAATAGCTCATTATCTGAGACAGTTATGGCTGTGTAGTGTATTATTTTACAGTAATAGCTCATTATCTGAGACAGTTATGGCTGTGAAGTGTATTATTTTACAGTGATAGCTCATTATCTGAGACTGTTTCTGTTGTTTAGTGTATTATTTTACAGTAATAGCTCATTATCTGAGACTGTTTCGGTTGTGTAGTGTATTATTTTACAGTAATAGCTCATTAACTGAGACAGTTATGGATGTGTAGTGTATTATTTTACAGTAATATCTCATTATCTGAGACTGTTATGGCTGTGTAGTGTATTATTTTACAGTAATAGCTCATTATCTGAGACAGTTATGGCTTTGAAGTGTATTATTTTACAATAATAGCTCATTATCTGAGACAGTTACGGCTGTGTAGTGTATTATTTTACAGTAATAGCTCATTATCTGAGACTGTTTCGGTTGTTTAGTGTATTATTTTACAGTAATAGCTCATTAACTGAGACAGTTACGGCTGTGTAGTGTATTATTTTACAGTAATAGCTCATTATCTGAGACAGTTACGGCTGTGTAGTGTATTATTTTACAGTAATAGCTCATTATCTGAGACCATTACGGCTGCGTAGTGTATTATTTTACAGTAATATCTCATTATCTGAGACCGTTATGGCTGTGTAGTGTATTATGTTACAGTAATAGCTCATTATCTGAGACTGTTTCGGTTGTTTAGTGTATTATTTTACACTAATAGCTCATTATCTGAGACTATTACGGCTGCATAGTGTATTATTTTACAGTAATAGCTTATTATCTGAGACCGTTATGGCTGTGTAGTGTATTATGTTACAGTAATATCTCATTATCTGAGACAGTTATGGCTGTGTAGTGTATTATTTTACAGTAATAGCTCATTATCTGAGACAGTTACGGCTGTGTAGTGTATTATTTTACAGTAATATCTCATTATCTGAGACAGTTACGGCTGTGTAGTGTATTATTTTACAGTAATATCTCATTATCTGAGACAGTTATGGCTGTGTAGTGTATTATTTTACAGTAATATCTCATTATCTGAGACAGTTACGGCTGCATAGTGTATTATTTTACAGTAATAGCTCATTATCTGAGACAGGTACGGCTGTGTAGTGTATTATTTTACAGTAATAGCTCATTATCTGAGACAGTTAAGGCTGTGTAGTGTATTATTTTACAGTAATAGCACATTATCTGAGACAGTTACGGCTGCATAGTGTATTATTTTACAGTAATATCTCATTATCTGAGACAGTTATGGCTGTGTAGTGTATTATTTTACAGTAATAGCTCATTATCTGAGACAGTTATGGCTGTGTAGTGTATTATTTTACAGTAATATCTCATTATCTGAGACAGTTATGGCTGTGTAGTGTATTATTTTACAGTAATAGCCCATTATCTGAGACAGTTATGGCTGTGTAGTGTATTATTTTACAGTAATAGCTCATTATCTGAGACAGTTATGGCTGTGTAGTGTATTATTTTAGAGTAATAGCTCATTAACTGAGATCCGTTATGGCTGTGTGGTGTATTATTTTAGAGTAATAGCTCATTAACTGAGATCCGTTATGGCTGTGTAGTGTATTATTTTACAGTAATAGCTCATTATCTGAGACAGTTATGGCTGTGTAGTGTATTATTTTACAGTAATAGCTCATTATCTGAGACAGTTATGGCTGTGTAGTGTATTATTTTACAGTAATATCTCATTATCTGAGACAGTTATGGCTGTGTAGTTTATTATTTTACAGTAATAGCTCATTATCTGAGACAGTTACGGCTGTGTAGTGTATTATTTTAGAGTAATAGCTCATTATCTGAGACAGTTACGGCTGTGTAGTGTATTATTTTACAGTAATAGCTCATTATCTGAGACAGTTACGGCTGTGTAGTGTATTATTTTACAGTAATAGCTCATTATCTGAGACAGTTACGGCTGTGTAGTGTATTATTTTACAGTAATAGCTCATTATCTGAGACAGTTATGGCTGTGTAGTGTATTATTTTACAGTAATAGCTCATTATCTGAGACAGTTATGGCTGTGTAGTGTATTATTTTACAGTAATAGGCCATTATCTGAGACAGTTATGGCTGTGTAGTGTATTATTTTACAGTAATAGCCCATTATCTGAGACAGTTATGGCTGTGTAGTGTATTATTTTACAGTAATAGCCCATTATCTGAGACAGTTATGGCTGTGTAGTGTATTATTTTACAGTAATAGCTCATTATCTGAGACAGTTATGGCTGTGTAGTGTATTATTTTAGAGTAATAGCTCATTAACTGAGATCCGTTATGGCTGTGTGGTGTATTATTTTAGAGTAATAGCTCATTAACTGAGATCCGTTATGGCTGTGTAGTGTATTATTTTACAGTAATAGCTCATTATCTGAGACAGTTATGGCTGTGTAGTGTATTATTTTACAGTAATAGCTCATTATCTGAGACAGTTATGGCTGTGTAGTGTATTATTTTACAGTAATATCTCATTATCTGAGACAGTTACGGCTGTGTAGTTTATTATTTTACAGTAATAGCTCATTATCTGAGACAGTTACGGCTGTGTAGTGTATTATTTTAGAGTAATAGCTCATTATCTGAGACAGTTACGGCTGTGTAGTGTATTATTATAGAGTAATAGCTCATTAACTGAGATCCGTTATGGCTGTGTAGTGTATTATTTTACAGTAATAGCTCATTATCTGAGACAGTTACGGCTGTGTAGTGTATTATTTTACAGTAATAGCTCATTATCTGAGACAGTTATGGCTGTGTAGTGTATTATTTTACAGTAATAGCTCATTATCTGAGACAGTTATGGCTGTGTAGTGTATTATTTTACAGTAATAGCTCATTATCTGAGACAGTTATGGCTGCATAGTGTATTATTTTAGAGTAATAGCTCATTAACTGAGATCCGTTATGGCTGTGTAGTGTATTATTTTAGAGTAATAGCTCATTAACTGAGATCCGTTATGGCTGTGTGGTGTATTATTTTAGAGTAATAGCTCATTAACTGAGATCCGTTATGGCTGTGTAGTGTATTATTTTACAGTAATAGCTCATTATCTGAGACAGTTATGGCTGTGTAGTGTATTATTTTACAGTAATAGCTCATTATCTGAGACAGTTATGGCTGTGTAGTGTATTATTTTACAGTAATAGCCCATTATCTGAGACAGTTATGACTGTGTAGTGTATTATTTTACAGTAATAGCCCATTATCTGAGACAGTTATGGCTGTGTAGTGTATTATTTTACAGTAATAGCTCATTATCTGAGACAGTTATGGCTGTGTAGTGTATTATTTTAGAGTAATAGCTCATTAACTGAGATCCGTTATGGCTGTGTAGTGTATTATTTTAGAGTAATAGCTCATTAACTGAGATCCGTTATGGCTGTGTAGTGTATTATTTTACAGTAATAGCTCATTATCTGAGACAGTTATGGCTGTGTAGTGTATTATTTTAGAGTAATAGCTCATTAACTGAGATCCGTTATGGCTGTGTAGTGTATTATTTTAGAGTAATAGCTCATTAACTGAGATCCGTTATGGCTGTGTAGTGTATTATTTTACAGTAATAGCTCATTATCTGAGACCGTTATGGCTGTGTAGTGTATTATTATAGAGTAATAGCTCATTAACTGAGATCCGTTATGGCTGTGTAGTGTATTATTTTACAGTAATAGCTCATTATCTGAGACAGTTACGGCTGTGTAGTGTATTATTTTACAGTAATAGCTCATTATCTGAGACAGTTATGGCTGTGTAGTGTATTATTTTACAGTAATATCTCCTTATCTGAGACAGTTATGGCTGTGTAGTGTATTATTTTACAGTAATAGCTCATTATCTGAGACAGTTATGGCTGTGTAGTGTATTATGTTACAGTAATAGCTCATTAACTGAGACAGTTATGGCTGTGTAGTGTATTATTTTACAGTAATATCTCCTTATCTGAGACAGTTATGGCTGTGTAGTGTATTATTTTACAGTAATAGCTCATTATCTGAGACAGTTATGGCTGTGTAGTGTATTATGTTACAGTAATAGCTCATTATCTGAGACAGTTATGGCTGTGTAGTGTATTATGTTACAGTAATAGCTCATTAACTGAGATCCGTTATGGCTGTGTAGTGTATTATTTTACAGTAATAGCTCATTATCTGAGACAGTTACGGCTGTGTAGTGTATTATTTTACAGTAATAGCTCATTATCTGAGACAGTTACGGCTGTGTAGTGTATTATTTTACAGTAATAGCCCATTATCTGAGACAGTTACGGCTGCATAGTGTATTATTTTGTGTAGTGTAGGAGTTTTTATATAATGATCTTCCAAATATGAAATTAATCTAAATAAAAATACCCATAAACTTTTGCATCAGCATGTCCAATCAAATTGGGAGCAGAGCTAAAAAGCATTTTTGCTTCCATCTCTACAGTTGGACATGTAAAAACAGTGTCCATCAAAAACATGAGTTTATTAATAGAATGCATTTTATTACATTGTGCCGCAGGTGGATTTCTATTCAGTAAAATACCTGAATAGCTTCATTGCGTCGAGAGGTCTGTCTGATGATCAGTTTTTGACCTTGTTTATAAAGAAATGTCTTAGACATAGCTGCTTTGTAATCCAAACTATAGTGTCTGGAATTTAGTGACATTTTTAAAACTGGGGCACAAGAATGATTTCTGGCTATAAATAATAAATGAAGGATGGCTTGCCGATCAACCGAGTGAAGACTGAAAATGCAACTCATATTTTTTAGAAAGGTGATTTTACTTTTTTGGAACACAGTCTTAATACATTTCATACATACTGGTGATGCTATTTCACCCTTAGTTAAAAATGTAATCCTTCTTTTTTTCATATTAAAAATGTCATATCTGATACCTTTTCATGCTGGTATTTTTGTAGCAATATAATTGGTGCTCTTTATGCTATTTCCCAGAGGTGCCATCGGTGTGACATCAGGTGATGACATCATGTGATAACCCACGCAGAAGAACTTGCACGTGGAAAGCCGAACAGTACCGAACAGAAAAAGAGCCTAAAATCCAAAAGAGAATATTAACAATGTCGGACGACATGGTTGATCATCTCTAGTCTTCTTTCTACAAAATACGCTACCGCTGGATTATCTTCTAAGAAAAGTAAACACTCAATATGCTCCTAGTGCTCCACCCCCAAGCATACCACCCTTTGAGGGTGTAGCTTTGTTTAGAATGTAACTCTGGGATTTGGAGTATGAAAACAAACTGTCATAACCACGACTCACCACAGAGGTTGCCAAAGCAAAACAATTAAGAAATAACACTTATGAATAACACCTATGCTGGCCAAATAAGAGCTGATAAATCTCATGTAGCATCACTGCTATTAACTAAACACTGAACACTGCTAAAATTGAGCTTTGGAGATGAACAGAGGCCAGTGGAATTCTTTGTAAAAGTATTTTGGCTGTGGTCGGAGTGGGTCACCATCTTTAAAGGAGCTGAAACAGTTTAATCCCCATGTTAAGAAGGACATGTGATGAAGAGTCGGATCTTTTACACAACGTTACATCACTAAAGGGCTGTGTGAACAATCTCGTTAAATCTCTGTACACAACGGTCCCAACGCTTTACATACAATTTCATCACAACTGTAAAAAAGTCATCAAGGGGCCATTTTTTTAAGGCAAAATCTTAAGATAAAAACAAAAAATATAAAAACAGACCGACATAACGTGGACATAAGAGACATACTGGTGTATATAAGAGACATACTGGTGTATATAAGAGACATACTGGTGTATATAAGAGACATACTGGTGTATATTCATTGTGAAAAATGTAATTTAGTTATGAATTAAAATAAGTTGCTTTGTAAAGCATTAGAAAACTATATATATTATTTATATAATACTGTAGACATGAGTAATGTGGATGTGTATGAGTAATATTTATGCAAAAATCTATTTAATCCATTAAGTGATCAGTTTGTTTTTTATTCAAATGACTTTTCCTGCTTGGCTCTTGACGGAGGCGGTCGCATATTCTCTCTCTCCTCTCTCCTCTCCTCTCCCACCCGCTCGGAGCCACTCTTTGCACGGTATCTTTGAAACTACAAAACTATGGAATTGATAAGCTGGTCTCTCAACGCAATTGACAAAATTATTTCAACAAGAAGCACTGGTTCGGGGGAACCTACTTGCCCAGATGGGACTTTCGCTGCGGGCTACATAATGGATGCGTGGGAGAACTGGCGGGTTCTTTGCCTGGCGGTTCTCTCCGTGGAAGACGTGGAGGACGTCTACATATTTGGATTTATGATAGCAGGACAATTGCTTCTCGGACTGAGCGTTGCCCTGGTCTATCGGAAAATTAGAAAGATGGGAGCTATTCAAGAAGGCCAAAGGCTGCCCATGATGATTAACGAGGTCGGCAGAGCAGTGAGTACTCAGACTGTTGCGATATGTGACCTAAATCGCAAGATGGTTAACGTTTTGGAAGAAATCACTGTTTTGCGAGGAGAAGTGGTCAAGCTGAGAGACCCAGTGAGTATAGAGGAGTAACGAATTGGAATGCTGTTTTCCTCGCTATAACCCAAACATCTAATCTTGTTTTCGGAACCCCATCGCTTGTTGGCCTGCAAGGCCGCCTGCAGAAATCTCTCCCAGAAGACTCACATGCAAAGAGGCGTTCCTACGCACCTATCTTCCCTGGACTCCTGTTGTTTACTTCTGGACAGGGCATTCAAGGATATCTCCATAGCAACCTGCTGTGTTATCGCGAAAAGACCTGCGGACTAGTTGCATCGAGGATATCTCCATAGCAACTTGCTGTGTTTCGTGAAAAGATTCTACGGACTTGAGTTATCAAGATTGCTGAGTGCCAGAATGTAACCTTCAGTCTTACGCACACATAAACACGGACTACTCACAGCTATACACACTTGCACACACATGCATGCATTCACCCGCCTCCCCCCCACCCACCCACCCTATAGCCCACCCCACCCCCCCTCTTTTTTCCTATGTTCTATGCACTTCCTGTTGTTTGTATTGTATTAGGATAGAGAGTTATACAGGTTTTTATTGTATTAGGATAGAGAGATATGCAGATTATATTGTATTAGGTTAGAGAGATATGCTGGTTTTTATTGTTTTAGGATAGAAAGTTATGTAGGTTTTTATTGTATTAGGATAGAGAGATAAGCAGGTTGTATTGTATTTAGGTTAGAGAAATATTAGGTTAGAGAGATATGCTGGTTTTTATTGTATTAGGATAGAAAGTTATGTAGGTTTTTATTGTATTAGGATAGAGAGATAAGCAGGTTGTACTGTATTAGGTTTGAGAAATATGCAGGTTGTATTGTATTAGGATAGAGAGATATGCATGTTTGTATTGCATTAGGATAGAGTGATAGGCAGGTTTTATTGTTTAATTTGTTTAATTTGCTTATTGTATGTATTTCCCTGTTGTAAAGCACTTTGAGCTGCATTCAGTTGTATGAAAGGTGCTATATAAATAAAATACTTACATGCTGCTGTTTCTGTAGCATGAATAGAGCTAGGTTTTCTTATTATGATTATCTCAGCCTAATCTTACAAAAAAGCACCAAAAATTATTTGTGAGAAAGTTTTTGAGTATACTGTAGGTGTTGAGAGTATACTGTAGGTGTTGCTAATGTGTTTGTGATTTGTGGAGTAGTACAATATTGAACCTTCATATTATATTCACATTTTATGACACCTTTTATGTTTGGGGTAAAATTGACCCCAGAAGTTTAAACTGACACATAATTATTGTACCAGAACGGTTTTGATCATTTCTGTGACATTTTGTACATTTCCCAATTACCTAGCCTTTTATCCCTAAATATTAAAAATCTGTGATGAAACATGTGAAAGCCTGGCGTATGTGAAAGCCTGGGGTATGTGAAAGCCTGGGGTATGTGAAATCCTGGGGTATGTGAAAGCCTGGGGTATGTGAAAGCCTGGGGAATTGTGGGATTCTGACATTTAATCCTATAAAAATACAGGTTGTAAATAGAATATATAAACTTGTCTGTGGTAGTGGAGTTTAGAATGGGTGACCTTGGGCCTGTGTTATGAGAGTTCTGAGAAGGGGGGCTGTAGAAGATGTCCTGTGAAAACATTCCTCAGAAAAAAGGGTTTGCTACAAAAGATAAGATTCTATCCTAGCAAACTCTGTGGAAAAATACAAGCCATGAGCTGAACATGAGTAATTCTAAAGGTTTGATTGGTTTGAATTATACGCCCAGTGATGAACTAACTTTCACTTTACAGTATATAAGCACCACAGTAGCAGAGATGGGGGGTCCCACGAGCGAGAGCGTGCACGCGCGAGCGCGCTTCCAGCGCGCTTCCAGAGGACCACAGATGTATTAACCCATTGTGTTATTCTGTAAAGACCTGGAGCTGACACAATAAAGACAAAGTGTTTTAACCATTTGAATTGAATTGAAGAGTATCTTTGATCTACCTCCTTGACCACGAAAAGCAATATATTGATTGCTAACAAAATGGTGACCCCGACGTGGAGGAGGGAGATGATCTTGGATCAATAAAAAAAAAAAAAAAAAGACGGTGGCAGTTTAATCTCTTGGACATTCCGGGGCCCCTAAAAACACAAGGTAAGCAGAACCTTTATAAGGAATGTCTGAGAGATATAACCAAACCATCTGAAAATTTGTTAAAAGAACTAATTTGCATAAATTTGTCAGAACGAATATAAATGTATTAAGGTGTATTCCATGACCCAACTTGACAAAGAATAAGGATAAAAAGTGCAGGGAAGACACAGAATAAAATATTCTTTGGTTGTGTGTAATTAAAAATTTGCGGGTCCATTATTTGTGGGACCTATGTAATGAGATTCTAAGGGCGTAGTCCCTTGGAGACGAATTCAGCCTTGGGATTCTGGGCCATTATCAAGTTACATAGTGCGACGCATATGCACCTCGGAAACGAAAATACGCAAATTACTGTGGTGATACATTGATCTAGTGATATCAATGTAAGGTCCGTCGAACCAAATAATCGACATTAAATGGGTGAGATAGATAGAGTGGCGCTAAAAGTCCACGAGTGAAAACATACAAAAGGACTTGATTCATGGAATACAGTTTTGATTCATAAACAGGTCTTTGAGTTTTTTATTTTTTATTTTATCTGTTGTATATCTGCTGTATTAAAATGATAAAAGGGGATAAACAAAATAGTGGGTGTCATTGTAAGCCTTCGTGATACTGATTCAGTGAAAATATTTTCTGATAATGCAGACGTGCATTGAGAAAATTAAAGGAGTAACTGAATGCAGCTGATCACAGCCAATGACTGCAATATAACTGATATTTGGTGAATAAATTAAGGGAAATAAGGTTGTGTTCATTTAATGAGAACTGTTAAATTGTGGGTCCTAATCAAACATATCAAGTAAAAAGTAGAAATTAAAACGAGTCAATATCTAAGTAATAAATAACGTTTTACGGAATAAAATAAAATGCCTACTACAGTAGAAGTATTGCGTAAACTATGGGACAATCTGAGCACAAAATTATGTGCCCAGGAATTGAAAAAACGTCGTGATAAATGGACTAAATATTTAGCCGAGTGGAATAAATTGGGATGGTTCCCCGAGCCAGACAAACCATTTTTGTCTGAGAAAAAGTGTGGGTTGTGTGAGTGCTGGCCAGAGAATGAATGTGTGTCGACACAAGTATGAGATTACAGCATTGTATGGGTTGTGTTATGAGCTGTATTGTGTTTATGTTAAATCAGCTGAGTAGTTTAGAAGAAAATACCTGTAAATTGTTAAATCCAGAAGAATGTGATTTTAAAAGTGAATGGAAAGCCTAACTCATGGTATATTGTGATAAAGTGGGATTCTGATTGAACAAATTATAGTGTCCTGTTGATCGTGGACAGCCAAAAACCGATAGCGGAGAGACTGGAAGAACAGACAGGTAAACGGTGCACGCATGAAGGCGTCCAAATACTTTTGGCTTGTTGAGTTGTAGCCTTCGTAATGAAGTGAGCAGTTATTAAGTGGGTAGAAGGCACAGTATTGGTGAATTTATAAAGGAAAACTAAAAATACTTGCAGTGCTTTGAACCCTTTACACCTTGAGTGAAATAAGCAGAGTTCATTTTGTTAAAAGATCCCGTAGCTTCCGTTTTGCAGTGTGTGTAACCTGACCACCAGAATTACCGTAATAGCTCATGTAGGAGAGAACTTAAGAAAAAGAGTTAAATTATGTGCCCAATTATTTTCTGTGTCTCTGGAGCTATACTACAATGTATGATATATTTGCAATAGTTTGTGTTATAATCTCAGTGTACTATATAAGATTTGTGAAACTTATGATCAGACGCATCGTAATGAAGACCCGCCTGGGAAAGTGTAAACAGTGTTGTGCAGAGAAGTGTAGAAGATCTTAATCAGAGTTTACGGTTGATTAAGTTTATGGTTAGTACAGATAGATAAGTGGAAGTTATATGCGAGGGAAACTTGCATAGGATTGTGACAGAAAGTGATAGAAGGACATAGAAGGAAGTGAAAGTGTAATTCAATTTGCGTTATTAGTTAATTTGTTATTACATTACATATATATTATATGATATTATACATATATGCAGTTTATTTTCATGGAAAATTCTGAGCGCACTGATTTGTAATTGGTACTGACTGGCTTGGAGTTATGTGCTACTCAGTTCTCTATTTTCAGGTAGTGATTCGATTTAGTTGCAGACGTATTGTGGGGCAAAACAGCCTGTTGCAGTTTTTTGTGCTCAAATAACATAGGCTACTGGCTACAGCGAATTCGCTGTGAAGGATTTAGCCTATGGTTATAAATAAATAAAAACTAAGATTGATCTCAGCATGATAACCGAACCGTATTTTTTGTCCTTCAAAGTGTTTGAAAGAAATAAATTGAGTACAAGCTCAAGCGTCATTTTGTAACACAAGTTTGACGATCAGGTAACAATTTGTGGTAGATTAACTTTTAAATTCTGTGTAAATCTAGAGGATTTTGCATACAGAACGGGTATGGCAATACAGAAACCTACATATATATTAGCAGGCTTTAATTTAAGTGAAATATGCACCCTGAATCTAGTGAAGAAAAAGGTCTGATTTACCAAAAAAATAAATAAGTAAGTAATGCAGGCCAATGTACTGATTTTAAACCTCTGGTTAATGCAGATAATACACGCAGTTATAGTTATAGTTATACAGTTATAGCTTCATGCTAGTGAAGTATAATAAATCGAATAAACCTTTCACCGTCCTGTCGGGAGGGGTCAGGACCATTGCATTACACGTAATTCAAACTTTCTTCCAAAATAGACACAACATTCTAGAATCTGGTATAACGTCATTTATTATAAAAGGTTTAGCACAAATATACATACCCAGGCTGATCGGCTAAAACATACATATGTTAAAAACACTCAATCACATAGTCCAGTCTGAACCCGCAAGACGTAAAAAAGTCCGTTAATGACAGAAGAAAAACATAACAGCGCACCATGAAGTTCACCCCACCCCCATTTTTTTTGGGTGTTTCCATGGTCTGCAGAGGTCTCTGCCTGTCCTAATTAAGCATTACATATAACCCTTATTTATATGGTAGTTTTGATGAAATGCTATGATTTAATCATATCAGAAACATCCTAGTCACGGTTTGACAATAGTAGTCCAATACATAGTTTTTACACCAATGTTTGTAAAGATAGAAGATAAATGTTTTAATTTGGATTTAATAAACTCTGTCAGTTCCTCGGACTGCACACACACATACATTTTCAAGGATGTTCTTTTCGACGGTCGGGCCCCGAGGAATTTGTAGGGAGTAGTTCATGCTTATCTCTTCAGACGGGAACAGGCAGTTTCCCTGCGTGTGGGTGTGTGTGTGTGTCCTTGATTTGCAGGTGTCGAGATGAGCTCATATTGGGTGCCTAGCGTGGGACCATTGTTCATTGAGCACACTTCGATACAAATAATGAGCTGATTTTGTGCGTGGTTGTCTGCCCTTGGGTCTGAGGCCTTGTGCTGCAGTTGTGCACATATGGGCTTTTTTGTGCAAATTCATCCTACCACAGAAAAACATGTTCATGTTGACACTACATTTTGATATAGTTGGTCCTACAGTATGTTATATAATTGAATATAGGTAATGAATAATCTATAATTTGTCACAACAGCTGAACTCTAATACGGGGTTGTTGCACAATGAGGGTCACGGTGTGAGTTGCCATGATAACGTGATGGTAATTTCTTTCTAGCAGGGAGGTCGGGCCGAGCACCGATTTCAACTACAAGGTGTTTATTACATTTTCCATCGTGAGATATCGGGATTCTTAGGTAGGAAAAAATAATAAATTGATAAACGTTGGCATTAACCACAAACATTTGCGGGTAAGTTCATTTTGAATATTTTTATGTTTTTAATGTATATTTATCACTAAAGGTGATAAAAGGAGGGAAGATTATTAGAGAAAAATAAATATATGCATTACTCAATGATTAAAGCTATTAAATAGAGGTGTTTATTATCCAAAATGTATGATCACATGTTTACTGGAAGGTTTTGACACAATCAGACAAAACCTGTTAGTCATAAAGGGGGGTCTGGTGAAAGGAGTTTGAAGGCTTGTGCATGTGAGGCTGGAGCAGGGCACATTCTGTAGATAAAGGAATGGAGGAGTATTGAGACATTATTCGCTTATGATTGGATGGTTTTTGCTGCATTAAGAAGAATATAACTACAGCAGCGATTGCACAAATAGCAAATTAATAATTCTAAAGTGTTACAAAAAAGAAAGCGCATCTGAATTTGATTTATCAAAGTAAAAATTAATGTTATTCATCAGTATGACTTCAGTGTTATTATTACACTGATACATCAGTGACCGGTGGGTGCTCAATCATGGAAAGTTGGTTGCTGACCGATACTGTTGCCAATAACATGCTAGCGAGGTTGATTCGATGTTTCCTTGCTGCCTGGAATGTGGTTAGTGTGCCTCAGAAGTGAAAGTAGATATTAGTGTTTAAGCAAAATGTTACAATTCGTTTTGAGTGCCATTCTCTGCATGTACGAGTAGATTTCATGCAGAGAGAGAGTCTGCATTGCCCGCTTTGAATTTAACTTTTCAGTCTTTCAGGGAAAGGGGACTTGTTTGGTGGCCAGAGAAGAGAATGGAATAGAACAGGATAGAATAACTTATTTTCCCATGAGGGAACTTTAGTTGTAGTTTCCAGCAGCCAAGACATAGAAAGTGAGACAGTGTTTTAGTGTGATTTAACCGAGTATATGTATATATTGTATAAACAACAACACTGTCAGGAACGACCAGGAACTCATTCTTTAACCAGTGTAGTGGGCATGCGCGAGCGTGTCTTAGTGATGTGCAGTACGTGAACGAACGAATCTTTTTGAACGAATCTTTAAAGTGAATTGAGTGTACCGTATCATCACTCAATGATTCGTTCATATGCTTGAGTGCGCATCAGCGGTCAGGAACTGTAGCGAACTGTACTGACCACAGACTACCCCTAGTTAATGAAAGTCTGCCCGTTATTAAACCATTTCAAATAATGATATTGATTAAATAAAGCACATTTTTGTTTTCTTTGGTATCGAAATAGCACAATAAATGTAGGCTATTTTAAGGAGGCCATGCTATAACCATGTTTTATATAGGCGACACAAATATAACCAATATGTGGCTATACTAGAGTTGCCAACTGTCACTGGTGTTAATTGCATGTGCATTCATTACTTCATTCTTGCTTTGAGTTGCGTAATGACTAGTCCAATAGCACACTCAGCTCTGGCTGTTTAATCGATTAAAATGTAAGTACGTTTTATATATCTTGAATACGGTTAATACTATTCTTGGAGAGATTTTTAATTCATTTAGTTTACGAATAAATTCATTTTCAGTACTATTTAGTTTTGTTTATTCCAGCCTTTTTGATAGAACATCGTTAAATTTATTTCAGTTTATTTGTTAAACACTAGTTTAACAAGCGTTTTTGTTTAGGAAATCCCCTCAGAACAACTATGCAACAAGGCAGGCTGAATGCCTTATCTCTATTATGTATAGAAGCAGATGTGCTATGTGAGATTGGTTATGAGGAGCTGATCAAAGAAAAAGTGGGAGAGAGTTGTTCAGCTATGGATAAGGTGGAAGCATTCAAAATGGATATTGTTTTCCTTCTTGCTGTGGGTTTTGTTTGATTTCGAATTTTCTGGGTTTTATTATTAATGGTCAAAAGAGCCGAAGAGCTCTGTTTTGACAGGCTAAAAATGTTCAAACACCCGCGCCTGCATCTGTATCAAGCTGTGCATGCGCTATAAAGGACCAAGTGAAAATAATTGAGCAACAGCGGAGTATTGAAACAATGTTTAAGCGAAGATAAGAAGTGGAAACTTTACAGTTTAAGCTGGGGGAAGTGGAGGGCAAGGCCACCTTCCCAATGTTTGTGTTTGTTTAATTTACATCCTAAGTTGTGTGGTTTTGTTTTGTGTTTAATTGTTTGATTTTGTCTAAAAACCATCAAAGTGAAACCCGGCAATGCGATCTCTCCTAAGGGGTTGTCAGTTTAGATGCACAACCAAAACAAAGATAAATAAATAAACTGAACAGACAAATAAATCCTACGGTGCCCCGTATGTGAAAATGTACCCTAAGTGAAGGGAAAAGACTAATAAAGAGTTCTTCTCTGTTTCCAGCAGGAACTGGGTGGCGGCTCTCAAGCAGCTCTACTGACAATGAGAGCTGAACTAGGCCCCACTAATATTGCTAATTTCTCCCCTTTTTTGAATTTATGACAGGAACTCCAATGATAATTCCAGGGACGAATTATCACTGCTGTGAAGAATTACAGGGGATTGGAGATGAGATGACAAAGTACTGTGTGACTAACTGAAATTGTCAGGTTTCTCTGCAGATATTGGGCCCAAGAAGACAGAAGCACACAACCTCGAGCAACTAATAAACAGATAACACACACAGAGCAAAGTGTGATTAAGGATGCGCATGGGCAGGACCATTGTGCAAAGGGGGAAGTGTATGATTGTGGGGAAGTGGTGATGTATAATAATTTGGAAAGTATCAGTTTTTCCCCAATAGGGCACAATCGGCCATAGGAGGGCCCATGCCGTTTGTATGAGGTCCGTACAATGGACCCCGCTTGAACAGTTCAAGAGGGAACTGGCGAGCTATGTGTAACACTTAACCAGAATGTGCAAGATTATTTTCCAACAGGGGATTGGGTGTATATTAAAGTAACACTAACACTGAATATACACACACACGAAGAAAGAATTACACAACCAGGAGCTATGTGCTCCCTCATCAATGGCAGATAGAGATAATGCACACACATAGAGGCATTACATATTCTGCCAAAGAAAGACCGTGGCTGAGTGATGTGCTAGTAACCTCTCCTCTGTCCATTGGTCCGACGTTGAGGCTACTTGGACCAAAGAAGAAGAAGCCAACATAATTTTGCGGGAAAAGTATCGTATGTTAGTCGAGTAAATGTTTTGTACTACCATTACTGAGTGAACCATGTGATGAGCACCCTATGCCTATGCCAACCGTGTGGGAGATACCAGAACCTCCCTACACCCCTAACTGCCCGAGTGGAAATCTCTTATTGGCCCTGAGAGATGATGAGAAATTCAGTAATGCCTATTGGTTTGGAGTCAGCGATTGTGTTGTACGAGGAGCTTGAGGCTCGTGGGTATACTCCTGCAGATATTAACTCTGATGGCACCTTAGGACCTGAACACCAAATGATTGTGATGCCACAAATTGTAGAAATCATCACCAATGCGGGTCATGCACCAACCCCTGAATAAGAAACCCCCATGTAACTATATTGTGATAAAATGTTTAGAAAATGCTGCCAATGCACTGTTGCCAAAATGCTAGGATTTTCTTTCCTCTTGATAGAAGGATAAAAAGTAAAATGTATTAAAAATGAAGGAGTATCGCTTAAGATGGATATCGGACAGAGACATGTCCTCATCAGCAGCAGACTCAGTCTAGAGTTCTGTGGTTTTGCCTATGAGGTTTTCCTGGTGATTAAGTAAGAGCTCTGACATCATTGCTTACCGCTGTGCCAGTATTATAACCCTGATAGTTAGAGTAAATAAAATTAAGAAAACTGGGTTTGCTATGTGTACCTGCTTTAGGTATTGAGTGAAGATATCACCCATACAAGCTTGAATGACCGCTGTATAGTGTTGATCCCTTGGGATCAAAGGAGGGAATTGTGGGATTCTGACATTTAATCCTATAAAAATACAGGTTGTAAATAGAATATATAAACTTGTCTGTGGTAGTGGAGTTTAGAATGGGTGACCTTGGGCCTGTGTTATGAGAGTTCTGAGAAGGGGGGCTGTAGAAGATGTCCTGTGAAAACATTCCTCAGAAAAAAGGGTTTGCTACAAAAGATAAGATTCTATCCTAGCAAACTCTGTGGAAAAATACAAGCCATGAGCTGAACATGAGTAATTCTAAAGGTTTGATTGGTTTGAATTATACGCCCAGTGATGAACTAACTTTCACTTTACAGTATATAAGCACCACAGTAGCAGAGATGGGGGGTCCCACGAGCGAGAGCGTGCACGCGCGAGCGCGCTTCCAGCGCGCTTCCAGAGGACCACAGATGTATTAACCCATTGTGTTATTCTGTAAAGACCTGGAGCTGACACAATAAAGACAAAGTGTTTTAACCATTTGAATTGAATTGAAGAGTATCTTTGATCTACCTCCTTGACCACGAAAAGCAATATATTGATTGCTAACAGTATGTGAAAGTTTGTGAAGTTTAAAACCTGTATGAAAAACTGTCAGACAGGTGAATTACCCACAAAAAATCTGAGGTAAAAACTAAAAAAGTTTTAATACTTTTTTTAGGTTTTATTCTTTCTTACATTTTATACAGCTACCCCACAAATGACCCTACACAACATTTTTATATACAAAGTTGGTACAGGACCTTTGAAAATATAGCATTATGTTTATTGTTTGTTTCCTACTTAATCCCAACAAATTGCGAGAGACAGACAGAGACCCTATCCTTTCACTCTTACAGTCTGTGTGGGAAACGAGGCTTTAAAACAGGTGGCAGGTCAGGACCTGTGGTAATTGCAGAGAGTTAATAGGCTTAGTTTAGTGTGTGGGAAGTGACAACTGCTCTCCCTGTCATCCTGGCAGAGGTCACAGGTTTATAACAACAACAGCACTGAATGCATCAGAGCCCAAACACAGCACTCATACTAAACACATCAGAGCCCAAACACAGCACTCATACTAAACACATCAGAGCCCAAACACAGCACTCATACTAAACACATCAGAGCCCAAACACAGCACTCATACTAAACACATCAGAGCCCAAACACAGCACTCATACTAAACACATCAGAGCCCAAACACAGCACTCATACTAAACACATCAGAGCCCAAACACAGCACTCATACTAAACACATCAGAGCCCAAACACAGCACTCATACTAAACACATCAGAGCCCAAACACAGCACTCATACTAAACACATCAGAGCCCAAACACAGCACTCATACTAAACACATCAGAGCCCAAACACAGCACTCATACTAAACACATCAGAGCCCAAACACAGTCATACTAACCTCATCAGAACCCAAACACAGCACTCATACTCAACACATCAGAGCCCAAACACAGCACTCATACTAAACACATCAGAGCCCAAACACAGCACTCATACTAAACACATCAGAACCAAACCACAGTCATACTAAACACATCAGAACCCAAACACAGCACTCATACTAAACACATCAGAACCCAACCACAGTCATACTAAACACATCAGAACCCACACACAGCACTCATACTAAACACATCAGAACCCAACCACAGTCATACTAAACACATCAGAACCCAACCACAGCACTCATACTAAACACATCAGAACCCAACCACAGTCATACTAAACACATCAGAACCCAACCACAGCACTCATACTAAACACATCAGAACCCAACCACAGTCATACTAAACACATCAGAACCCAAACACAGCACTCATACTAAACACATCAGAACCCAACCACAGTCATACTAAACACATCAGAACCCAAACACAGCACTCATACTAAACACATCAGAGCCCAAACACAGCACTCATACTAAACACATCAGAACCCAACCACAGCACTCATACTAAACACATCAGAACCCAACCACAGTCATACTAAACACATCAGAACCCAACCACAGCACTCATACTAAACACATCAGAGCCCAAACACAGCACTCATACTAAACACATCAGAGCCCAAACACAGCACTCATACTAAACACATCAGAACCCAACCACAGTCATACTAAACACATCAGAGCCTAAACACAGCACTCATACTAAACACATCAGATCACACACACACCCATGCACACACATGCACACACATTCACATCCGTACACACGCACACGTACAATCAGAAGAATGTATGTTAAATCAGAAGAACTGACTTGATTTCACCTCAGAAGCAAAAATGCGGAGCACTATGGCAGTGTGCCATTGACTTTAATGCTGACTCTATGGGGAAATGATCACATCAGTCTGACAGGAACACTGACATTTTTAATAAAGCTTAAAAGAGAAAGCACTGCAATTGATCCCTGGGGCACCGTGGCGCTAAGCTACAGAAAGCCCAACAGCAACAGTAAACCAGAAAAATACATCACAGAATTTACATCCTGACTGAAGGATAAGAATCAGAGAAACAACAGAGTGCACAACATCTGCATAAGATGGCTTCTTTCAGAGTGAAAACACGGCTAAAATCCACAAAGCCCTTCACCTTTCACAGGGACTTTGTGTAAAATATTGCGGTGATCTCAAAACTTGAAACTGGAAACATACGTGATAGAAAACATAGTTTCAATTCAGCCTTGTTCTCAAAATCAAATACTGGACAATGTTTTATACATAAGCATACAAAGCACTAAGTGGATGACACTTAACTTTTTACAACTCAACAGCTTAAAAACTGAAGCCATTTTAGTTGGCACCCCACTTCAGACACGGTCATCCACCATCACCAGCATCACTTTCTCCGGCCATCACATTCACCCTTCACAAACAGTTACTAACCTGGGTGTTAGAATGGACCCTCATCTGACCTTTGAGGCTTACATTAAACATCTATGTAAGACCTCCTTCTACCACCTCAGGAACATTGCAAAACTCCGCCCCACACTCACTCTCTCTGATGCCGAAAAGCTTGTCCACGCCTTTGTCTCCTCCAGGCTCGACTACTGCAACGCACTCCTCATCGGGATCCCCAGCAAGAACATCCAGCAGCTGCAGTACATCCAAAATAGTGCTGCTCGGATCCTGATGAGAGTGCGAAAGTACGACCACATCACACCCGTCCTCAAATCCCTCCACTGGCTTCCTGTTTCATTCAGGATTCAATACAAAGTCTCCCTGCTGTCCCACCAGTGCCTCCATGGTAATGCCCCCCTCTACCTCAAAGAACTACTCACCCCCCATTCCTCCACACGCCACCTCCGCTCTGGACAGGGCAACCTCCTCCGGCCCCCGAGGACCAGGCTACGAACTATGGGTGACCGCGCCTTTTGCGCCGCCGCTCCCAGTCTGTGGAATGCTCTCCCTGACCATCTCAGGGCACCACAGACTGTGGATGCTTTTAAAAGAGGCCTAAAAACCCATCTTTTTAAAAAGGCCTTTTGTTAAAATTGTGTGCCTTTGTTTTGTTTTAGCCTTATTTTTAGTTGATGTGTAGTTTTATTGTGTTTATATGCACTGTAGCACTTTGAGATTGTTCACTCAATATAAAGTGTGTTTTAAATAAAATTCATTATTATTATTATTATTAAAGCAACTAAACAGTTGGGAAACCACTTAGGTGCTGAAAACATATTTATTTAGGATCTTTAAAAGCACAAAGCGTACATCTAGAGTGCAAAGGGCGACGGTTTCTCTAATGCTGCCTGAGCAAGAGAGGTCTGTCCCGAAATGCAACACCAGCACACAGACAGCAGCACGGATAGCCATCCCTGCTCCACGGCTAGCACACAGACAGCAGCGCGGATAGCCATCCCTGCTCCACGGCTAGCACACAGACAGCAGCGCGGATAGCCATCCCTGCTCCACGGCTAGCACACAGACAGCAGCGCTTTTCTGCTTGGCTCTTGACGGAGGCGGTCGCATACTCTCTCTCTCTCTCCTCTTTCCTCTCCTCTCCCACCCGCTCGGAAGCATTCTTTGCACGGTGTCTTTGAAACTATAAAATTATGGAATTGATAAGCTGGTCTCTCAACACAATTGACAAAATTATTTCAACAAGAAGCACTGGTTCGGGGGAACCTAATTTGCCCAGACGGGACTTTCGCTGCGGGCTACATTACATTACATTTACATTACATTCATTTAGCAGACGCTTTTATCCAAAGCGACGTACAGTAAGTGCATACAGAAAGGTCATCGAAGTAACTACAGAACAGATAAGAAAGCACATTCTTCACATACAGTAGCAGCTATCCCTAGTAATGAACACAATGCAGTTCACAGTTAGCTGGGTACATCAGCTCTAATACAATTCTATTCTAACCATTATAAACTTGACTATCTTGAGTACATAGTTCAACAAGAACACAAACCATGAGGTCCTAGATAAGTATTAGTCCAGGTGGAGTCTGAAAAGGTGCGTTTTCAGGCCACGACGGAAAGTAGGCAGGGTTGGCATGGAACGTAGGGGAATGGGAAGTTCGTTCCACCACTGGGGAGCTAGGGTGGAAAAGCTCCGCAGTCGGGACGAGCGAGTACCATTTACACGGAGGGGGGGAAGCGCAAGTCGCCCTGCAGTAGATGAGCGAAGCGGTCGAGCAGGAACATAGTTCTGGATCAAGTCCTGCAGGTAGATAGGGCCTGTCCAATTGGCTGCAGTGTAGGCCAGGGTCAGAACTTTGAACCTGATCCTGGCTGCAACTGGCAGCCAGTGGAGTGACCTCAACAGGGGGGTGACATGTGAAAATTTCGGGAGGTTGAACACAAGCCGGGCAGCTGCGTTCTGAATCAGTTGAAGATATGGATGCGTGGGAGAACTGGCGGGTTCTTTGCCTGGTGGTTCTCTCCGTGGAAGACGTGGAGGACGTCTACATATTTGGATTTATTTGGATTTATGATAGCAGGACAATTGCTTCTCGGACTGAGCGTTGCCCTGGTCTATCGGAAAATTAGAAAGATGGGAGCTATTCAAGAAGGCCAAAGGCTGCCCATGATGATTACCGAGGTGGGCAGAGCAGTGAGGACTCAGACTGTTGCGATATGTGATCTAAATCGCAAGATGGTTAACATTTTGGATGAAAGCACTGCTTTGCGTCAAGAAACGGTCAAATTGAGAGACCCAGTGAGTATAGAGGAATAAACGAATTGGAATGCTGTTTTCCTCACTAACCCAAACATCTAATCTTGTTTTCGGAAACCCAACGCTTGGAGGCCCGACGAGGCCACTTGCAGAAATCTCCCCCAGAAGACTCCCATGCAAAGAGGCGCTCTTATCCCTGGACTCCTATTGTTTACTTCTGGACAGGGCGGTCAGGGATATCTCCATAGCAACCTGCTGTGTTATCGTGACCTACGGACTAATAATAATAATGATAATGATGCCTTACATTTATATAGCGCCTTTCTCACCAACTGGTGACTTAAAGCGCTTACAATGATGAGGGGGAAACTCGCCTCAACCACCACTAATAGTTACATCGAGGATATTCTCCATAGCAACTTGCTGTGTTTCGTGAAAAGATTCTACGGACTTGAGTTATCAAGATTGCTGAGTGCCAGAATGTAACCGTCAGTCTTACGCACACATAAACATGACTACTCACAGATATACACTCTTGCACACACATGCATGCATTCACCCGCCTCCCCCCCCCCCCCCTCTTTTTTTCCTATGTTCTATGCATTTCCTGTTGTCCTGTTGTTTGTATTGTATTTTTATTGTATTTAGGATAGAAAGTTATTTAGGTTCTTATTGTATTAGGATAGAGAGTTATGCAGGTTATATTGTATTAGGATAGAAAGTTATGTAGGTTTTTATTGTATTAGGATAGCGAGATATGCAGATTGTATTGTATTAGGATAGAGAAATATGCAGGTTGTATTAGGTTTTATTGTTTAATTTGTTACTGTAATTGTTTAATTTGTTTCCTACTGTATTGACTGTATATGTTTATTGTAAGCAGGGCACATCTGTGAAAGAGACTTGGTCTCAGTATGTTCTTCCCTGTTGAAATAAAGGTTTCAATCAATCAATAGCCATCCCTGCTCCACGGCTAGCACACAGACAGCAGCGCGGATAGCCATCCCTGCTCTACGGCTAACACACAGACAGCAGTGTGGATATCAATTTGTACGTTAAAAAATATTTTTTCAGCAACCAAGTGGTTTATCAACTTTTTTGTTGTTTTTGTATTTTGATTTGCTTTTTTGGGAACTTTTGGCTTTGTTCCACTTTCTAACACATCATCAATACATAAGCAGACAAAATACATACTATATAACGCAGGAGTGACAGACTGCCGTTGTTCTGCAGGTTTTTGTGGTTTCCTTTGAATCAGCAGCCAGTAAGGCCTTGAGAACAAAAGGACTCCGATCAATGATCAATAAGATCAATGACATAAATGAATCACGCCGAACCCCAGCAGCACTGCGGCCATCCAGAGCTGGAGTTTCACACTCCTGATATAAAAAGATACAAAATGATGTAAAAAGGAAGAGGATATTTAATATTTTAGAAAGGCTTTATATTAGTGACATTTAGGAAAATCCTCTGCTTTCTATAAATATTAAAAATGGCAGAGGAGGGGCAAATAAAATATTAAACAAATAAAGCCTGTCTGTTCTGAGAGAGAAAGCTTTAGTGTATTATTTATGTTAGCGTGCAGTAAAGGTGGAAATGAGGTGTGGGGGCCTGTTAAACAGAGCTTGACTATCTACTGGCTAGTGAGAGAGAAATACACATGCTGGGAGACAGGTTGCAGTGCAAACACAGAATCATTTGTTTATTTCAACAGGTGCACTTTAAATAGGCAGCACATGGCATGGTCACATGACAAACACACCTGAAAGGAATCCACAATAATTGGGAACACACTCCTTACCAATCAATCAATTAACAGGGCCGCACACCCCCCCCAACACACTCACAACCGCACACCCCCTCCAACACACTCACAACCGCACACCCCCTCCAACACACTCACAACCGCACACCCTCTCCAACACACTCACAACCGCACACCCCCTCCAACACACTCACACCCGCACACCCCCTCCAACACACTCACACCCGCACACCCCCTCCAACACACTCACAACC
Organism: Ilyophis sp. 1 JC-2022; assembly: GCA_022702515.1. Lineage (NCBI taxonomy): Eukaryota > Metazoa > Chordata > Actinopteri > Anguilliformes > Synaphobranchidae > Ilyophis > Ilyophis sp. 1 JC-2022. Next base: position 114,387,391 of record CM040394.1, on the reverse strand, counting down.
GCACACCCCCTCCAACACACTCACACCCGCACACCCCCTCCAACACACTCACAACCGCACACCCCCCCAACACACTCACAACCGCACACCCCCTCCAACACTCACAACCGCACACCCCCTCCAACACACTCACAACCGCACACCCCCTCCAACACACTCACAACCGCACACCTCTCCAACACACTCACAACCGCACACCCCCTCCAACACACTCACACCCGCACACCCCCTCCAACACACTCACACCCGCACACCCCCTCCAACACACTCACAACCGCACACCCCCTCCAACACACTCACAACCGCACACCCCCTCCAACACACTCACAACCGCACACCCCCTCCAACACACTCACAACCGCACACCCCCTCCAACACACTCACAACCGCACACCCCCTCCAACACACTCACAATCGCACACCCCCTCCAACACACTCACAACCGCACACCCCCTCCAACACACTCACACCCGCACACCCCCTCCAACACACTCACACCCGCACACCCCCTCCAACACACTCACAACCGCACACCCCCTCCAACACACTCACAACCGCACACCCCCTCCAACACACTCACAACCGCACACCCCCTCCAACACACTCACAATCGCACACCCCCTCCAACACACTCACAACCGCACACCCCCTCCAACACACTCACAACCGCACACCCCCTCCAACACACTCACAACCGCACACCCCCTCCAACACACTCACACCCGCACACCCCCTCCAACACACTCACACCCGCACACCCCCTCCAACACACTCACAACCGCACACCCCCTCCAACACACTCACAACCGCACACCCCCTCCAACACACTCACAACCGCACACCCCCTCCAACACACTCACAACCGCACACCCCCTCCAACACACTCACAACCGCACACCCCCTCCAACACATTCACAACCGCACACCCCCTCCAACACACTCACAACCGCACACCCCCTCCAACACACTCACACCCGCACACCCCCTCCAACACACTCACAACCGCACACCCCCTCCAACACACTCACAACCGCACACCCCCTCCAACACACTCACACCCGCACACCCCCTCCAACACACTCACACCTGCACACCCCCTCCAACACACTCACAACCGCACACCCCCTCCAACACACTCACACCCGCACACCCCCTCCAACACACTCACACCCGCACACCCCCTCCAACACACTCACAACCGCACACCCCCTCCAACACACTCACAACCGCACACCCCCTCCAACACACTCACAACCGCACACCCCCTCCAACACACTCACAACCGCACACCCCCTCCAACACACTCACAACCGCACACCCCCTCCAACACACTCACACCCGCACACCCCCTCCAACACACTCACAACCGCACACCCCCTCCAACACACTCACAACCGCACACCCCCCCAACACACTCACACCCGCACACCCCCTCCAACACACTCACAACCGCACACCCCCTCCAACACACTCACACCCGCACACCCCCTCCAACACACTCACACCCGCACACCCCCTCCAACACACTCACAACCGCACACCCCCTCCAACACACTCACAACCGCACACCCCCTCCAACACACTCACAACCGCACACCCCCTCCAACACACTCACACCCGCACACCCCCTCCAACACACTCACAACCGCACACCCCCTCCAACACACTCACAACCGCACACCCCCCCCAACACACTCACACCCGCACACCCCCTCCAACACACTCACAACCGCACACCCCCTCCAACACACTCACACCCGCACACCCCCTCCAACACACTCACACCCGCACACCCCCTCCAACACACTCACAACCGCACACCCCCTCCAACACACTCACAACCGCACACCCCCTCCAACACACTCACAACCGCACACCCCCTCCAACACACTCACACCCGCACACCCCCTCCAACACACTCACACCTGCACACCCCCTCCAACACACTCACACCTGCACACCCCCTCCAACACACTCACACCCGCACACCCCCTCCAACACACTCACAACCGCACACCCCCTCCAACACACTCACAACCGCACACCCCCTCCAACACACTCACAACCGCACACCCCCTCCAACACACTCACAACCGCACACCCCCTCCAACACACTCACACCCGCACACCCCCTCCAACACACTCACAACCGCACACCCCCTCCAACACACTCACAACCGCACACCCCCTCCAACACACTCACAACCGCACACCCCCTCCAACACACTCACAACCGCACACCCCCCCAACACACTCACACCCGCACACCCCCTCCAACACACTCACAACCGCACACCCCCTCCAACACACTCACACCCGCACACCCCCTCCAACACACTCACACCCGCACACCCCCTCCAACACACTCACAACCGCACACCCCCTCCAACACACTCACAACCGCACACCCCCTCCAACACACTCACAACCGCACACCCCCTCCAACACACTCACAACCGCACACCCCCTCCAACACACTCACAACCGCACACCCCCCCAACACACTCACATGGCTTGCAGTCCCATCCCAGAGAAACAGCTTGAAAACCAGTTCAGAGATAAGTGAAGATACGAATAGCCTATGATGCAATAGAAACAGGAGCTCGGGATGATGGGAAAATGAGTCACTTAGCATATGTTGCTCCGCCCATGTTTGGTTATCAGTCAATCACTGATTGACTGATAACCAACTCATCATTGCATTTAGCTGTGGAAAGAAAGAGCTTTTGGTTGGTTAAATAAAGGTCTGTCACTGAAATCTCATTGTAGCTCCACCCATTTTAGGGTTTCATGACTCATTTATGGAAACTATAATTGAACGCATACAGTATGTAGTCTTCAGTCAGCTACAATCTGGGTGACAGGATGATTGACAGACTGAAATGTGAAAGCTGTGGTTGAAATTAAACGTCATTTCTCAAAAATGATAATCCATGGCAGCGGTATCACATGATAAATTCACAATTTATTTTCCTAAAAATTCATACAATTTCACATTTTCTCATTTCGGTTTCAGATATATTGGCTAAAAATAATCATATCTATTAAAATTCTAAATTAACATTCAGATCACTGTTATTATTTTATATGTTTGGGCTTTTATCATACATATAGGGTGTAAGTAAGAGCAGGGGTGCGTCCCAATACTCAAAAAATGCCTTTCCTTCAGTACTACTACCTCCTCTCCTCCGTGCCCCGGGAACCGATCTTTGTGTCATAATCTAATGTTGCTGATCTGGCTACATATTATGTACAAATAGTTACAAATTGATTCATGTCTTGACGCAAACTGCAATGTCAAGTACATTGTATATTACACATGCAACTACTTGTACTCAAAACGTTCATGCAGTTTTGCATACTTCCGGGTAGAAGAGGAGTGGTAGTGGGGGAGTGGAGGAAAGGAGGAGGGGAGTGAAGAATATTGAGACGCAGCCCACGTGAGGTGGTGCTTATGTTGTTAACGTACTCCTCTCCTGCTTACAATATTTCTGCTGAGTGAACTGATGAAAACTATTGAACGATAAACGGCAAACCACATGGAATCAATCGATAATTTACTATACTGTGGGCATTGCCAAAAATACCGCAAATTCGACTATACATTTTCCAGTCCTTAACGGAGAAAAGGCAGCAGTGATCAGGTCGGAACCTGAGTCGCCCTTGCCCGCGTGATGGTGGTGCTCTATAAAAAGCCAGCGCGGTCTCCGAACTTCTCACAACATAAAGAGACAGCTCCGCGGTGCTGAAATTTCCCGCAAAAATAGCTCCGTTACTACACGGCACTAAAACACCGTGCCACGTTTAAAATGCAAACAACCATGAAGGGAATATCGTGGACACTTTTCCTGCTCTCTTTTCTGTTTTTTAACGGGACGACCCAAGACGTAGAAAAGACGCAGTTCATTTGCACCTCCGTGCCGAAGGATGTAGACTTGTGTTCGGCAGTTATGCAGAACAGTGGTCCGGTGGAGGATTTAAAGACCACAGTTATGCACCTACGGGAGACTGTGCTGCAGCAGAAGGAAACCATTATGAACCAAAAAGACACAATCAGGGAACTGACCTCTAAATTAGGTCGCTGTGAGAGCCAGAGTCATTCCGAGTCCGGCGGCAGAAGGAAAGAAACTGGATCCAAAAACACAATGGGGGACGTGTCCAGAGGTCCATCCAATACGCTCGCGCAGCTAGAGTCGACCTTACAATCCCTGAGACAGAGGCTTGAGAATCTCGAGGTATGTGTTCGCGCTGGTATGTTGATGGGACAACATTGGATGTAAACAAACCAATATGTTTCATGCAATCCCACAAATGTGTAAGAACTTTTCAGGAATGTTATTTATACCAGTATCTAGCCAAGCTATATAATTGTCTGTATGATGGGGGGAAAACATTGCATTTACGGCAAATTAAGCAATCGATTTTAACAAATCGTCTTTAATAGCAGCTGTCTGTAACATCTATTAGCTCGCGTGTTTAGCTACAGTGTCCCAGATAAAAGTGTTTGACTCAAACCTTTTGAAAACAGGTAGCTAACGCGAAATAATTTTTAACTTTTTATTTCTGCCCCGCAGCAATTCAGTCCGAACAATAATTCAGCGCAAGCGAATAGCTTGAAGGATTTGCTTCAGAAAAAGATCGACGACCTGGAGAAGCAGGTCCTGTCCCGTGTGAACAGTTTGGAAGAGAGCGAAGCGGGTCTGAGGAACGAGACAGAGCAGCGGGGGAAAGTGGAAACTAAGCTCACCTCCCTACACCAGCGAATCTCCGATCTTGAAAAAGGTGAGATTTGCGGTCATTGCCCAAGAAAGCAAACGTGATTCTTGTTTTTATTCTCCACAGTAAGCCCGTTTAAAATCATGTAGGCGAGACACTACCCGCAGAGAGGAATATTATTTATAGCCTACAGATAATCTGCCATTTACAGATGAAACGCACTTTATTTTAATAATCATTTGAAGGCTTGGAATAGTATTGCCACAACTACATGGTGCGTCGGAAGCAGGGGAAGGGAAGCGCATTGCTTTGCATATCCTATTCCACATTAATGGACTAACGGACCACTTCACTCGTAGCCTAATCGTGCTTTAGTAAATTCGCTCTATAGCCTGTTACAAATCCGCGTATATAAAGTAAATCTGTCGCCTTTGATATTTGGTGTAGCTATTACTGTTTCTCTGACGCGCTTTGAGTCGCTAAACTTCATCGGGGCACCTAACGACGGTCACTGACGCTCCCCACATTTTAGCACAAATCTGGGGTATTGATCATGGCTGACAATCTGAGCGCGTATCTGGGGTATTGATCACGGCTGACAGCTGCATCGCTTTAGAAAGCATTAGACAGTGTGGTACGGTAACGTGCGCGAGAGCAGTGGGCGGAAAGAGAAGGGAGGGGGATAGGACGAGATAAAGGAGTTCTATTCCCTGCGCTCCCGCTCACGTGACCGCCGTCATACCGCAGAAACTGGATTAGTTGTATAACCATCAGCAGTCAAGACGGATGTCCTGTATACCGCAGTGTCAGATAAAGCTGTCACGCGAAGAGAACCCCAAAAACGAAGTGTATTGTAAAAACTGTGGTATATCCATCTGGCATAAGGCATGCAGGATGCAAATAACACAATTATTTATCTTGAAGAAATCATTGAATTATTTTTTTCTTTTTTTGAAATTGCAGGTCAGAAAGACAACAGGCCACTTGATAAATTCCAGCTGACCTTCCCGATGCGAACCAACTACATGTATGCCAAAGTGATAAAGAGCATGCCAGAGATGTATGCGTTCTCTGTCTCAATGTGGCTCAAGTCTAAGGCCTCTCCTGGAGTAGGAACACCGTTCTCCTACGCTGTCCCGGGACAGGCTAATGAGCTGGTGCTCATCGAGTGGGGAAATAATCCCATGGAAATTCTGATAAATGACAAGGTAGATGCACACGCACACACACACACACACATTTACACTTGCACAGGCACGTGTGCACACCCACCCACGCATGCCTGGACACACACATACACAGCAGACACACATACACACACAAACAAGGCTCACAAACATTTACACTTGAGTGAACACTTTCCTGCTACGCTGGAATATTGTTGCTGTAATGTACTGCTCTGTGAAAAAGAAGCGACTGTTTCCTGCGCTACACAGAAGAACTTGTGTTTCGTATGAGTGCTGTGTTTTGGTTCAGGTGGCAAAGCTGCCGTTCCTCATTAATGATGGAAAATGGCACCATATCTGCGTGACATGGAGCACACGGGACGGAGTCTGGGAGGCCTTTCAGGATGGAGTTATGAGGGGGAATGGAGAAAATCTGGCTCCCTACCACCCAATCAAAGCACAGGGGGTTCTGGTGCTGGGACAGGAACAGGTAACCCCCCCACCCCCCCCCCCCTCACATCCAGCAGGGCTCCACTGTCACCAAGCTTCAGTCCAGGGCAAAGATTAAATTTATGCTGCATAGAAAATTAGGTCTAAGGTCAATTATATTTTGTCCAATTGAATTTGGATTCTAAAATTGTCAGCAGTAGATTCTGTTTTAAACATATGTTCAGAAGACCATGTTTCCTTACAGGCCTGAAAACATTTATCTAACAACATTGTGTTTTAACCATATTGCATTACACTGTAAAAAATTCTACTTTGTCAACTGGACATGAAGGTCTCATGAAAATTACTTTTTCAAGTTCTTATTCAGTTCAGTTACCCACAGGGTCAGCATTACTATGGTTTTGGATTTCCAAAAAATAAATGATTCAATTTAACAATGTATTTTTTCTACAGGACACCCTTGGAGGAGGTTTCGATGCCACACAAGCCTTTGTTGGCGAGATGGCAAATTTCAATATATGGGACAAGAAGCTTTCTGTGGGAGAGGTTTACACCCTGGCCACGTGCAGCAGCAAAGCGCAGAGGGGAAATGTCTTTTCATGGGAGGACACTGGCATTGAGATCTACGGAGGGGCGTCCAAATGGACATTTGAGCCTTGCCTTCACCTAAACTGAAATGTATTGTATGAAAAAGACAAGCGCATAAAATTCACCATCCCAAACTTTGCGTAAAGACTTATGAAAATATGGACATGTATGTGAAGAAAAGGACTTCTGAATTTTATTTATATGTGAATAAAATACATTTTTGTGAAGAGAAAATCCAGGATTTCCTTGGAATATAACAGGACAGTATTAACAGACAGTTTGACATGAGACTTACATTGTGAAAGCACAATGCACAACAGGCCTTTCTTGGCCTTCCTTCGTGTTTTTATTTATTTTTGGTGGCAAAGGATAATTTAAATGAACATTTAAAATTAGCACATTATTTTTCTCTGATACTGAGGAAAGGACTGGTGGACAACGGTGACGTCGTGGTAGTTGACAGGAAATGTTATTTCCCTCAGTTTCATCACTTCCTATCCTCCCTTCCTGGGACCACCCTAACCCTAACCCTAACCCTATCCTCCCTTCCTGGGACCACCCTAACCCTAACCCTAACCCTTTGCTATGAACAGCACATTAACTGAGCAAGGAGCCATGTATAAAAGAACACATTCAGAGACCTGTTTTATTCCTGTTCTTAATGTTTGTTATTTGTGTAATATGTTGACATTTTAACATCTCTTATACATAAGTCACGCGAAGAAATGTCCTTTATCTCTTTAAAAAAAACAAAAAACGTTACAGAGCCAACCAGTTAAAAATGACATTTAACATGCTTCTGTGATAAGAATGACATTTCAATGTATATATGTTCAGAAAGTCATGCGAAGGGACTTGAAGTGTACGTCTAATTATGAAAAAGACATTTTAATGAGTCAAGTTTGAGAAAGATATTATAATTGCCAATTTATTACAATTTTGGGTGCCTTGGGCAAACATTCATACTATTAGTCCATATTAGCTAGATGTTTTATTTAAAAGAGAAATTATTCATTAGTGTTAATAGCGTAATGTAAATATACGAGAAGCAATTTTTAAAAAATACGTAAAGACCTGCACTCTGTATCCGGAATGCTATGTGAACATTAACAGCATGATCAAATCTCCTACAACCATCCTTTTGGGTGGAAATTTAAAAAAAACTTTTATTGTTATATGCTACAAGCATGGCAACACCGAAAAGAATTTAGTTTTTGAAATAAAATTGACAAAATCCTGTTGTCTTTGTACTTACACATAGAGCAGGTATGTGTGTGTGTGTGTGTGTGTGTGTGTGTGTGTGTGTGTGTGTATGTATCTGTGTGTCTTTGTGTGTTTTTGTGTGTCAGAGAGAGTGTGTGTCTTTATGATTGATCAAAACTGTACACGGCATATCTGATATGAACAAACTAATCAAGCTAAAGAAAACAACCCCCATATGCTTAAGAATCAAACGCTCCTCCCCTAGAAAGAATCAAACGCTCCTCCCCTAGAATCAAACCCTTTAAACCACTGAGACGAGTATCTTTCTGACCAATAAGGTTGCCAGATTCACCCTTTAAACCACTGAGACGAGTATCTTTCTGACCAATAAGGTTGCCAGATTCACCCTTCAAACCACTGAGACGAGTATCTTTCTGACCTTTAAGGTTGCCAGATTCACCCTTCAAACCACTGAGACGAGTATCTTTCTGACCTTTAAGGTTGCCAGATTCACCCTTCAAACCACTGAGACGAGTATCTTTCTGACCTTTAAGGTTGCCAGATTCACCCTTCAAACCACTGAGACGAGTATCTTTCTGACCTTTAAGGTTGCCAGATTCACCCTTTAAACCACTGAGACGAGTATCTTTCTGACCTTTAAGGTTGCCAGAATTTCCCTGTTCCTGTCAAATCACCTCCCTCTGCCATGCTAGGGCTGCCATGTAATAATATAATAATAATAACTTTATTTGTATAGCATCTTTCTAATGCGAGGATACAAGGTGCTTTGACAGGCAAAGGAAAATGGCAAAATATATAACAAACAGAAGAACAAGAACAATAAGTATACAGAAATACAAGATAATAAAAAAGAGAGAAGAATAAATTAATAAATAAATAAAATAATACTTTTAAGTAAAAGCTAGTTTATAAAAGTGAGTTTTCAGGTTATTTTTGAAAGTGCATACTGAGTTTGCAGTTCTTAAGTTGAGTGGGAGGCTGTTCCAGAGTCTAGGCGCAACCACCGAGAAGGCACAGTCACCCTTCGTCTTTAGCCTAGAATCTGGAACAACCAACAGATTCTGATTAGCAGATCTGAGTGTCCGGTTTGGTAAGTAAGGGGTAAGAAGCTCAACTATATAGGCAGGTGCTAAACCATTTAATGCTTTAAAAGTAATTAGTAAAAATTTTAAATCAACTCTAACAGAAACTGGGAGCCAGTGTAAGGATGCTAGAATAGGGGTAATATGTTCTCTCCTATTTGTCCCAGTTAATAGCCTGGCGGCTGCGTTCTGCACCACTTGGAGCCGGACCATAGTTTTGCATCGCAGGAAACTATACAGCGAGTTGCAATAGTCTATGCATGATGACACAAACGCATGTACAATTTTCTCTGTATCTTCAAAAGACAATATTTTTCTGATTTTAGAGATGTTCCTCAGTTGGTAGAAGCATGTCTGGACTGATTTCTTTATGTGACACTCAAAGTTAAGATGTTGATCAAAAATCACATCAAGATTTCTAGAAACAGATTTTACATTTAGTGCAAGAGAGCCTAAATTAGACTGCATGAAATCAGAGACATGCTTCGGGCCTATGATTAAAACCTCCGTTTTATCCGGGTTGAGCTGGAGGAAATTTTGAGATAGCCAGCTCTGAACATCATTCAGACAGTCCTGCAATAGAGGTAATTTGTTTAATTCATTTGGTTTGATAGACAGGTATAACTGCGTGTCATCAGCGTAGAAATGAAAAGATATATTGTGGTTTTGAATAATTTGGCCAAGAGGAAGCATATAGATGGAAAACAGGATTGGACCGAGGATCGAGCCTTGGGGAATACCACATTTTAGTGTTACTGATGAGGACATGAATTCACCTACTGAGATGGAAAAAGTTATCTTTGCCAGGTAAGAAGCAAACCAGTTCCAGGCAGTACCGGAAATGACAATCCAATTTTCAAGTCTGTTGATTAGTATAGAGTGGTCAATTGTATCAAATGCTGCGCTAAGATCAAGAAGGACTAGGATTGAGCTTTCACCTGAATCTGCGTTTAGAAGTAAATCATTTACTACTTTTAAAGGTGCTGTCTCCGTGCTATGATGCGGGCGGAAGCCAGATTGGAATTCAAAAAGGTTGTTATTGTTCATTGCTGATGTTAGTTGTTTAGAGACTACTTTTTCCAGGACTTTAGACAAAAAAGGCAGCTTTGAGATAGGTCTGTAATTGTTTAAAACTGAGGTGTCAAGATTTGTTTTTTTAAGAAGAGGTTGAATTATAGCACATTTAAAATAAGAGGGAACGTATCCTGAGGCAAGGGAGTTATTTATAATGGAGAGTAAAACTGGACCAATCGTTGTTAGTACATCTTTTAGAAGTGTAGTAGGAATTATATCAACGAGACTGGATGACATTTTCATATGGGAAATAATATCGTTGAGGTCATCTGCTGAGATGGGCTCAAATATATTTAGAATTCCCATGGTTTGGTGGGATTAGTCGATAGTATGAGCAGGGGGAGTGATTTTTGCCCTGATGTTTTCTATTTTTTCCACAAAAAAAGTCAGGAACTTCTCACAATGTTCAACAGAGGCTTCAGATGGAACATTTGGGGAGGGATTTAGAATATGATCAATGGTTTTAAATAGATGTCTTGAATTCTGATTATTTTTCAGAAATCAGATTGGAAAGGTATTTTGTTCTCGCATTTTTAACTGCCAGATTATAATTTTGAAACAGGTCCTTCATTAGGAGATAATGAACTTGTAGTTCAGATGCTTTCCATTTCCGTTCCGCTTTTCGTCATTCCATTTTTAATTTGAGGATGTGGTCATCGTTGAGCCACGGCATGTTTTTTGAGGACGACTTTGACCTACTTTTGAACGGAGAAATAGCATCAAGTATGGTCAGGCATGTGCTATTGAAGTCGTTTACTAATTTCTCAGTGTCTAATATCCAAGTTAGATTTACTTTACAATTTTCAAAAGCTGAAGAGAACCGTTAATAATGCGAGAACGAAAAAAGCGTTTGTAATTTTTTCAATAGAGGGAAGTTGAAGAGCAAAACTAATACTAAGGTGATCGGAGACACAGATATCCTTCACACTATTAAGGTTCACACCAAGAGTAAATACGAGGTCAAGAGTGTGTCCCTTATTATGAGTGGGTCCTGATACATGTTGTACAAAGTTGAAAGACTCCATAATATTTAAGAATTCTGAGGTGAGAGGATTTGAGGGGATATCAATATGAATATTGAAATCACCTGCGATTACAATTCTATCGTGTTTCAGGACAAGAGTGGATAGTAATTCTGGAAATTCTAACATGAAGCCATTGCTCAGTTTAGGAGGGCGATAAACCACAACACCAATGATCGGGGATTGACTGTGAATGGTGAACACAAGCACTTCGAAAGAAGAAAATTACCCAACTGTAGCCAATGTGCATTTGAAATTACTGTTATAAATTATAGCAATGCCACCACCAGTAAGGCCACATTCTCTTGGTTTACTAATATATCTATAATTATTGAGGCATGATTCAATGAGTTGACTGTGTTCGTTTTTCTTCAGCCAGGTTTCAGTAAGCATTAAGAAATCAAGATTAAGAGACGTAATAAAATCATTAACAATAAAAGTTTTGCTTGACAGTGATCGGATATTCAGGAAGCTAAAAGTGGCTTTGACATTGCACATGGATATGTTAGCATCAGACATTTGTACTGAAATCAAATTACTGACATTGACATTTGCAGCTGTTGTCCTAAATCTCCCACAGCCACTGGAGGGTCTGGGCCGTGAAACAACTACAGGGATTGTCCTGGCCAATAGTAAATTACTGCGTTCTGCGTAGGGGGTGTGCTTAATTAATTTACTAGGTACAGGTGTTATAGAAACACAACAGTGGTAAACGTTTGCAGGCTTCGGACTTATGTAACTTACCCCCTGTCAAGTGTTCATAGTCCGTAAGGATTGCAGCGTGAGGTCCATGTTACAGCCTAGCAAGTTCGTGCCCAGTCTGTTTAAATGTCGACGATCTCGACCAAATAGGTCATGTCTTTTCCAGAAAGCTGCAAAGTTATCCACATATGGAATGTTCAACGCGCTACAGTAACCTGAAATAACACATTGTTTGCCAGTATCAAGCACAGTATGTATGAGGGTTTTAAACTCGTCTACCAGTTTCTCTGATTGTTGGAGTTTAATGTCATTCGATCCAATATGAACAATAGCGTTGGAGGCCATCGGATGTTCGCGTAGCGCGGATGTGATAGATGAGTTTATGTCCATAACGAGACCTCCCGGATAGCACAAGGTCTCCGCTGAAATAAAGTTGAGGTGGCGAACCATGGATGAGCCGACAACCAGAGTGGTGGGGGGGCCTGTGGGGGGCACAAGGGAAGGCTTTTCCCGAACTATGCTCCTCGAAGGCCTCGTCCAAGCCCCATTAAAGGGCTGAGAGGCACACAGGGGAGCAGTCGTCACACGAGGGTGCATAGTCCATCGATGCACTGCGGAGACAGGCACGGCCGAGCCGCGCGACCTGGGTTGAGAAGGGGTAGCCTGCTCCGGTCGAGAGAGCTCATCCAGTACCTGGTACCTGTTTTCCAGGCTCAGCTTCTCTCGGGGTAGCGGTCGGCCTGGCCGTCTTCCTCTACGCCTCCCAGTCGGAACGGTGGACCATGGCGCAGACACTATTGGAGTGCTGCAAGCCAGAGATTTTGGCTTTGCGCCTAATTCAGTCCACCGGTCTCTGTCAGCGGCGGGGGGGGAAACAGGGAGTGGAGGATTCCAGGTCAGTCGCTTCCATGATTTGGGAGGCCGCGGCAAGCGAGTCTATGAGGATCTCGTCTTCCCTAATGGAGTATAAGTTCGAAATCCGGCCTTCCAGATCGTTTATTTTTGCCCTTAAGGATGGACACTGGTTGCACAGTGTTGGAAATGGCGACGGCATATTTTCCTTTTAAACTTAGAGGATTAAAAGGAAGATTAAAAGGTAATTAAGAACTTAACCCCTTAGTGCAGATGGCATATTTGGTAAATCATGGGGGTACTCTGTTTAAGGCTTTATAACTCCAGGTGTGAGCATCACATAAACTTGGTAAATGGCTTAAATGAAACAAAACCGGTGTACCATTTTTTGTACAAACTTAGATTTGTTTATTTTCATAATTTAAGTCAAAATAAAGTGCCGGAAATGCAAGCAAAACTTTTCAAAAAAATGCAAAAAAACCCATATTTCTTCAAAATACTGAGAGCTACATAAGTGAAACAGGTAAAACTACACATTTCCTGGATCATAAACTCCTTGTCCACAAGCATTCAATAATCGCAGGGTGATATACAGAACTACTAAAGATCTATGACACGAAATGTAAGCAGTGTAGCCTGATGTACCCAGGGTCTCCAAACCTATCCAAATTGGCTAAAATGTGAATAGCTGTAAATCTTAAACTAATCATACATTTCAGTGCAAATCAACCGTTTTGACTCATTTAACTCACCTTTTTATCATTTTCATGTGGGAATTATTTTGGATCAGTACAGGGGGGTGGATATCTAGGTGTCCAATAACCTACCCAAAACCTCTCCGAGAAATTATTAAAAAGCCTTTTGTCCTTTATAAAGCATATACATTTTACCTTACGATCACTTAATGGATGAAAACATTGATATTGCACAGTTTCAGTTCAGTGTTTGATGGCAAGTGTGCCATTTTTTCACCATTATCCTTCATATACTGCTTCATCCTGTGCGGTGCCTTCGTGGCCAAAATGCACTCATCAATGGCACGGTCTTCAGTATGCTGTAAGGATCTGGTCCTGCAGTGGCTTCACTCTGAACAGTAGAGGGCACTGCTGGAGTGGCAGAGGTGGAGGGTCAAGCATGTTATAGGAACAAATTACATAATGCAGAAGCATTATAACACTGTGGTACACACAGCTAAATATGAAATCATTCACTCTTGTACTTCAGTAAACACTTTCTTCTGTATGCTACATTATGTTATATTTTGTTGCGTGCTCTAGGATGGCATTACTCTGTAGTGTGTTTCACAACTGTTGCTTATTTATTTTATTTATTTATTTTACATTCATCTTGCACACATCTGGACACAGTACATTTGAATACATATTTTCCATTCCCTAAGTGAAAAGCATCACCCATGGATATACTAATACCCCATAGAGTACATTATGCACAAAGAAATTACAATACAATAAAATAATATCGGAACACACTACCAATGTTCTAGCTTCACGGCAAATCGAGGCATAAAATAAACTCCTAAAAACAAGTTTGGAAACGTTATTTAGGTCGATTATTCCTCCCCTTTAATAATACCAATTGGTATTGTATTTTATATCGTTGGAAAGCCTGATTAGTCACCTTTACAACGAGGTACAACTTGTAAGGATCATGCATTCGTGGAATGAGCAACACAGCTAACCGTGTGGGTAGCGGCCCAAAAAAATGTGCCAAAATCCCCTGCAATATTCTTCTGTTGGTATTCACTCTCGTTTTGAGCTTCAAGTGCTGGCAGGTGTATGCCAGTCACAGGTGTGTGACCAGGCTGGTGACCAGCATGAGGAGGAGGTGCCAAGCTGTTGTGGCTGCGTATGGATCTTCCACACGCTACTGAGGTCCCTGACAGTGTAAAATGAATAAAGTGTCAAAATGGCCAATATGTGTTGTTTTTTCCTTATTACTGTGGGAGAGTGCAATCATCCAGTCCACCAAGCAACTCAAAACGAGAGTGAATACCAACAGAAGAATATTGCAGGGGATTTTGGCACATTTTTTTGGGCCGCTACCCACACGGTTAGCTGTGTTGCTCATTCCACGAATGCACGATCCTTACAAGTTGTACCTCGTTGTAAAGGTGACTAATCAGGCTTTCCAACGATATAAAATACAATACCAATTGGTATTATTAAAGGGGAGGAATAATCGACCGAAATAACGTTTCCGAACTTTTTTTTAGGAGTTTCTAACGTACGACTGAGCAACCAAACAGAACAGCGCTAAAATACTCAATTTCATTGTGAATGCTATGAATTCTAACAAAGCAGGCCACCACGAGCCACTACGGGAACGGCACGAACACAATAGTATCAATACATTACAGTTATTTGGCAGACGCGTTTATCCAAAGCGACGTACAATAAGTGCATATTGAAGGTAATAGACACAATCTACGAAGCAAAGTCACAAAAGCGCTACTTTCTCACAACGTAGAAGCTATCGCTAGTCATCAACCGAATACAGTCAGCTATACATTCTAAGCTATGAGATAGCTAAACCAAATAGAAAATAAAAAATAAACGGAAAGAACGTACTATATAATTTGCCTTATACATGTAGTTATTCAAGGTGGAGTCTGAAAAAGTGTTTTCAAATATGTTCAGCATTATTAGCAGGCTAACAGTGGTCTATTACGACCGATGCAAATACAAAAATAACGAAAATATAGCACGCAGTGGAAAAACGAATGTATATAATCAAAATATTACAAGCAGTAATACTTACATGTCGAGGAGGATATCTTCCCCATATTGATAGGCACCTCTTCCACAGAATCTATGCTACAGGGATTAGAAGAATCTCTGTTGTTGTCCTCTTCTAACCGACTTCGGGAGAAAACTACTAAAAAGTAACTTCAAAGTTGCGCGCAGTTTTATTGCGTAACACCATATGCGTCATACCAACTGCGTCAAACCAAATGCGTCATCTGCGCATGCCTGCGTAAAATTGTCGTGATATAACAAGTATTGCAGTTACGCTCGCCCTTAAATAGTTAATCCAAGCTTTCAATTACACATGTAAATTACTTTTGGGAAGCTTGTCGTGCCTTCTATTGGATAAAACAATTGTCGATCAAACCAGAATAAAATTGAACGCGTCACAGCAGTGCAATCAGGAAGGGGGGGTTACGCAGAGCTAGTTTCGTTTGTCTAATGGTGTTCCAATGCGCTGTGTATTTTTCAAACGGATTGTCCAAGACAATAAATGACCACGGAATCTTGAAAGGGACATATCTACGCTTAAATCCACGGGAGGATTGCACACGAATTCCATATTTAATAGCAGATATTGATAGTAGAATGGCATTGTATGATTTCACTTGTTTATGTCGGTATTGATTGAGCAGCATTTCCACCGCTGTATTTGCATACGGTCGGGCTATTGGTGGGTTTATCTGGTTGCTGGACGGAATTCTGATATTATATGATGAATACATATATTTATGAACTCCCAACATAGACGCTATTGCCCACTATGTCACGCATGGGTAGGTATAGGCTGGGTGGGGAGTGCTTGTTAAATGGACTTGCTACGGAAAGATAGTGACACTTAGAAACTACGCATTGGCCAGAAATCGTCGCGAATCGTCTACCAATAAAGTTAAAATACCGCGTTTGGGTTTTCCACTAATAGTTTGGCTGCAGGAGCAACGCGTGTCTCAGTTGCGTAAAACTGTCTCGCATGTGAGACAAAATAGACTATCTGCACTAAGGGGTTAAGACTTGTTTAAAATAATATAAACAAAATAATGTTGTTTAAAAATAAACAAAATAAAATAAGGATGTCACCGTCGCAGCACGGTCCAGTGACAAATTCAAGTAAATCCAAGTAAAAACCAAGAAAATCCAAATATAATCCAAGTAGAATCCAAGAGTTGAAAAGGAGAACCTAGCTGCGGCTCTCAGGTAGCACGCCAGCAGCGGCATCGATCAGGTGACGGCTTCACCCCTCCATTATCCCGGGGTTTCCGAAACTATAGCCTGCTACTGCTTTTTTCAGCAGTAACACTCCTTATTTATTAAAATTGCTTTAGAATAAATAAATAAATACATTTAAAAGTTAAAATAGGTAAAACGATTAAAATAAATAAAACAATAAAATGAATCGGCTGTAAGCAAATGGACAGAAAGTAAAATAAAGCAGGAGCCGCAAAATGCGTCCTCTTTCCAACGCAGATACCATGGTCATTAATCTGTCAGCCATTTTAGTTAGTCAGGCCATTTTAGATAGTCAGGCCATTTTAGTTAGTCAGGCCATTTTAGATAGTCAGGCCATTTTAGTTAGTCAGGCCATTTTAGATAGTCAGGCCATTTTAGTTAGTCAGGCCATTTTAGTTAGTCAGGCCATTTTAGATAGTCAGGCCATTTTAGTTAGTCAGGCCATTTTAGATAGTCAGGCCATTTTAGTTAGTCAGGCCATTTTAGTTAGTCAGGCCATTTTAGTTAGTCAGGCCATTTTAGATAGTCAGGCCATTTTAGTTAGTCAGGCCAGGTCAGGCCATTTAAGATAGTCAGGCCAATTTAGTTAGTCAGGCCATTTTAGATAGTCAGGCCATTTTAGTTAGTCAGGCCATTTTAGTTAGTCAGGCCATTTTAGGATAGTCAGGCCATTTTAGTTAGTCAGGCCATTTTAGATAGTCAGGCCATTTTAGTTAGTCAGGCCATTTTAGATAGTCAGGCCATTTTAGTTAGTCAGGCCATTTTAGTTAGTCAGGCCATTTTAGATAGTCAGGCCATTTTAGTTAGTCAGGCCATTTTAGATAGTCAGGCCATTTTAGTTAGTCAGGCCATTTTAGATAGTCAGGCCATTTTAGTTAGTCAGGCCATTTTAGATAGTCAGGCCATTTTAGTTAGTCAGGCCATTTTAGATAGTCAGGCCATTTTAGTTAGTCAGGCCATTTTAGTTAAATTACGCTGAATAAGCAGAAAACTTTAGAGGGGCTGGATGAGGGGCTGGATGAGGGGTGAAAATAAGTGGACTAAAATAAATAAATGAAAAATTATTTACACTTTTATTCTATTTATAATTAAATTGTTATATTATTTAATAATCATCTACACATTTAGATTTTTTTTTTCATCCTCTGTGATGTCAAAATTCAGCAAATTTACCTAATTTTGGCGCCATCTAGTGATCAAAAGAAGGAACCGCAACAATGTTTGATTTACTGTACAAAATACTGTTTTCCGATCACGTTCGTTTGTTAAATACATGCATTTACTAGTGAATAATTTCAATTACTTCAAGAGGACTGCATCACCATTGAAACCCAGCCCAGCCAATCCTATGAGGTCTCAAGAGCTGCTCGACAGTCATAGTGAGCGGACATCCCATCTGGGTTCCACGGACATCCCATCTGGGTTCCACGGACATCCCATCTGGGTTCCACGGTGTATGGGCTCTATTTTGTCTTTCACAGCAGGGCCTGTTTTGGCCAATTTTATTTGAGTTAGCCATTTCTGTATACACTGCCCTAGCACACACCACAGCTAAGACGATCCATGACAGGGGCTTGCCGTCTGGCATAGCTGCTGCCGGTCACATGAAAGGTGGTTTACTGGGTATAGCACAGTGAATAACTCAGCCTCTCCTGGGTACAGCACAGTGAATAACTCAGCCTCTCCTGGGTACAGCACAGTGAATAACTCAGCCTCTCCTGGGTATAGCACAGTGAATAACTCAGCCTCTCCTGGGTATAGCACAGTGAATAACTCAGCCTCTCCTGGGTATAGCAGTGAATAACTCAGCCTCTCCTGGGTATAGCACAGTGAATAACTCAGCCTCTCCTGGGTATAGCACAGTGAATAACTCAGCCTCTCCTGGGTATAGCACAGTGAATAACTCAGCCTCTCCTGGGTATAGCACAGTGAATAACTCAGCCTCTCCTGGGTATAGCACAGTAAATAACTCAGCCTCTCCTGGGTATAGCACAGTGAATAATTAAACCTTGCTGGGCATAGCACAGTCCTGCTCATCTGAATAATGCAGCTAAAGACTTAGCTATGTATCAATACCCTTCCATATTACTAGCTATGTATCAATACCCTTCTATATTACTAGCTATGTATCAATACCCTTCCATATTACTAGCTATGTATCAATACCCTTCTATAATACTAGCTATGTATCAATACCCTTCCATATTACTAGCTATGTATCAATACCCTTCCATATTACTAGCTATGTATCAATACCCTTCTATATTACTAGCTATGTATCAATACCCTTCTATATTACTAGCAATGTATCAATACCCTTCCATATTACTAGCTATGTATCAATACCCTTCTATATTACTAGCTATGTATCAATACCCTTCTATATTACTAGCAATGTATCAATACCCTTCCATATTACTAGCTATGTATCAATACCCTTCCATATTAATAGCTATGTATCAATACCCTTCCATATTAATAGCTATGTATCAATACCCTTCTATATTACTAGCTATGTATCAATACCCTTCCATATTACTAGCTATGTATCAATACCCTTCTATATTACTAGCAATGTATCAATACCCTTCCATATTACTAGCTATGTATCAATACCCTTCCATATTAATAGCAATGTATCAATACCCTTCCATATTAATAGCTATGTATCAATACCCTTCTATATTACTAGCTATGTATCAATACCCTTCCATATTAATAGCTATGTATCAATACCCTTCCATATTACTAGCTATGTATCAATACCCTTCTATATTACTAGCAATGTATCAATACCCTTCCATATTACTAGCTATGTATCAATACCCTTCTATATTACTAGCAATGTATCAATACCCTTCCATATTACTAGCAATGTATCAATACCCTTCCATATTACTAGCTATGTATCAATACCCTTCTATATTACTAGCAATGTATCAATACCCTTCCATATTACTAGCAATGTATCAATACCCTTCCATATTACTAGCTATATATCAATACCCTGTCATTAAGCCAAGCTATGCTAGCCAGATGCTTTTTCAGCCCATTCACAGGTTTGAGAAACATTGGGTTAACTCAATCAGGTAAACCTGCATGGCTGTAGTCATTGGTAGTAACTTCCAATATTTCTCTGGTTGCATTGTTTTGAAAGTATTTTCAATGTTATTGACATAGAATGACTGCACTCGTCTCTCAATAAAATTAAATGTAAGTTTATTTAAAGTAAAACTACAGGTTTTGCACAAAAATTAGGCAGGACATGTGCATTAGCAATGAGACACACACAATATACGTATTACACACTAAATGCAATAAGTTTGACGATCATGTCAATGTACTCTCATGGTAAACTCCAAGAACAGCAAGAACTGTTTGGTATAAAAAAAAAACAGCAACAGTATTTTTAACAGCCCATTTGAGATGAAGCAATACATTTGAGTTTTGCTTTTCCAGCTCATATTCTGTTTGTATTCAGAAAATTCACAATAATATGTGGATCTGTGAACACATCACAGCAGTGGTGACTCAGAGACATCACCCTAACCCTAATGTTACTGTAGCCACGATGGGTCAATATTAAACATGACCCACCTGAAAATTACCATTAAATAAATTACTAGTTTTCTGTCCATTATTGAAAATAAAAAATAAAGTTACAGAGACATATTTAAATATTTATAAGTCCATATCATACAAAGAGAAAGAGGCGTGGCTTTGTGTGTGAACAGTAAAGCCCTAAATTAGAGGTGCGGTCTCTGCAGACTCTAAATACTCATGACGGGGCAGTGTAATACTCACGACGGGGCAGTGTAATACTCACGATGGGGCAGTGTAGTGTAGGATAATGCAGTGTAGTGTAACGGTTAAGAAATTGGGCTTGTAACCGAAAGGTTGCAGGTTCGATTCCCAGGTAGGACACTGCACTGTATATATCCAGCTGTAAAAATGGATACTATGTATAAATGCAAATACTTTGTAAGTCACTTTGTAATGTAATGAAATGAGGTCCAGCTGTGAGGGGAGCCAGGACGCGTGTGCCACGCCCGTGCCCCCCGCTCAGGGGATTAGGTCCAGTTGGGGCGGGAGCCGCTCCTCCACCATCTGCTCAGACGTCCCGCCGGCGGTGTCGGGCTGTTTACGCGGCTCGCAGGTGGCCTGGTGGTGTGTCTCCCACGTCCCGTCCTTATAGGAGCAGAAACACACAGTCTGCTCGTCCACGTCCACCCGCTCACCCGCCGGGATCACCGTGTTCCCCGCAAAGCAGTTAGGCCCTGCACCATGGAGACGGAAATGAGAGATGGTGATAGGACGAATGGGAATGACATCAGCGATGACATCACTCGCAGCAGAACAGTTCCCAGCTTCACAGGGGCACACACACAAAGCCTAATTTAATGTGGGAGGCAAAGCCTAATTTAGTGTGAGGGTCACTAGGCTTATTAAATTTATCCTGTTTTCAGCATTCCATCTTTTTGAGAGGGAGAGTGATGTGTTGATTTTTGGAAGGGAGAGGGATGTGTTGATTTTTGGAAGGGAGAGGGATGTGTTGATTTTTGGAAGGGAGAGTGATGTGTTAAGGAACTGGACTTGTAACTGAAACTGAAACTTGTAACCTCGATTCCCAGGTAAGACACTGCCGTTGTACCCTTGAGCAAGGTACTTAACCTGCATTGCTTCAGTATATATCCAGCTGTATGAATGGATAAATGTAATAAGAAGTTGTGTAAGTCGCTCTGGATAAGAGTGTCTGCTAAATGCCTGTAATGTAATGTAATGTGATGTGTTGATTTTTGGGAGGGAGAGTGATGTTTGATCCTCTTCTTTTGCATCAAATTCTTGTTTATTGAGATTATTCTAAATGGTCCAGTCTGTGCTTTTATTTTTAATTATCACTCGTTTAATTCATATTATAGACATTCTGTCTATTTTGGGGGATTTGGGGAGATTCTGTTTACCAAAAAGGCTGCGCTCCATGCTTCCGTCAGCATGTTCCCGCCCACGGTGACGCCCACACCCGCTCTCCTGTCCCACAGTGCCACATATGGCTCATTGGCCTTTGGGTCCTATAAAAACTACCAGCATGTTTTTCCATTCCCAGTGTAGACATCTACAACTACACGCTTTACATTAAAAAAATACATGACAGTACTTCCTGGCCCCCTTGTGGTTGAATGTGATAACACAAGCGTGTTCGGCCTATTCTGCCCCCTGGTGGTAGAATGTGATAACGCGAGCGTTCTTGGCCTATTCTGCCCCCTGGTGGTGGTTTGTGTTAATGCGACCGTGCTCGACCTATTCTGCCCCCTGGTGGTGGTTTGTGATAACGCGAGCGTGAATGGCCTATTCTGCCCCCTGTTGGTGGAATTTGATCATGCGAAACCCTTCAAGTTATTCATCCATATCTACCGTATTTCTGGCAGCAGAGTGGTTTAAGGTTTAAAGCTTATTTGATACGTCAGACCCTTGGGTCCATGTGTTCCATACTGTTCCAGTGTAATTTACAGCTAAATCTAGTCCCACCCCACAATTCCCATTGAGATCCATTCAAATGCAGAGAGGTTATAGTATCGCTTGTAGGAGTACCAGAAAATAAATTTAAATTGTTGGGTCACAGACATCAGGAAGTAATGGCATGCAAAGGATATGCAAAAATGTTTTCAACCAGTATGTGTGTGATTGGTATGCGAGATGTGATAACGTTAGCGTGTGTGTATGTATGTATCAGATGTGATAACATGAGCGTGTGTGTATGTAGTATGTATCAGATGTGATAACGTGAGCGTGTGTATGTAGTATGTATGTATCAGATGTGATAACGTGAGCATGTGTGTATGCAGTATGTATTAGATGTGATAACGTGTGTGTGTGTATGTAGTATGTATCAGATGTTATAACATGAGCGTGTGTATGCAGTGTGTAACAGGTGTGATAACGTGAGCGTGTGGATATGCAGTATGTATCAGATGTGATAACGTGAGCTTGTGTGTATCTAGTGTGTATCAGATGTGATAACGTGAGCGTGTGTGTATGTAGTGTGTATCAGATGTGATAACGTGAGCGTGTGTGTATGTAGTGTGTATCAGATGTGATAACGTGAGTGTGTATGTAGTGTGTATCAGATGTGATAACATGAGCGTGTGTGTACGTAGTATGTATCAGATTTGATAACGTGAGCGTGTGTGTACGTAGTATGTATCAGATGTGATAACGTGAGCGTGTGTGTATGTATTATGTATCCGATGTGATAACGCGAGCGTGTGTCTATATAGTACAAGTGAGCGTGTTTGTGTGTCTATATAGTACATGTGAGCATGTGTGTGTGTAGTACATGCGTGTGTATGTACAAACTCACCGCTCTTGCAGACGGGGCAGCACTGGTGGGGCTCGTATACGGGGTTAACGCAGTGCAGAGCAGGGCATTCTGACACCGTGCAGTACACCTGCCTGTTGGCGTCACACCGGCACTTCTCACACCGAGACAGCTGGACAGTACAGAGGAGACTTAGTACCACACTTATAGTACAGAAAACACTTAGTACCACACTTACAGTACATAGACTTAGTACCACACTTATAGTACAGAAAACACTTAGTACCACACTTATAGTACAGAAAACACTTAGTACCACACTTATAGTACAGAAAACACTTAGTACCACACTTACAGTACATAGACTTAGTACCACACTTATAGTACAGAAAACACTTAGTACCACACTTATAGTACAGAAAACACTTAGTACCACACTTATAGTACAGAAAACACTTAGTACCACACTTACAGTACAAAGACTTAGTACCACACTTACAGTACAGAAAACACTTAGTACCACACTTACAGTACAGAAAACACTTAGTACCACACTTACAGTACAGAAAACACTTAGTACCACAAGCAGATCAGATACAAGATACACCATTATATTCACCTGGACCACTGGACTCACTATAACTCACGTTTACACAAATAAAAATTGTACCATCTGTCTGTGATGTGGAGAGTATGCAATATGAGAGTCGCCTTTTTACATAGTTTTAAAAGTAACTACTAGTTTTTAAAAATCTAGGCTGTGTCCGAATCAGAGCCCTATCTACTGCGTCCTGTCTCCTATGTACAGTCTACTGGCAGATGTGTGCTGTTTAATGTGCACCGTTTAGCCACGATGTGCAGTACGCAAAAAAATATCCTCCATACTATTTTCCAAATGTACAGTGGAAGTGTCGTAAAACGTCCCACCCTTGCGCTGCCATGTGTTGTTTTGTTGTTATTGAAGGAAAATGTCAGCAAAGTCATATTTATGCATTACATTGCATTTACATTATAAACATTTAGCAGATGCTCTTATGCAGAGCGACTTACACAACTTCTTATGACATTTATCCATTCATACAGCTGGATATACAGTCAAGCCGGAAAGTCTGCACACCCCTTTCACCTTCTCCACATTTTAATACGTTACAGACATATTCTACAATAGATTGAGTTCATTTTCTGTCTCAGAATTCTACACAAAATAGCCCATAATGACAAAGTGAAAACTGGGTTTTGTGCTAATTTATTAAAAATCAAAATGTAAAATATCATATGTACACAAGTGTGCACACCCTTTGATATGACACCCAAAAGTGAGCTGAGGTGCATTTTGTTTCCACTGATACTGCTTGAGATGTTTCTACAACTTAATTGGAGTCCACCTGTGATAAATTCAATTGATTGGACATGATTGGGGATTGCCAACACCTGCCTATATAAGGTCCCACAGTTGACAGTGCATGTCAGAGCAAACTCCAAGCCATGGGGTCAAAGGAATTATCTGCAGACCTCAGAAACACGATTGTGTCAAAGCATAGATCTGGACAAGGGTACGGAAAAATCTCTGCAGCTTTACAGGTCCCAAAGAGCACAGTGGCCACCATCATTCGTAAATGGAAGAAGTTTGGAACCACTAAGAATCTTCCTAGACCAGGCCACCTGGCTAAACGGAGGAATCGGGGAAGACGGGCCTTGGCCAGGGAGGTGAGCAGGAACCCGAGGGTCACTCTGACAGAGCTCCAGCGTATCCTTGTGGAGATGGGAGAACCTTTCAGAAGATCAAACATCCAGGCAGCACTCCACCAATCAGGCCTTTATGGTAGAGTGGCCAGACGGAAGCCCCTCCTTCGTAAAAAGCACATCAGAGCCCGCTTGGAGTTTGCCAAAAGGCACCTAGAGGACTCTCAAACCATGAGAATCAAGATTCTTTGGTCTGATGAAACCAAAATTGAACTTTTTGGCCTGAATACCAAGCGTCACATCCAGAGGAAACCAGGCACCGCTCATCACCTGGCTAATACCATCCCTACAGTGAAGCATGGCGGTGGCAGCATCATGATGTGAGGATGTTTTTCAGCAGCGAGAACGGGGCGACTAGTCCTGATAGAGGGAAAGATGAATGCAGCTAAGTACACCGAGATCCTTGAAGAAAACCTGCTCCAGAGCGCTCTGGACCTTAAAATTGGCGAAGGTTTACCTTCCAACATGACAACGACCCGAAGCACACAGCCAAGAGAACAAAGGAGTGGCTTCGGAGAAAGTCTGTGCATGTCCTTGAGTGGCCCAGCCAGAGCCCAGACCTGAATCCAATTGAACATCTATGGAAAGAGCTGAAAATGGCTGTGTACCGACGCTCCCCATCCAACCTGACGGAGCTTGCAAGGATATGCCAAGAGGAATGGGCAAAAATGTCCAGAAACAAGTGTGTCAAGCTCGTAGCTTCTTTTCCAAGACGCCTTGAAGCTGTAATCGCTGCCAAAGGAGCAGAAACCAAGTATTAGGCTAAGGGTGTGTACAGATATGTAACCCCTAAATAACCTATTTTTGTCAGTAAAATAAAATTGCATATTTTCTAAAAGCCTGTTTTCACTTTGTCATTATTGGCTATTGTGTGTAGATGTTTGAAGCAAAAAATGAACTCAATCTATTGTAGTATAAGTCTGTAACGTTATGAAGAGAAGGTGAAGGTGGTGTGCAGACTTTCCGGCTTGACTGTATACTGAAGCAATGCAGGTGAAGTACCTTGCTCAAGGGTACAACAGCAGTGTCCTACCTGGGAATCGAACCTGCAACCTTTCAGTTACAGGTCCAGTTCCTTAACCACTATACTACACTGCCGTTCACATACTTCTGGAAAGTATGCTCCCGAATATATATCAGCGAAACCCCGGAAGTATATCATACGGAAGTTTTAAGTATTCTACATTTAGAACATTTTTTGCCTACTTAATGACTTTCTCTTCCTGTCTACTCAAGAAGCCTACTTAATGACTTTCTCTTCCTGTCTACTCAAGAAGCCTACTTAATGACTTTCTCTTCCTGTCTACTCAAGAAGCCTACTTAATGACTTTCTCTTCCTGTCTACTCAAGAAGCCTACTTAATGACTTTCTCTTCCTGTCTACTCAAGAAGCCTACTGAATGGTATGGAAAGGTGCTGATTCTAACACAGCCACAGACTTTGTGTGCAAAATGGATCAAAGCTGGAACCTGTATCACGAGACCGATAGGATACACACAAGTGACACGGTACTGATAATACTTTCCATCATTATGGATCGTTCCGCCAACATTTTCACAAATTATTTTACTGTCGCTTTATCTGTGTGTGAGGGAGGGGGGCGGGTGTGTGAGTGTGTTCATAATTATTCAGTGACCTCATTCCTGGTCCGTTGCTATTTTAATAGTGGGGCACATTAGGGAGCCTGA
The DNA here is from genome assembly GCA_022702515.1 of Ilyophis sp. 1 JC-2022. Taxonomy (NCBI): domain Eukaryota; kingdom Metazoa; phylum Chordata; class Actinopteri; order Anguilliformes; family Synaphobranchidae; genus Ilyophis; species Ilyophis sp. 1 JC-2022. The sequence continues at coordinate 114,360,777 of CM040394.1, read as the reverse complement.
ACGGTCTGGCATCACCAACGGAAATCAGCGCTGGCAGGTGCTGGGGCCAAAGGCCAGGTGCGTGGCTAAACCGAGCGGTTGCTACGGACACAAGTGACGGAATCATGTCCCGTCGCTGTACTTCCTGGCATGGCAGCGGGGCATTCGAGAATGACGACCCTCTTTCTCCCTCCCCCTCGGGTTCCGGGGGATGACATCATGCCTGGCCTGGCCAGGGCACCACCCCACTACACCCCTGACTGACTCATTTTTGTTTACCTGTTATTTTTGGTTTCAAGAGACTGACCTGGATTAGAGGAGCCATATCTGTGGATGTATTAGTACAAAGGCTGAGAACAGCCCAGCCACAATCAGAGTTTAAAATGTGCAGTAATGGCAGGAGTGCACACAGTAATGGCAGGATCTCTATGAGGAAAATCACAGCATGGGATGTGCATGTGAGCGTGTATTTACGTAGCATGGGATGTGCATGTGAGCGTGTGTTTACGTAGCATGGAATGTGCATGTGAGCGTGTGTTTACGTAGCATGGAATGTGCATGTGAGCGTGTGTTTACGTAGCATGGAATGTGCATGTGAGCGTGTGTTTACGTAGCATGGAATGTGCATGTGAGCGTGTATTTACGTAGCATGGGATGTGCATGTGAGCGTGTGTTTACGTAGCATGGAATGTGCATGAGAGCGTGTGTTTACGTAGCATGGGATGTGCATGTGAGCGTGTGTTTATGTAGCATGGGATGTGCATGTGAGCGTGTGTTTACTTACGTAGCATGGAATATGCATGTGAGCGTGTGTTTACGTAGCATGGAATGTGCATGTGAGCGTGTGTTTACGTAGCATGGGATGTGCATGTGAGCGTGTGTTTACGTAGCATGGGATGTGCATGTGAGCGTGTGTTTACGTAGCATGGAATGTGCATGTGAGCGTGTGTTTACGTAGCATGGAATGTGCATGTGAGCGTGTGTTTACGTAGCATGGAATGTGCATGTGAGCGTGTGTTTACGTAGCATGGAATGTGCATGTGAGCGTGTGTTTACGTAGCATGGAATGTGCATGTGAGCGTGTGTTTACGTAGCATGGAATGTGCATGTGAGCGTGTGTTTACGTAGCATGGGATGTGCATGTGAGCGTGCGTTTACGTAGCATGGGATGTGCATGTGAGCGTGTGTTTACGTAGCATGGAATGTGCATGTGAGCGTGTGTTTACGTAGCATGAGATATACATGTGAGCATGTGTTTACGTAGCATGAGATATACATGTGAGCGTGTGTTTACGTAGCATGAGATATACATGTGAGCGTGTGTTTACGTAGCATGAGATATGCATGTGAGCGTGTGTTTACGTAGCATGAGATATGCATGTGAGCGTGTGTTTACGTAGCATGAGATATGCATGTGAGCGTGTGTTTACGTAGCATGAGATATACATGTGAGCGTGTGTTTACGTAGCATGAGATATACATGTGAGCGTGTGTTTACGTAGCATGAGATATACATGTGAGCGTGTGTTTACGTAGCATGAGATATACATGCGAGCGTGTGTTTATGTAGCATGGAATGTGCATGTGAGCGTGTGTTTACGTAGCATGAGATATACATGTGAGCGTGTGTTTACGTAGCATGAGATATACATGTGCGCGTGTGTTTATGTAGCATGAGATATACATGTGAGCGTGTGTTTATGTAGCATGAGATATACATGTGAGCGTGTGTTTATGTAGCATGGAATGTGCATGTGAGCGTGTGTTTATGTAGCATGGGATGTGCATGTGAGCGTGTGTTTACGTAGCATGAGATATACATGTGAGCGTGTGTTTACGTAGCATGAGATATACATGTGAGCGTGTGTTTATGTAGCATGAGATATACATGTGAGCGTGTGTTTACGTAGCATGAGATATACATGTGAGCGTGTGTTTATGTAGCATGGAATGTGCATGTGAGCGTGTGTTTACGTAGCATGAGATATACATGTGAGCGTGTGTTTACGTAGCATGGGATGTGCATGTGAGCGTGTGTTTACGTAGCATGAGATGTGCATGTGAGCGTGTGTTTACGTAGCATGAGATATACATGTGAGCGTGTGTTTAAGTAGCATGAGATATACATGTGAGCGTGTGTTTATGTAGCATGGAATGTGCATGTGAGCGTGTGTTTACGTAGCATGGGATGTGCATGTGAGCGTGTGTTTACGTAGCATGAGATATACATGTGAGCGTGTGTTTAAGTAGCAGGGGTACAAGAACATATTCTTGGGGAAACAACATCTCTAAATATACTGTGCCACACATAGAATACATCTTATTATTTTCTAATGGTTCCTCTCACTCTAATGTGGGAAATAAACTGGCCTGAAATCAATAGTTATGATGAATGACTTGAACTCATAAAAGAAGCTACTGTACTGGCACACGGAGACGTACAGTAGCCGGTGTAACTGACCCAAGACTTACATAACGGCTGGAAAATCAATGAGCTTGGTGCTACTCATTTGCACAATAAACAACTGGCCCAATAGCTATTCCCCCCCTCCCCCAAATGCACTCAATAGCTGCACATGCTACATCAATGAAGCTGTTATATAAAATAAGTCTCTATATAAAACAAGTCTCTTCAATAGAATACATTTAAATGAGGTTAGAAAAGCAGAACTGATTGACATGGCCTTCTGACCATGTCTATGCTTTCAAGAAAGCTGTGCAATTATTTAAAAATACAAAGACATTTTAGTTGGATGTAAAAAAATAAATAAATAAAATAAAGGCTTCATGGCATTGCATCTTAGAAATTGTTACACATATTACACAGTATGCACAGAATGGCAATGATTTTTAACAATAGTTAATTTAATACTTGCGTATTAGACTAAAATATGTATATATGCAGAATGCTAATGGATTTTGTGGGAAATGTGCAAAAACATTCTATGATGACAGCAATTGCTACAATCAATCCAAAATGTGGTATATTTGTGCTTTGCAACACATCCAAATATGCATCCAAACTTCACGGTCATGCATAAAGAAGCATGTCTGCTACATAGTGGCCATATGTTAAATGATGTGGTAACCATTTATATTGAGTATCAAAACAGTTTTCCACTGCGAACAAGAATCAAAACTTATAACACATGCACTTAATTTGCCATTCTTATTTGCACAGAACTTAACATCTCATCAGAGACTGTCTGACTTAAGACATGCAACATTGCATTCTACCTTTAAATGAAACTCTTTAAGTTACTCATTTAAAACAGCCTATTGTTTCCACACAAATCAAGGGCAGTGTAGTGGACTCGTTAAAAATTTTACCACAATAACTACAGGCAACTGTACACCCACAACAAGCTCATTCCTGGGAAGTGAAACACCTCGCTCTGATGTCCACACTAAGGTATGCAATTACTAAACATTAATGGTAATGCACAAAATAAAATTATTATGTAATGGTTAGGAAATCAATGGTGTTATGAGTACAGTAAACTACTGGCCAACTAGCCGTTTATTTTCCGAGACAATCAGTAGCTGCAATGTGTACATCAATAAAGTAGTACTTATATAAGAGTCAGGATTCTTCAATAGCTTACTGGCACTGTACCAAGCTAACAGAATATGGTTGTGATTCAAGGTATGTTGTAATGCAGGCAAACAATTACGGACTTGCAGCCCTGAGCGGTTTTCATCCCTTCAGTGTGGGAAGTTGTTTAATGTTAGGCAAGATTTTATTTAATTTTTTCAATTTGTAAAATATTGCACAGCATCACAAATGCTTTTCCAGACTGAGTACAGTAAACCCATGCACGTTGCCACTATTTCTACTGAATTTTGACAGGATTTAATAAAATCACAATGAACCCTTACCGTGAATTCCTCTAGGACTTTGTAGGTTTTGCCTCCGTGCACGCACACTTTGCTCACAGCCTCGCAGACTGGGCAGCAGAACCTGTGACTCATGCGCGTGCAGCGTGGGTGTATCCGCGGGCATTGGGGCTTTATGCAAAGAGGTCCATCTTCGGTGCAAGTGCAGGGACAAGATCTGGGACTGGGGTAATAGATTTCCCCGATGTCGTAGACAAACCCGTGATCATCCAAACACCATTTGCCTCGGTAGTCGCCGAAATCGTAATCTGAGTCGGTCTTTGTGGAGTATTCGGACGCTGCACCAGAAGTTAAAGAGAGGAGGGCAAGAGAGAGACATAAACCGTGACCGCACATCGTAGCCGATTGCTAAAATCTGACTCCACTTACCTTCTCATCTGTCAGAGAGCTTCTAGACTGTAGCCTCGCCTCATGACCACATACAGCGACAACCAACTGTAGCCTGTCTATTGGATTCTCCTTGTGGTCCAGCGAAAGAATAAGACGAATTGAGTGATTTAAAAAAAATCTTATAATAACGAACTTTTAGAATTTCCATCATGCTGCATTATGAAACCTCGCTCTGATAAAGGCAAAACATATATTTATAAATAAAAAAATACAAGTGTAAATAAGCTTCAAAAGTATAGGCTATATGTTTTGAGCGTATTTTTTAAATAACAAAATTAAAGTTTGAATATTTTACTTAAATTGTAAATAAAACATGAGCAGGTTTCATCCAGTTCTGTCACAATGGTCATTGATATGATGGTTTATCAGAGTAGGCTAAGCTAAGTGGGAAACGGTTATTTAATTAAGTAGGCTAACAGTAACAACAAAATTGTGTTTTCTGCAAAACCAGGCGCACCCATTAGCTACAATTCTGGAAAATGAAAGATGCATACTCACTGTGAACTTGACAGACACTAACTTACAAGTGACCTGCTCACACAAACTTGATTTGGGGCATTTTACTCAATATGTAGGCTAATTCTGAATATTTTTGCGTTTTTACGGAGGAAGTAAAAGTAAAACTCCGTCGATAACCCTCCGTAGTCCTCCACATTAGCCGGAACCAAATATCCAGTGTATTCCAAGAGACACTGGCTGTGTCCCAAATCGCATACTCCCGTGCTCCGCACTACCGTACTTCGCTATGGACTCACATGGATACGCGTGCTCGCTATGCGTGCTCGGAGCATGGTAGTATGCGATTTGGGACACAGCTACTGTCTCACTTATTTAGAATCAATACCCATAGCCTACTCACAACTTTATTTAGACAGTCACCGCAAATTTCAAGTCCTCCCGTCATTTCTTCCCACCCAGACGATGCATGTCGACTGCCATAGGTTTACGTCACGCGGAGCGTCAAAATTATAACAAGCCAGTGAGCAAGACTCGCCTGTGTAGAAAATGCCTTTCGCAACAATTTTAGGAGAACTGTCTAAACACCAGAGGTGGGAAAATCCAGGTTCAGAAAGTAAAGGTCCTCCTCAGTATTTTGTTCCAATCACCTGGATTTGCTAATCAGCGCAATTATTCAGACAGGAAGTAGAACCAATTAGTGAAATCAGCTGGCTTCATGGAGTTCATAAAAGAAAAACATGGCAGGACTCTTACTTTGACCCGTGGATTTTCCACCTCTGCTAAACTAGGGTGACCATATTTTGGATTTCAAAAAAAGAGGACAGGGTTAGACGGGCGTTATAAACATAATACTAGACTATTTGTTTGTTTATATATGGTCTATGGAACAAGGAAATCCTAAACAGACATTTTTGGAATTTAGAAATCCCGCCTGGATGGATATTTTCGGTCCCAAATAGAAGAAATGTCCGGGAAAAAAAGGATGTCTGGTTACCCTAACATACACACACCCTAGCTAAACAGACCTGTTTTTATATTAGTTGCTTATGGTTCCAGAAATAAACATATAGCTAGTAGGTACAGCTATTTAGAGCCCTAAATATTCCATCAATATTGTTTTGTAACTGCTGCCCATAGATCACTAGCAGCTGTGGGCAATGTTTAAATCCAGTAGCAGCTGTGGGCAATGTTTAAATCCAGTAGCAGCTGTGGGCAATGTTTAAATCCAGTAGCAGCTGTGGGCAATGTTTAAATCCAGTAGCAGCTGTGGGCAATGTTTAAATCCAGTAGCAGCTGTGGGCAATGTTTAAATCCAGTAGCAGCTGTGGGCAATGTTTAAATCCAGTAGCAGCTGTGGGCAATGTTTAAATCCAGTAGCAGCTGTGGGCAATGTTTAAATCCAGTAGCAGCTGTGGGCAATGTTTAAATCCAGTAGCAGCTGTGGGCAATGTTTAAATCCAGTAGCAGCTGTGGGCAATGTTTAAATCCAGTAGCAGCTGTGGGCAATGTTTAAATCCAGTAGCAGCTGTGGGCAATGTTTAAATCTAGTAGCAGCTGTGGGCAATGTTTAAATCCAGTAGCAGCTGTGGGCAATGTTTAAATCCAGTAGCAGCTGTGGGCAATGTTTAAATCTAGTAGCAGCTGTGGGCAATGTTTAAATCTAGTAGCAGCTGTGGGCAATGTTTAAATCTAGTAGCAGCTGTGGGCAATGTTTAAATCTAGTAGCAGCTGTGGGCAATGTTTAAATCCAGTAGCAGCTGTGGGCAATGTTTAAATCCAGTAGCAGCTGTGGGCAATGTTTAAATCCAGTAGCAGCTGTGGGCAATGTTTAAATCTAGTAGCAGCTGTGGGCAATGTTTAAATCTAGTAGCAGCTGTGGGCAATGTTTAAATCTAGTAGCAGCTGTGGGCAATGTTTAAATCCAGTAGCAGCTGTGGGCAATGTTTAAATCCAGTAGCAGCTGTGGGCAATGTTTAAATCCAGTAGCAGCTGTGGGCAATGTTTAAATCCAGTAGCAGCTGTGGGCAATGTTTAAATCTAGTAGCAGCTGTGGGCAATGTTTAAATCCTAGTAGCAGCTGTGGGCAATGTTTAAATCTAGTAGCAGCTGTGGGCAATGTTTAAATCCAGTAGCAGCTGTGGGCAATGTTTAAATCCAGTAGCAGCTGTGGGCAATGTTTAAATCCAGTAGCAGCTGTGGGCAATGTTTAAATCTAGTAGCAGCTGTGGGCAATGTTTAAATCTAGTAGCAGCTGTGGGCAATGTTTAAATCTAGTAGCAGCTGTGGGCAATGTTTAAATCCAGTAGCAGCTGTGGGCAATGTTTAAATCCAGTAGCAGCTGTGGGCAATGTTTAAATCCAGTAGCAGCTGTGGGCAATGTTTAAATCCAGTAGCAGCTGTGGGCAATGTTTAAATCTAGTAGCAGCTGTGGGCAATGTTTAAATCTAGTAGCAGCTGTGGGCAATGTTTAAATCTAGTAGCAGCTGTGGGCAATGTTTAAATCCAGTAGCAGCTGTGGGCAATGTTTAAATCTAGTAGCAGCTGTGGGCAATGTTTAAATCCAGTAGCAGCTGTGGGCAATGTTTAAATCTAGTAGCAGCTGTGGGCAATGTTTAAATCCAGTAGCAGCTGTGGGCAATGTTTAAATCCAGTAGCAGCTGTGGGCAATGTTTAAATCCAGTAGCAGCTGTGGGCAATGTTTAAATCCAGTAGCAGCTGTGGGCAATGTTTAAATCTAGTAGCAGCTGTGGGCAATGTTTAAATCCAGTAGCAGCTGTGGGCAATGTTTAAATCCAGTAGCAGCTGTGGGCAATGTTTAAATCCAGTAGCAGCTGTGGGCAATGTTTAAATCTAGTAGCAGCTGTGGGCAATGTTTAAATCCAGTAGCAGCTGTGGGCAATGTTTAAATCCAGTAGCAGCTGTGGGCAATGTTTAAATCCAGTAAAAGGCAAAGATGGAAGGATGGTCAATAATAGTAATGATGCATCTTGGTGTTTATTTAAAACAATTTAAACTAAAAGCAATTATCTTAAAGCAAATGGCAAACTTTTTGTGCTCAGATGGAATCTTACACTATAAATAGCTAATGGTCACAGACAAGCAAACAGGCTCCACAGTCCAAAATTTTCAATGTTTAATTAGTTACTTTTGTAGAAAAAAAAAAAATAATCTTCCCCAACAGATAATGTCTGTAACAAGTAAAAAAATAAATAATTTATATATATATATATATATATATGCAGTGTCCTCCACAATTATTGGCACCCCTGGTAAAGATGAGTAAAAAGGGTTATTAAAAAATTACCGTTTGGTGAATTAGCTTAATCTCACACTGAAAAAATTAGAAAAATCCAACCTCTAATTGAAGTAAATTTATTCTGAGAAAAAAAATCCCTCATCAAGAAATAATAATTTTTAACAAAATCATGTGTGCCACAATTATTGGTACCCCTGCATTTAATACAACCTCCCTTTGCCAATGAAACAGCACTGAGTCTTCTCCGTAACATCTAAAAAGGTTGGAGAATACAGAGCAAGAAATCTGAGACCATTCCTCTTTACAGAATCTCTCCAGATCATCCAGAGTCCTAGGTCCTCTCTTGTGCACTCTCCTCTTCAGCTCAGTTCACAGGTTTTCAATGGGGTTTAGGTCAAGAGAATGAGATGGCCATGGCAGAAGCTTGATTTTGTGTTCAGTTAATCATTTTTGTGTTGATTTGGACATATGTTTTGGATCATTGTCCTGCTGGAAGATCCAACAACAACCCAGTTTTATTTTCCTGGCAGAGACAGCCAGATTTAGATTTTTAAAATTCTTGGTATTTCATGGAGTTCATGGCATGTACCCTAACAAGGTTCCCAGGGCCTTTGGAGGAAAAACAGCCCAACTTCACGGAACCTCCACCATACTTAACAGTGGGGATCAGGTTATTTTCGGTATAGCCATCCTTGGTTTTACGCCAAACCCACCTTGAGTGTTGGTTGCCGAAAAGCAAAATTTTCATTTCATCTGACCATAATTCAATTCATTTTTATTTGTATAGCGCTTTTTACAGAGAACTGCCACAAAGACGCTGTAAAAATATAACAAAAAAAACAGGCCTTAGCCCCCAACCAGCAAAACGAGGTTGAAAACGCCCCGGTCTGGGAGAAAAAAAACACTCAATGGTGGTGAGAAAAAACTCCCCAGTGGGAAGAAATCTCAGAAGGAACCTGGCTAGAGAGGGGGTGCCCATCCTTCGCTGGCTGGCTTGGTTTAAACTAAAGGTGATGAACTGGATAATAATAGAGAGTAATAAGGGATCTAATAAAACTAGCTGGTAAGTAAGAATTCCAAAGAAAAGGATGTAAAATGTTCAATTCAAAGGGGCGGGTGGTGCATCTGGGACTCCTGTTGCGTCAAGTCGGGAGGATAAGCCAAAGGAGGGACAGGACTGGAGCAGTCTGCAAACTCAGGTCGAGGAGGGCACGGGCCGGAGCAATCTGCAGCGCAGGGTGAGAGAGGGAAAAAAAGACCCCCGACATCCTTAACTATAGGATTGACTAAAGAGGTATGTTTTTAGCCTACACTTAAAGACAGAAAGCGTGTCTGAAGCCCAAACATACATGAGAAGATTATTCCATAAGAGAGGAGCTCTGTAAGAGAAGGCTCTACCACATATTGTAATTTTAGATATAATAGGAATTTTCAAATAGCCAGCACTTTGAGAGTGAAGTAATCTAGGAGTACAGTAAGGAATGAGTAGGTCACTAAGATATTCTGGCGCAAAACCATTTAAAGCTTTAAACGCCAGAAGTAAAATCTTATAGTCAATTCTGAATTTGACAGGCAGCCAATGAAGAGTTTTGAGCACCGGGGCTGATATGCTCCCATAGAAAACAGTTCCAGTCAAAGTTCCAGTAGCGTTTAGCAAACTCCAGGCGCTTACGTTTGTGGTAAAATGACAGAAGAGGCTTTTTTCTGGCATGCCTTCCAAATAACTTGTTGGCATGTTGGTGATGTCTAATGGTAGTTTTGGAGACTTGATGACCCCAAGATACTACTTTCCTCTGAAATTCTCCAACAGTGATCCTTGGGGATTTTCTTTGCCTCTTACCATCCTCCTCACTGTGCGTGGGGGTAAACTTGGGTCCTCTTCCAGGCAAGTTTGTAACAGTTCCAGTTGCTTTGAACTTTTTAAGTATTGCCCTAATGGTAGATATGGGCATTTTCAGGTGAGTAGCTATTTTTTATAGCCATTCACTGACTTATGAAGCTCAACACACTTTTCCCTCATTTGATTTGTGTGTTCGCTTATCTTCCCGGTGTTGATGCATGAATAAGGGAATATGGCCTCTGTGTCACGTCTTATTTATGCCCCAGTAAAACACGTGGTTTTGTTCTTGATGGATTCTTTTTTCTCAGAATAAATTTACTTCAATTAAAGGTTGGATTCTTCTAATTTTTTCAGTGTGAGATTAAGCTAATTCACCAAAAGGTGAATTATTTATAACCCTTTTAACTCATCTTTACCAGGGGTGCCAATAATTGTGGCGGGCACTGTATGTATATGTATATAAAACTGCAAGTAGCATTTAAGAGGACAAACACACACATCACCACACAGGCACAGAAGCAGGATACTGACCCATGTGGCAGATTAGCTAGAATGTATTTTTCTTGATTAGGTAGAACGTATTTTTCTTGATTAGGTAGAATGTATTTTTCTTGCTAAATGTAATAGGTCAATGTGTTAGCGAGTTATAGTAATTTTTACTATTGTGCCACCATGTCTTTTAATTGGGCCTATATTTTAGGGTGATGCTCTTTTTTCAATTTATGTCCATTTGGGAGTTATTTAAATTTTTGTTACAAGATACACCAACATAAAGTTTAATTGGCTTACTGTGGTCATGTTTTTTGGAGTATCATCTTTCATTCCAGTTAATAAATTGGTGAAAGTACCATGTTGATATGTCAATTGGCCTAGGAGAAGAGAAAAAAGAAGTTTTTTTTAAATTACGGCTTAATTTTTTGATGAAGAGAAGACGCTGTATTGACGTTTGCTTCATGTCTCTATGACAAACGGGCAGGAGTAATAAAGTTTATAGCGCCACCATGCGGCCTATCGGAGTGAAATTCTCTGCATGGCTATTCTGCACGAGGATCTACCATTGCCCAAACTTCATCAAAACTTACCAAGCTGTTTTGCTGGAATTGCAAAAAATGGAGGAAGACACAATAATAATAATAACAATAAAACCAGCATACAATAGGGTTGCAGCAGCTTCGCTGATTAGCCCCAAAATACTAACGACAGATTATCAGCTGAAATTGACAAATAAGCAGTAAATCAAAAAACGTGGGTTTAAATTTTATTTGGGGAATCAAATTCAGCAATACAAAAATGCAACTAGCAAAGATAAAAACTAGCGTGTAGTTGAATCATGTTCTATGTTTGTAAGACAATTAAATACAAAAAAAAAAAGGTGAAGTAAAGAAAAAGTGGGGGGGGGAGAGGGGGGCTTACGGTTAGGGTTCATGGGTTAGGGTTATAGGGTTCATGGGTTAGGGTTATAGGGTTCATGTCTATGCTACATGGGTCAAACAGGGTAAATAAAAGCAAGATGGTAAGAAAGTAAAAGGAAGCTGCTGAACCTGGCGTGCGGCAGCAAGGCGTACGCTAGCCCCTCACCGCTCCTGCACACCCGGCCAGCAGCACTGGGCCGCGCTGGAATTCATGTTCTCCAGCGAAACCGGGGGTACCGTGTGTCACCATCTGTACAAAGCCCTGCGTGAAAGCACGTGGGGGGGGCGGCACCACCCCAAACAGTGCAGTTAAAACTACGGAGACTTCCTGACGCCAGTAATATCAGCGTGTAGGGTGTGGCATGGGGTAAGGGCTGGGTGTGGCGTGGGGGTAAGGGCTGGGCGTGGCGTGGGGGTAAGGGCTGGGCGTGGGGTAAGGGCTGGGTGTGGCGTGGGGGTAAGGGCTGGGCGTGGCGTGGGGGTAAGGGCTGGGCGTGGCGTGGGGGTAAGGGCTGGGCGTGGTGTGGGGTAAGGGCTGGGCGTGGGGTAAGGGCTAGGCGTGGTGTGGGGTAAGGGCTAGGCGTGGGGTAAGGGCTGGGCGTGGCGTGGGGTAAGGGCTGGGCGTAGGGTAAGGGCTGGGCTTGAGGTTTAAAATGTGTGGCGATGGCCGGTCTGACTGAGGGCTGCTGGGGGGGCAGGTTCAGAGGTTGTTTTGGGGAATGAGGGGTGGGGGGGTTGTTGCTAGGCTGACTTGTTGCTAGGCCCCTCCTCGGGCGCGGGCTCGGGAGGGAGTGCGTCGTCGGGGGGCGTTCCTGTGCTCTCTGAGCTGGTGTTGCTGTCACTGGTGCCCTCCTCCATCACGCTGTCCGCACCCTCCATCACGCTGTCCTTGTCCTCGCTGGCGCCCGCCCCTTCCTCATTCGCCCGCTGGGCCTCAGATGGAGCCTCAGGGCGTGGCTCATCTGTGGGAGAGCCAATAAGAGCACTGGGTTTAAACCGAGGCCCGAAAACTCTGCCCACAAAACTAAATCTGCTCTTTACCTGAGTAATCAACCAATCATCTGCTCTTTACCTAAATAATCAACCAATCATATGCTCTTTACCTGCGAATGATCAACCAATCATATGCTCTTTACCTGCAAGTGATCAACCAATCATATGCTCTTTCCTGCAAGTGATCAACCAATCATATGCTCTTTCCTGCAAGTGATCAACCAATCATCTGCTCTTTACCTGCACGTGATCAACCAATCATCTGCTCTTTACCCAAGTAATCAACCAATCTGCTCTTTACCTGTGAATGATCAACCAATCATCTGCTCTTTACCCAAGTAATCAACCAATCATCTGCTCTTTACCTGCGAATGATCAACCAATCATCTGCTCTTTACCTGCGAATGATCAACCAATCATCTGCTCTTTACCCAAGTAATCAACCAATCATCTACCACTAAACGCCCATCTGCTCTTTACCTGTGAGTAATCAACAAATCTGCTCTTTATCTGCAAGTGATCAACCAATCATCTGCTCTTTACCCAAGTAATCAACCAATCTGCTCTTTACCTGCGAATGATCAACCAATCATCTGCTCTTTACCTGCAAGTGATCAACCAATCATCTGCTCTTTACCTGCAAGTGATCAACCAATCATCTGCTTTTTACCTGCAAGTGATCAACCAATCATCTGCTTTTTACCTGCAAGTGATCAACCAATCATCTGCTCTTTACCTGCAAGTGATCAACCAATCATCTGCTCTTTACCTGCAAGTGATCAACCAATCATCTGCTCTTTACCTGCAAGTGATCAACCAATCATCTGCTCTTTACCTGCAAGTGATCAACCAATCATCTGCTCTTTACCGGCGAGTGATCAACTAATCGTCTGCCGTTTACCTGTGAGTAATCAACCAATCATCTGCCACTAAACGCCCATCTGCTCTTTACCTGTGAGTAATCAACCAATCATCTGCTCTTTACCTGTGAGTAATCAATCAATCATCTGCTCTTTACTTGAGAAATCAACCAATCATCTGCTACTAAACACCCATCTGCTCTTTACCTGTGAGTAATCAACCAATCCTGAATAATCAGGATTCTGACCTACCCCAAAACCAACATTCAACAATACTGGAAATTCTAGAGAGGTATCAATAAATCTAAATAAATGACCATTTCAATGTTGTGCTTTTTTTTTTTTTTAACTCTAGTAGGAGCCTGAACAGATGGAATTTTTGGAAGGGAATTAAATATCCTGTTGATTTATTCCACAGAAGCTAAAGATGACAGATACGGAGATGCAGGAGCTAACAAATAGTATCTTTTTATCACGAGGAAGAGGCCTGGAATGGCAGCCTGGAGCAGCCAATCAGTGCTACACAGAGGAATCTTTTCTAAAACAAAACCAAAAGCGTTATCCACAGGAGCAAATCTAAAAAAGGATGCGTGTGGTCCTGACCCATCTCCATGGCAGCGGGCTCCTCCTCTTCCTCCCCCTCCTTCCTCTTCTTAGTTTTGGGCCTGCCGTCAGCGGTGGCGGCGGCGGGGTCCTCGGGGGGCTTCTCGCTCGCGGGGGCGGCGGCGGCCTGTGGCTCCTCCTCCGGGGCAGCGGCTGCTCTCTCCGCCTGCTCCGCCACCTCCCTCTCCCGTTCCTCCGCTCTCCTCCGAGCCGCCTCCTCAGCGGCCGCCATTTCTGCCGCGATCTTCTCCATGTCCACCTCCACCTTCAGGCCACACAGCTAGAGAACGCACGTGGGTTTAATCACACAGCTAGAGAACGCACGTGGGTTTAATCACACAGCTAGAGAACGCACGTGGGTTTAATCACACAGCTAGAGAACGCACGTGGGTTTAATCACACAGCTAGAGAACGCACGTGGGTTTAATCACACAGCTAGAGAACGCACGTGGGTTTAATCACACAGCTAGAGAACGCACGTGGGTTTAATCACACAGCTAGAGAACGCGCGTGGGTTTAACCACACAGCTAGAGAACGCGCGTGGGTTTAACCACACAGCTAGAGAACGCGCGTGGGTTTAACCACACAGCTAGAGAACGCGCGTGGGTTTAACCACACAGCTAGAGAACGCGCGTGGGTTTAACCACACAGCTAGAGAACGCGCGTGGGTTTAACCACACAGCTAGAGAACGCGCGTGGGTTTAATCACACAGCTAGAGAACGCGCGTGGGTTTAATCACACAGCTAGAGAACGCGCGTGGGTTTAATCACACAGCTAGAGAACGCGCGTGGGTTTAATCACACAGCTAGAGAACGCGCGTGGGTTTAATCACACAGCTAGAGAACGCGCGTGGGTTTAATCACACAGCTAGAGAACGCGCGTGGGTTTAATCACACAGCTAGAGAACGCGCGTGGGTTTAATCACACAGCTAGAGAACGCGCGTGGGTTTAATCACACAGCTAGAGAACGCGCGTGGGTTTAATCACACAGCTAGAGAGCGCGCGTGGGTTTAATCACACAGCTAGAGAACGCGCGTGGGTTTAATCACACAGCTAGAGAACGCGCGTGGGTTTAATCACACAGCTAGAGAACGCGCGTGGGTTTAATCACACAGCTAGAGAACGCGCGTGGGTTTAATCACACAGCTAGAGAACGCGCGTGGGTTTAATCACACAGCTAGAGAACGCGCGTGGGTTTAATCACACAGCTAGAGAACGCGCGTGGGTTTAATCACACAGCTAGAGAACGCGCGTGCGTTTAACCACACAGCTAGAGAACGCGCGTGGGTTTAACCACACAGCTAGAGAACGCGCGTGGGTTTAACCACACAGCTAGAGAACGCGCGTGGGTTTAATCACACAGCTAGAGAACGCGCGTGGGTTTAATCACACAGCTAGAGAACGCGCGTGGGTTTAATCACACAGCTAGAGAACGCGCGTGGGTTTAATCACACAGCTAGAGAACGCGCGTGGGTTTAATCACACAGCTAGAGAACGCGCGTGGGTTTAATCACACAGCTAGAGAACGCGCGTGGGTTTAATCACACAGCTAGAGAACGCGCGTGGGTTTAATCACACAGCTAGAGAACGCGCGTGGGTTTAATCACACAGCTAGAGAACGCGCGTGGGTTTAATCACACAGCTAGAGAACGCGCGTGGGTTTAATCACACAGCTAGAGAACGCGCGTGGGTTTAATCACACAGCTAGAGAACGCACGTGGGTTTAATCACACAGCTAGAGAACGCACGTGGGTTTAATCACACAGCTAGAGAACGCACGTGGGTTTAATCACACAGCTGGAGAACGCACGTGGGTTTAATCACACAGCTAGAGAACGCACGTGGGTTTAATCACACAAACCCTTTTTTATTTTTTTTGTATCCCTTATCTCATGGAAGCGCTCACTCAAGAGAAAAACCTCTTAGGAAACTTCAGTATTCAATTACCAGCCTCATGAATGAAGGAGAACATTTATCTGAGTAAGAGAAATTGGTTTGGACAAGCTTGGGTGATAGCATACGTTATTTAAACATTTCATTTAATTCAGTATACATCTTTTCACATTTCAATTCCGAAATACTGCAAAGACTTGCAGTGAGAGCCCTTGTAGCGGGCTGAGAAAAGCATCACTTTTCCACACACACCCGTTTCAGCTCGCTGTTAAAGCATTCCGTGGCTTCCAGGAACTTCCTCTTCTTGTCCTGGTGGCGATCCTCAATCTGCAACAGCTCCGCCTCCAGCTTCCTCTGTGGGTCAGAGAACACCAGTCGATGTGGTAAGGGCTGGGTGTGGTAAGGGCTGGGTAGGGCGTGTGGTAAGGGCTGGGTGTGGTAAGGGCTGGGTAGGGCGTGTGGTAAGGGCTGGGTGTGGTAAGGGCTGGGTAGGGCGTGTGGTAAGGGCTGGGTGTGGTAAGGGCTGGGTAGGGCGTGTGGTAAGGGCTGGGTGTGGTAAGGGCTGGGTAGGGCGTGTGGTAAGGGCTGGGTGTGGTAAGGGCTGGGTGTGGTAAGGGCTGGGTAGGGCGTGTGGTAAGGGCTGGGTGTGGTAAGGGCTGGGTAGGGCGTGTGGTAAGGGCTGGGTGTGGTAAGGGCTGGGTAGGGCGTGTGGTAAGGGCTGGGTGTGGTAAGGGCTGGGTAGGGCGTGTGGTAAGGGCTGGGTGTGGTAAGGGCTGGGTAGGGCGTGTGGTAAGGGCTGGGTGTGGTAAGGGCTGGGTAGGGCGTGTGGTAAGGGCTTACCTGGTGTACCATGAGAGACTGGACCTGCCGCTTGAGCACCTGCATGCGGGCGGTGGTGACCACAGAGCGCACGTCCGGCACCACATTCTCACTCAGAATGTCACTGATCAGACGGTGGTTGCGTTGGAAACGGGCGGCGGCGGTGTGTTTCAGGGAGAAACCATCGTCATAATCTGAGGGGAGAGGACAGATAACCCCCGTCATGTGGAGAAGGGAGAGCTGGAATATCCCTCCAGAGACTCAGCGCCCAAAAATACCTTACGCAAACGCGTATGAAAACTCCAGGCCAACGCACTGCAAACGCACAGGTTGAACATTGTCAACGAGCGTTGTCCCTCCGGGAGTCCTCGAGGGGGCGATCGAGGACAAATCAGGGCGTCTGTAAGCCGACTGCGCGTTTTCATTTTGTTCCAAGTTCCAACCACAATTGAAATCCCAGACTTAAAAAAAGATTACGTTCTTAATTACGTTTTTCATGTTTTAAGGGATTGTTTACACTATTAAGCCACATATCAGAAATAGTTGTGCCATGAATAATAAAAGTCCCATATTCACAGCATACACATTGCTGCTTTATCTGAATGATGAGGTGATGAATTATCATAAATATGTTTGTGAGCGAAACACAATTGTGTGGAGCGAGCATGCTCAGCTGGGTTGCCATGACATTTGTGACAAACCAGAGGAAAGCACAAATCGAAGAAAACTGTTTCCTGTTGTTGCTTCCTATAGCGTCCTTGCTGCGACTGCAGCTCGCGATTGCGTTAAGAATTTCAGGTGACACATTTTAGAACGCAACAACGTGTGAAATTGACTTTGCGTAGCTTGACACGTCCACGTTCGCGTATTTGCTTTAGATGTTACGGCCTTAAAACCATCTTAATAACACTGAGCCCCTAACCCCTAACCCCTAACCCTAACAGCTTAATAACACTGAGCCCTAACCCTAACCCTAACAGCTTAATAACACTGAGCCCCTAACCCTAACAGCTTAATAACACTGAGCAGACTAACAGCTTAATAACACTGAGCCCCTAACCCTAACAGCTTAATAACACTGAACCCCTAACAGCTTAATAACACTGAGCCCCTAACCCTAACAGCTTAATAACACTGAGCCCCTAACCCTAACAGCTTAATAACACTGAACCCCTAACAGCTTAATAACACTGAGCCCCTAACCCTAACAGCTTAATAACACTGAGCCCCTAACCCTAACAGCTTAATAACACTGAGCCCCTAACCCTAACAGCTTAATAACACTGAGCCCCTAACCCTAACAGCTTAATAACACTGAGCCCCTAACCCTAACAGCTTAATAACACTGAGCCCCTAACCCTAACAGCTTAATAACACTGAGCCCCTAACCCTAACCCTAACAGCTTAATAACACTGAGCCCCTAACCCTAACAGCTTAATAACACTGAGCCCCTAACCCTAACAGCTTAATAACACTGAGCCCCTAACCCTAACAGCTTAATAACACTGAGCCCCTAACCCTAACAGCTTAATAACACTGAGCCCCTAACCCTAACAGCTTAATAACACTGAACCCCTAACCCTAACAGCTTAATAACACTGAACCCCTAACAGCTTAATAACACTGAGCCCCTAACCCTAACAGCTTAATAACACTGAGCCCCTAACCCTAACAGCTTAATAACACTGAGCCCCTAACCCTAACAGCTTAATAACACTGAGCCCCTAACCCTAACAGCTTAATAACACTGAGCCCCTAACCCTAACAGCTTAATAACACTGAGCCCTAACCCTAACAGCTTAATAACACTGAGCCCTAACCCTAACAGCTTAATAACACTGAGCCCCTAACCCTAACAGCTTAATAACACTGAACCCCTAACAGCTTAATAACACTGAGCCCCTAACCCTAACAGCTTAATAACACTGAGCCCCTAACCCTAACAGCTTAATAACACTGAGCCCCTAACCCTAACAGCTTAATAACACTGAACCCCTAACCCTAACAGCTTAATAACACTGAGCCCCTAACCCTAACAGCTTAATAACACTGAGCCCCTAACCCTAACAGCTTAATAACACTGAACCCCTAACAGCTTAATAACACTGAGCCCCTAACCCTAACAGCTTAATAACACTGAGCCCCTAACCCTAACAGCTTAATAACACTGAGCCCCTAACCCTAACAGCTTAATAACACTGAGCCCCTAACCCTAACAGCTTAATAACACTGAGCCCCTAACCCTAACAGCTTAATAACACTGAGCCCCTAACCCTAACAGCTTAATAACACTGAGCCCCTAACCCTAACAGCTTAATAACACTGAACCCCTAACCCTAACAGCTTAATAACACTGAACCCCTAACAGCTTAATAACACTGAGCCCCTAACCCTAACAGCTTAATAACACTGAGCCCCTAACCCTAACAGCTTAATAACACTGAGCCCCTAACCCTAACAGCTTAATAACACTGAGCCCCTAACCCTAACAGCTTAATAACACTGAACCCCTAACCCTAACAGCTTAATAACACTGAGCCCCTAACCCTAACAGCTTAATAACACTGAGCCCCTAACCCTAACAGCTTAATAACACTGAGCCCCTAACCCTAACAGCTTAATAACACTGAACCCCTAACCCTAACAGCTTAATAACACTGAACCCCTAACCCTAACAGCTTAATAACACTGAGCCCCTAACCCTAACAGCTTAATAACACTGAGCCCCTAACCCTAACAGCTTAATAACACTGAGCCCCTAACCCTAACAGCTTAATAACACTGAGCCCCTAACCCTAACAGCTTAATAACACTGAGCCCCTAACCCTAACAGCTTAATAACACTGAACCCCTAACCCTAACAGCTTAATAACACTGAACCCCTAACCCTAACAGCTTAATAACACTGAGCCCCTAACCCTAACAGCTTAATAACACTGAGCCCCTAACCCTAACAGCTTAATAACACTGAGCCCCTAACCCTAACAGCTTAATAACACTGAGCCCCTAACCCTAACAGCTTAATAACACTGAACCCCTAACCCTAACAGCTTAATAACACTGAGCCCCTAACCCTAACAGCTTAATAACACTGAACCCCTAACCCTAACAGCTTAATAACACTGAGCCCCTAACCCTAACAGCTTAATAACACTGAGCCCCTAACCCTAACAGCTTAATAACACTGAGCCCCTAACCCTAACAGCTTAATAACACTGAGCCCCTAACCCTAACAGCTTAATAACACTGAACCCCTAACCCTAACAGCTTAATAACACTGAGCCCTAACCCTAACAGCTTAATAACACTGAACCCCTAACCCTAACAGCTTAATAACACTGAACCCCTAACCCTAACAGCATAATAACACTGAGCCCCTAACCCTAACAGCTTAATAACACTGAGCCCCTAACCCTAACAGCTTAATAACACTGAGCCCCTAACCCTAACAGCTTAATAACACTGAGCCCTAACCCTAACAGCTTAATAACACTGAGCAGACTAACAGCTTATGCATTAACACTGGTTTACATAATGCAGGGTTTTATTAAATTAAATAAATTTTATACACCCGAGAGCTGCTTGTATGTGAAATTAAACGACCTGGGCTGCCAGACAGACGGACATATCCACCAATCAAGTAGCTCCGTTTACTGGCGGTTTGGCACAAATGGCCAGATGTGTTAGTCTACAGCATTTTGTGAATCTTGCAGCACTCGGTCAGGTGGGTGGGGGCAGTGTCGGGCGTGGTGGCGTGCGGTGGCGTGCGGTGGCGTGTGGGTGGCGTGCGGGCACGTGGTGGCGTGCGGTGGCGTGCTGGCGGCGTGCGGTGGCAGTGTCGGGCATGTGGGAGGCGTGCGGGCCCGTGGTGGCGTGCGGGTAGTGTCGGGCGCGTGGTGGCGTGTGGGTGGCGTGCAGGCACGTGGTGGCGTGCGGGTGGCGTGGTGGCGTGCGGGCACGTGGTGGCGTGCGGGTGGCGTGGTGGCGTGCGGGTGGCGTGGTGGCGTGCGGGTGGCGTGCGGGTGGCGTGGTGGCGTGCGGGCAGTGTCGGGCGTGCAGCGGGCCATACCGTCGGGGTCCTCGGCAGGCTGGATGCTCATGTACGGCTCGCCCTTATCGATGCGCGACTGTCGCTGGCGGCTCTCCTCCTCGAGGGCGGCTTCGGCGCGGCTCTTGGCGTTGACGTAGGCCAGGTAGGCTGGGGAGTTGTGGTAGGCTTTCATTGACTCATTATACTCGATCTGTGGAGACGGCGAGACGCGGCTCGTCAGAAAACTCCAGCGCCGCTGCCGGTGTTTCACGCCACTGAGCGTGACTCGATACAGCGATGGACACATCATGTTCATATACACATCATGTACATAAACATCCACGTTTCAAACCATTTTTATTCTTGGTAAATTTTTAAATGAGCTATGAAGCAAATCAAAAGACAAATGATACAACTGAACAATTGCACTTTTTTTTTTTTTTTTACACGCAATTCAGTCAAGCTGAGTAATAAACAGTCTGCCATAAGAGAGCCTGCTTGCTGTAATTATCATGCGACTCCTCCAGGCTTAGCCGGTTGTTTGGGTATCGATTTACCTCCATCATGGAGCAATACCTGCATTACTCTTTAGCCCTTTTTTGTAAATAAAAAAATATATACATTTGAATACATTTCCCAAATTTTTTATTAATGGTCTCCAAATTTAGAGCGTCCAGTTGTATTTGAAGGCCTCTCAACTCTGGCTGTCAATTGAGAAGAGAGCCGAGGTGAACACGCCCTCTTCCAAAGCCCAACGGCCGCCTCCACAAACTGCCAAATAAAAACCATCCGCCTCCATCCCTGGGGGACACAACGGCCAATCACAACCTGCCATTTGGGTCTGCAAATTACAGTGATGGTCAGTATTGGATAACAGAATGTAGGAGCAGTCACTACACTGGAAACCTGCTTTCCCAAATCTCACCAGCCGAAACCCCACAAATTGCCTGTATTCACCGAGACAGAACTGGTAGGAAATTTTATTCACCGAGACAGAACTGGTTGGTAAGATGTGTAACGTGTCGTTGCTAACAATGCTGACAACTCATCAGACTAAGTTTTACCTCGATATTCTGTTCATTTCCTACATTCAAGTCCACCCCGAAACTGAGACGTTGCTGAGACGTTGCTGGCCTCTCACCTGGATTAATTCTTCAGCGTCATCTTGTGCCGCAACAGTTGAGAAAATGTCTTTAAACTTTTAAACTGTACAATCAACCCTGTTTATAAAGAGCTGCTGCTTAATTTAAGGGCTTCTGTACTTGTTTCCTACAATCATGACGCTGGTCAATTCCAACGTCATGTTTCACTCTTGTGTTCATATTAAATTACTGCATTTCTCAGCCATTTAAGTTGTATAACACACTAGCAGGAAAACATACCAATAAGATATACGTGAACAAGGCCCACCCACTAAGATATACATGAACAAGGCCCACCCACTAAGATATACATGAACAAGGCCCACCCACTAAGATATACATGAACAAGGCCCACCCACTAAGATACACGTGAACAAGGCCCACCCACTAAGATACACGTGAACAAGGCCCACCCACTAAGATACACGTGAACAAGGCCCACCCACTAAGATACACGTGAACAAGGCCCACCCACTAAGATACACGTGAACAAGGCCCACCCACTAAGATACACGTGAACAAGGCCCACCCACTAAGATACACGTGAACAAGGCCCACCCACTAAGATATACGTGAACAAGGCCCACCCACTAAGATACACGTGAACAAGGCCCACCCACTAAGATATACGTGAACAAGGCCCACCCACTAAGATATACGTGAACAAGGCCCACCCACTAAGATACACGTGAACAAGGCCCACCCACTAAGATACACGTGAACAAGGCCCACCCACTAAGATACACGTGAACAAGGCCCACCCACTAAGATACACGTGAACAAGGCCCACCCACTAAGATACACGTGAACAAGGCCCACCCACTAAGATACACGTGAACAAGGCCCACCCACTAAGATACACGTGAACAAGGCCCACCCACTAAGATACACGTGAACAAGGCCCACCCACTAAGATACACGTGAACAAGGCCCACCCACTAAGATACACGTGAACAAGGCCCACCCACTAAGATACACGTGAACAAGGCCCACCCACTAAGATACACGTGAACAAGGCCCACCCACTAAGATACACGTGAACAAGGCCCACCCACTAAGATACACGTGAACAAGGCCCACCCACTAAGATATACGTGAACAAGGCCCACCCACTAAGATATACGTGAACAAGGCCCACCCACTAAGATATACGTGAACAAGGCCCACCCACTAAGATACACGTGAACAAGGCCCACCCACTAAGATACACGTGAACAAGGCCCACCCACTAAGATACACGTGAACAAGGCCCACCCACTAAGATACACGTGAACAAGGCCCACCCACTAAGATACACGTGAACAAGGCCCACCCACTAAGATACACGTGAACAAGGCCCACCCACTAAGATATACATGAACAAGGCCCACCCACTAAGATACACGTGAACAAGGCCCACCCACTAAGATACACGTGAACAAGGCCCACCCACTAAGATACACGTGAACAAGGCCCACCCACTAAGATACACGTGAACAAGGCCCACCCACTAAGATATACATGAACAAGGCCCACCCACTAAGATATACGTGAACAAGGCCCACCCACTAAGATATACGTGAACAAGGCCCACCCACTAAGATATACGTGAACAAGGCCCACCCACTAAGATATACGTGAACAAGGCCCACCCACTAAGATATACGTGAACAAGGCCCACCCACTAAGATATACGTGAACAAGGCCCACCCACTAAGATATACGTGAACAAGGCCCACCCACTAAGATACACGTGAACAAGGCCCACCCACTAAGATATACGTGAACAAGGCCCACCCACTAAGATATACGTGAACAAGGCCCACCCACTAAGATATACATGAACAAGGCCCACTAACAATATTGTGACCAAAACTGAAAACCAATATAGTACACATGGGGTCAGGGATTGTGTATAATATAGTACACATGGGGTCAGGGATTGTGTATAATATAGTACACATGGGGTCAGGGATTGTGTATAATATAGTACACATGGGGTCAGGGATTGTGTATAATATAGTACACATGGGGTCAGGGATTGTGTATAATATAGTACACATGGGGTCAGGGATTGTGTATAATATAGTACACATGGGGTCAGGGATTGTGTATAATATAGTACACATGGGGTCAGGGATTGTGTATAATATAGTACACATGGGGTCAGGGATTGTGTATAATATAGTACACATGGGGTCAGGGATTGCGTATAATATAGTACACATGGGGTCAGGGATTGTGTATAATATAGTACACATGGGGTCAGGGATTGCGTATAATATAGTACACATGGGGTCAGGGATTATATAGTACACATGGGGTCAGCTTTGTTAGCTTTTTCAAACGTCCCATTTCTGGGGAGCTCTACACCTGTGAAACACAAATAAAACCAACACAGTCACGCCCTGTAAACCAACCTTCTCTGCCTCGTATTCATTCAAGTAATCCTGCTTCTCCTCATCGGTGAGGTCTCTCCACATGCCACCGATAATCTTCCCAATTTCCCATAGCTTCAGATCTGGATTGGAGGCTTTGACTTGGTCCCAAACCTGATGAGAACCAGACATGGGGGGGAAGGGGTGGGGTCAATACTGTAAATGTGATCAGAGGAGGCCATGTGGTTTAACCTTTAGCTCTTTACAAACTCCACCGTGATGAAAACAAAACCAACAGGTCAGAAAGCTGGTGTGGTGGGCAGGACAGCTGAGACAGGTACAGACGCTGCCCGAGAAAGGTAGACAGTGGAGGAAGCAGAAATCTTACCTTCCTGCTGTATCGCATGTAGGGCATCAAAGGCTTGTCGGGGGGCTTCGGTGGTTTTGGAATAGTAATCCCCGATGAATTCTGGGTAAAAAATAAATGTACAAGAGACAACAATAAGTGCAGTGCCTGTGCCAACGTGTGTCACACAGATCAAAATACCACCTTACAACACAACACAACACAAATACAAACCAACACACAACACAAGGTGACAATGGGATAAGCTGCTTGGTGAAAAAAATCTGCATCTATAACGGAACCTTCAATAAAGGTTTTTGCATTACAGCAATTTGGAGAAAGAGAAGAAAAAAACAATTTGGCAACAACAATGTATGTCTGAGAGCAGGTATCTGGGCAGTCAGTGAAACACACAGGACATGGTTTACCAGGACTGGGCTGCAGGTACCACAGAATCAAACGCCACTAGAGTGATAAGGCAGCTTCCAAGCAGAAAAAGCCATGCCAACGGGCCTTGCGTGGCCTGGGGACATCCATGACATGACAGTTCTCCAAGCTGCTGGCAGTTATGGGGGGCACGAATGAGGGCAGGCAGGTAGACAGAGGGGCCAGCGTGGGCGGGGGGACAGAGGTATAGGTGGCTGGCATATAGGATTTGCCATGAAGTGGAAGGAACAGAAGACATGTCTATGAAATGATCAACCGTCATTCAGCGAAAGGACATCCATTTCAAGCTGCTGTTCTGTGCATGTAATATATACTGTGTGTGTTTGTTTGTTTGTTTGTATATGTAAAGAAACTGAGCTGTATTGCAACAGTGAAAACTTTGAATGGAATGGAGAACACATGGTTCAGTGTGAGAGTTTGGAACTTCTCAGTTCACTACAGAAAATAGAAACTTCCTTCCCTCTCTTGTCTGGCGTTCTGGATTTTTGCTATTTTGTTGTGGTCCCATTTCATCTCAGTGGGGTTTGAAACCCCCTGCTCCACTTTGATAGTCATGGGTCCTACCGTTACCCTGCTGTTGCTGCCTGGGTTCCCTCCGAGCCTGTAGTTGTTGTAGGCCAGATGGCTGTATGGGTTGTATCCCACAAACCCTGGGGTGTTGGGCATTTGCTGATGGAAACAAATGAGACAAAAACACGAATGAGAAATGACACAAAGAAAGAGGGGAGGACAAAAAAATAAACGATGGATGGAAGGAGACCCAAGGTCATGCAAAAGCAGCAATGAGTTTACACTGGCATTACTGACACTCCCCGCGTGTAAGGGGCATTACTGACACTCCCCGCGTGTAAGGGGCATTACTGACACTCCCCGCGTGTAAGGGGCATTACTGACACTCCCCGCGTGTAAGGGGCATTACTGACACTCCCCGCGTGTAAGGGGCATTACTGACACTCCCCGCGTGTAAGGGGCATTACTGACACTACCCGCGTGTAAGGGGCATTATTGACACTACCCGCGTGTAAGGGGCATTATTGACACTACCCGTGTGTAAGGGGCATTATTGACACTACCCGCGTGTAAGGGGCATTATTGACACTCCCCGCGTGTAAGGGGCATTATTGACACTCCCCGCGTGTAAGGGGCATTATTGACAGTATTGACTCTACCTGCGTTATCACGAGACCAGAGGAACGGGGGTCTGGGATTGTTACAATAACCATATTCATGGTCATGTTATGGGGGTGTCCTAAGCCTTACAACATCAGGTGAATATATTCCAACTTAGCACAGTGGCAGGGTAATTAATGCCCTTAGCACAGTGGCAGGGTAATTAATGCCCTTAGCACAGTGGCAGGGTAATTAATGCCCTTAGCACAGTGGCAGGGTAATTAATTTACGACCAACTCATTCTTTCATTCACTGGTGCCAACATTCATTGGGTATGAAACTCCATTAGTCTTTAGTAGGTATAGGCCCCGTCTCGGTTTCTGGAATACTTACTGTAGTGGGGGCGGGGGTGGGGGGAGGGGCATAAGATGGCCTTTCTGCATGGGGGGGGGGAATGGGGGGAAAAATGGGGGGGGAAATGGGAGAAATTAATGTCAGGTTTTTTTTTGTAATGACAAATAATGACTTCACATTTGAATGATTTACAGCCATTCCTGTTTGTTTTATTCCATGACAAGAGTCACGTTATATGAATCATTACTAACGTTGGTGTTACTTGATAGAATTAAAACGGCTCGCTGAGATTAATAATACTGCCATAAATTGCCATTAAGAAACAGTTCAATATCGGCTGTTGCTACATTCATAGCACATTAAGTGAAATTTCCTTACTTGACATCTTGACTGACGGATGGAAGATATCAAGCTATTCCGGTCATTGATTCTGTAATAAATGCATATTTTGTTTAGAATAGGGGTGGGGGGGAGCAGCGTGGTGTGTTTCACAGACTTGTAATACTTCATTTCACTTTTTTGATCAATGATGCCACATAGTGCTCTTATATGCAGAACTCATATCTGTCAACACTTCAAATAATGAATTGAGTCTGCTTAACAGACAGGGTAAAAACGCATTTCACAGCCACTAAACACACAGGCAGGCAAGGTACAGCTAACTAGCCAATTCAGTCACAGGACTCATAAAAAGCACATAGATAACGTTTGCGCAGAACAACCGACCAGGCCTAACTTACAATTCAAACGCCGGTGTAAAGGTTATACATTATCAATAGCTAACGTTAGTCAAAATGCGTTAACGTTAGTTGATTAGCTAACGTTATATTTGCATGGTACTGAAATTTAGCGAACATAGGCTATCAAGCTAATGTAGCCAACTAACGTTACAGCACTGAATATCGTTAGCTAAACATGCTAGTGGATCTACTAGCTAGTAATACCAACATGATCATAATAACGTTAGCTAGAGGATGATTAACTGTAGCCAAGAATATAGCAACATTAGCGAGGCAGCTACACAAATAATACATGATGCGCTACAGCGAAGATAGCGAGTTAGATTAAAATAGCAATGAGCAAATTCATCAAATGGCTGAAACATATGGCTAGCTAGCTAATGAATGGCTAAGATAACAAGCTAGCTAGCTAACGATGAGATTCATTTTTGCCGAACAAAAACGGTGTTTAATAGCAGCAGAATAACACAAATTAAATCACAAGTAATCTACCAGTTAAATTCATATATGACGGTTAAATCCGCTTAATCGTACTGACTCACCCGCGCGCCACACGCTTCGCCTTTGTTCGCTCAAATTAAAAACCGCTTTCTTTCCTCTTTCTTCTTCTTCTTCTTCGTTTGTTTTACGGCGGTTTCAAACAATGAAATTGTGCATTACCGCCACCAAACGGATTGGAGTGTAGATCGGGATTTATTCAATAAAATATTTCTTAGGTCTATAGCTATAAAAAAATCTAAATAAAATAAATACAACTAATACAACTATACAAAACAATGTCTATAATACGTCTCTTAAATCATATTTGAAACTTTCCTCTTCATCTCGATAAGAATTCCTACATAGGTCCTTTAGAACTTGTTTCCTGACTTTCTTTTTGAATTTGCTCCCAAGAAAGACCCCTTCACCTCTAAAAACCTTTCTGCTCTCTTAATTATTATTTTTATTTTCTTTGTTTTTCTTTTAGCTTGGTCTGAACAATTGAGGACATAGGCAATGAATAAAATAAATTTTTCAGTACTCAACCCTTTAGTTTGACTACTGTGTTCCATCCCAACTCTAGAAGTTTGGTTAACGATTGTTCTCTCAGAATCCTCTACTCTCCTTTCTTCTTGCACTTCAAATCTAGAAGGTTGGTAATTTCTCTCTGATTCTTCTACTCTGCTTTCTCCTGGCACTTTCTTTACTGTCTCTGCATATGTTATGTTATTTTGTGTTTTGATTTGCTGAATTTTCATTGCTCTTTTTTTAACTTCACATCCTCCATATGCCACGCTATGAGCACCTCCACAGTTGCAGCATTTAGCTTGCACATTTTCCCACATTCTAAACACATCTTTTCAGACTCCACCTGGACTGATACACTTATCTAGGACCTCTCATGGTACTTGTTTCTTGTTTAACTGTGTTGAAGTTCATAATAGTATTGTAGTAGACCTGATTTACCCAGTTTACTGTGAACTGCATTCAATGTTCATTACTAGGGATAGCTGCTACTTTATGGGAAGGATGTGCTTTGTCTTATCTGTTCTGTAGTTACTTCCATGACGTTTCTATATGCACTTACTGTATGTCGCTTTGGATAAAAGCGTCTGCTAAATGATTGTAATGTAATGTAATGTCTTACGAACTGATCTCAATCCTTCACTATCAGAGCTACTTTTCTCCAAACTCCGTTTATTACTTTTATCACCTGGTTTCTTCACCTGCTCTTCTATCCTCACTTTCCATCTACCCCATCCTCTCCTGCTAGCTACTCTACTCCGTTCCTCAACATGTCATCCTCAACCTCATCCTCTGAATTTCCTCCATTACTACTCTCTACTCGTCGCCATCATTTACTACTCTGCAATTTTCCTCCACAGTGTTGTGCTATTTTAGAGGATCACGGGGTTCAGCTGGGAGGGTCGATAGAGGATCACAGGGTTCAGCTGGGAGGGTCGATAGAGGATCACAGGGTTCAGCTGGGAGGGTCGATAGAGGATCACAGGGTTCAGCTGGGAGGGTCGATAGAGGATCACAGGGTTCAGCTGGGAGGGTCGATAGAGGACCACAGGGTTCAGCTGGGAGGGTCGATAGAGGATCACAGGGTTCAGCTGGGAGGGTCGATAGAGGATCACAGGGTTCAAGGGTTGATAGAGGATCACAGGGTTCAGCTGGGAGGGTTGATAGAGGATCACAGGGTTCAGCTGGAAGGGTTGATAGAGGATCACAGGGTTCAGCTGGGAGGGTTGATAGAGGATCACAGGGTTCAGCTGGGAGGGTTGATAGAGGATTACAGGGTTCAGCTGGGAGGGTTGATAGAGGATCACAGGGTTCAGCTGGGAGGGTTGATAGAGGATCACAGGGTTCAGCTGGGAGGGTTGATAGAGGATTACAGGGTTCAGCTGGGAGGGTTGATAGAGGATCACAGGGTTCAGCTGGGAGGGTCGATAGAGGATCACAGGGTTCAGCTGGGAGGGTCGATAGAGGATCACAGGGTTCAGCTGGGAGGGTCGATAGAGGATCACAGGGTTCAGCTGGGAGGGTCGATAGAGGATCACAGGGTTCAGCTGGGAGGGTCGATAGAGGATCACAGGGTTCAGCTGGGAGGGTCGATAGAGGATCACAGGGTTCAGCTGGGAGGGTCGATAGAGGATCACAGGGTTCAGCTGGGAGGGTCGATAGAGGATCACAGGGTTCAGCTGGGAGGGTCGATAGAGGATCACAGGGTTCAGCTGGGAGGGTCGATAGAGGATCACAGGGTTCAGCTGGGAGTATTTGCATGTACAGTATAGGCTACAATGTACCTGACATTGCAGTTTGCGTCGAGATATTAATTAATATGTAACCATTAATACGTAATTAAGATGTAATCGGCAACATTAAAAAGGATCTGTTTACCGGGCATGGAGGAGAGGAGGTGGTAGTGAAGAAAAGGAGGGTGGCTTCTTCTTCTTCTTGTTGGGATTTTTTTAAAAGGGAGGCTAGATTCCATATACTGTTGCATTGCCGCCATCTAGAGTTTGCCTCGTCAAATTACATCTACATTCATTTTTTTTTTTAAACGTGATGAGAATTCTGTAACCATTCCCACCCTACCTACAGACATACTAAAAACCTTTCCTATCTCAAATTCACACTTTTCCACTGGTCTGAATTCCCTGCACATTTCTATCCGTTGTTTTTGATGCTGGACACCTCACCACCACATGCTCCACACTTTCTTGTTCTCAATTGCACATCTCATACCTCCCATTCTCGTGCTTCTCTATTATAAACCTGCTCTCATTTAGTACAGCGTGTCCTAATCTCCTTCTCGTTCTTCTCTATGATAAACTTGCTCTTATTTAGTACAGCGTGTCCTATTCTCATTCTCGTTCTTCTCTATTATAAACTTGCTCTTATTTAGGACAGCGTGTTCTAATCTCCTTCTCGTTCTTCTCTATTATAAACATGCTCTCATTTAGTACAGCGTGTCCTTTTCCCATTCTTGTGCTTCTCTATGATAAACTTGCTCTTATTTAGTACAGCGTGTCCTATTCTCATTCTCGTTCTTCTCTATTATAAACTTGCTCTTATTTAGGACAGCGTGTTCTAATCTCCTTCTCGTGCTTCTCTATTATAAACATGCTCTCATTTAGTACAGCGTGTCCTTTTCTCATTCTTGTTCTTCTCTATGATAAACTTGCTCTTATTTAGTACAGCGTGTCCTATTCTCATTCTTGTGCTTCTCTATTATAAACTTGCTCTTATATAGCACAGCGTGCCCTATTCTCAACCACAATCTAACCAGCTTCCATAATCTAACCACGCTTTCATAATCTAACCATAATCTAAACACGCTTCCATAATCTAACCAGTTTCCATAATCTAACCATCTTCCATAATCTAACCACAATCTAACCACGCTTCCATAATCTAACCAGTTTCCATAATCTAACCACGCTTCCATAATCTAACCATAATCTAAAGATGCTTCCATAATCTAACCACGCTTCCATAATCTAACCACGCTTTCATAATCTAACCACGCTTCCATAATCTAACCACCTTTCATAATATAACCACACTTCCATAATCTAACCATAATCTAACCACGCTTCCATAATCTAACCACGCTTCCATAATCTAACCACGCTTTCATAATCTAACCACGCTTCCATAATCTAACCACCTTCCATAATCTAACCACGCTTCCATAATCTAACCACACTTCCATAATCTAACGACACTTCCATAATCTAACCACACTTCCATAATCTAACCTAACCATGCTTCCATAATCTAACCGCGCTTCCATAATCTAACCACCTTCTATAATCCAGTTTCCATAACCGAACCGTAATCTAACCACGCTTCCAGAATCTAACCATCTTCCATAATCTAACCACGCTTCCATAATCTAACCAGCTTCCGTAATCCAGTTTCCATAAACTAGTTTCCATAATCTAACCATAATCTAACCACGCTTCCATAATCTAACCACCTTCTATAATCTAGCTTCCATAATCTAACCATAATCTAACCACGCTTCCATGATCCATCTTCCATAAACCAGTTTCCATAGTCTAATCATAATCTAACCACGCTTTCATAATCTAACCGTGCTTCCATAATCTAACCACCTTCTATAATCCAGTTTCCATAATCTAACCGTGCTTCCATAATCTAACCGTGCTTCCATAATCTAACTGTGCTTCCATAATTTAACCACGCTTCCATAATCTAACTGCGCTTCCATAATCTAACCACACTTCCATAATCTAACCACGCTTCCATAATCTAACCATGCTTCCATAATCTAACCACGCTTCCATAATATATCCATGCTTCCATAATTAATCTAACCACGCTTCCATAATCTAACCATGCTTCCATAATAGATCCATGCTTCCATAATTAATCTAACCACGCTTCCATAATCGAACCGTGCTTCCATAATCTAACCACCTTCTATAATCCAGTTCCCATAATCTAACAACGCTTTCATAATATAACCGTGCTTACATAATCTAACCACCTTCTATAATCCAGCTTCCATAATCTAACCATAATCTAACCACGCTTCCATAATCCAGTTTCCATAAACCAGTTTCCATAATCTAATCATAATCTAACAACGCTTTCATAATATAACCGTGCTTCCATAATCTAATCACCTTCTATAATCCAGTTTCCATAATCTAACAACGCTTTCATAATATAACCGTGCTTCCATAATCTAACCACCTTCTATAATCCAGTTTCCATAATTTAACCACACTTCCATAATCTAACCACCTTCTATAATCCAGTTTCCATAATCTAACCACGCTTCCATAATCTAACCACGCTTCCATAATCTAACCGCACTTCCATAATCTAACCACGCTTCCATAATCTAACCACGCTTCCATAATCAAACCACGCTTCCATAATCTAACCACGCTTCCATAATCTAACCACGCTTCCATAATCAAACCACGCTTCCATAATCTAACCGCGCTTCCATAATCTAACCACGCTTCCATAATCTAACCGCGCTTCCATAATCTAACCGCGCTTCCATAATCTAACCACGCTTCCATAATCAAACCGCGCTTCCATAATCTAACCGCGCTTCCATAATCTAACCACGCTTCCATAATCTAACCGCACTTCCATAATCTAACCACGCTTCCATAATCTAACCACGCTTCCATAATCTAACCGCGCTTCCATAATCTAACCACGCTTCCATAATCTAACCGCGCTTCAATAATCTAACCGCACTTCCATAATCTAACCACGCTTCCATAATCTAACCACGCTTCCATAATCTAACCACACTTCCATAATCTAACCATGCTTCCATAATTTAACCACGCTTCAATAATCTAACCACGCTTCCATAATCTAACCATAATCTAACCATGCTTCAATAATCTAACCACGCTTCCATAATCTAACCACTAGGGGTGGGACAATGCACCGGTGCATCGATCCGAATGTGTAAATACAACTGCATCGATCTGTAAGATTCGAATCGATAAGCATCGATTAATATCGCATTTTAAATGAATGTGCACATGTATTCATTTATTAAAAAATTATTTAAAATATCTATTTCTCAGACACGACTACTTTTAAAACTGTTTTGACCAGCTTCAATCCATGTTTCTGCTCCAACCCCCACGTAAGCGTGAGTTGAAAGTCGGGACAGGCGGGAATCAAGCGACAATGAGACGGACAGATCTGAGCGAAATGGCTAGCTGTGTGCTCGCTGAGTGCGACAAAAGAGACAGAAACTTACAGAACTTGCGATGTTCCGAACAGAAAATCAGTGGTATGGAAGCATTTCGGGTTTAGAAAGAAGGAGGGTGTACTTGGCAAAACCGCTGCAATATGCAAGATCTGCCAAGTTGAAATCAGATACACAGGCAACACCGCAAACATGATAAACCATTTGAGCCGACGATACACAATTGACGTGAAGGACAGCAAGCGCGTTAGCAAGCTAAACTCGGGAGTCATTGACACTTCCCCTGAGTTTCCTGGAGAAATGGCCAAACAGTTCTATTTTTTTGTATAATTGTTTTTATTAGTTTTTATACACATACCGTGTCCAGACAGTTAATTGTAAAGTGCTTTCTGATATTTAAATTTAAACCATTTCCTATTCAAAATCAAGTAGACGTTAGAGACAAAAAACAAAAATAGTAAGACTATTTCCAATGTCTTACGTTCAAATACGTTAACTGTCCGATTCACAAAATGAATGTCGTGGAACCTAGATACACCATACCATGCATAAAATATTTGAGTGAAAAATGTATACCTGCTCTGTATGAAGAGGTGAAGAAAACTGTTCGACTGTCCTTGCAAAACGCTACGAGAGTAGCTTTAACTACGGATGGATGGGCATCTTGCTCCACCGAAGTTCTAGATCGTACTAAGATTTAGGAAAGTACTATGCATGACACTAACCTATAGGCTATTTCATTTTTCTTGCCCCAGTTTAGTAATTGTTATACATTTTGCCATTTTCATTTTGTAAATAAAGGAACTGTATTAGGGTACCATGTCTGACACTGTTTGAAAAACAATAACCTAAATAGGGCAACTTTAGAAAATACACTGTTAGTCATGTTTATTGCTGCATTATTTGCTGCAGACAGCTGCAAAATGTATGGCATGCCTTAACAATAAACATAATGCTGTGAACTTGGTGTAAGGTTCTAATTGAATATTTAATTACTGCTGAATGTATCGTATCAAATCACATTAGCATGCCTATTACTTTTTTTAAAGTATCTAAATTAATCGAACCGAATCGAATCGAATCGAATCGTGGTCAAACGTAAGATATTATGATGCATCGAACCTTTGCCTAAAGAATCGGAAACGAATCGAATCGTTATGATATTGAATCGTCCCACCCCTACTAACCACGCTTCCATAATCTAACCACCTTCTATAATCCAGTTTCCATAATTTAACCACGCTTCCATAATCTAACCACGCTTCCATAATCTAACCACGCTTCCATAATCTAACCACGCTTCCATAATCTAACCACGCTTCCATAATCAAACCACGCTTCCATAATCTAACCGCACTTCCATAATCTAACCACGCTTCCATAATCTAACCACGCTTCTATAATCTAACCGCACTTCCATAATCTAACCACGCTTCCATAATCTAACCACGCTTCCATAATCTAACCACGCTTCCATAATCTAACCGCGCTTCCATAATCTAACCACGCTTCCATAATCTAACCACGCTTCCATAATCTAACCACGCTTCCATAATTTAACCGCACTTCCATAATCTAACCGCGCTTCAATAATCTAACCGCACTTCCATAATCTAACCACGCTTCCATAATCTAACCACGCTTCCATAATCTAACCACGCTTCCATAATCTAACCATGCTTCCATAATTTAACCACGCTTCAATAATCTAACCACGCTTCCATAATCTAACCATAATCTAACCATGCTTCAATAATCTAACCACGCTTCAATAATCTAACCACGCTTCCATAATCTAACCACGCTTCCATAATCTAACCACGCTTCCATAATTTAACGCGCTTCCATAATTTAACCACGCTTCCATAATTTAACCATGCTTCCATAATCTAACCATAATTTAACCACGCTTCAATAATCTAACCACGCTTCCATAATCTAACCATAATCTAACTACGCTTCCATAATCTAACCACACTTCCATAATCTAACCACGCTTCCATAATCTAACCAGTTTCCATAATCTAACCACACTTCCATAATCTAACCAGTTTTCATAATCTAACCACGCTTCCATAATCTAACCATAATTTAACCACGCTTCAATAATCTAACCACGCTTCCATAATCTAACCAGTTTTCATAATCTAACCACGCTTCCATAATCCAACCATAATTTAACCACGCTTCAATAATCTAACCACGCTTCCATAATCTAACCATAATCTAACCACGATTCCATAATCTAACCATAATCTAACCACGCTTCCATAATCGAACCACGCTTCCATAATCTAACCACACTTCCATAATCTAACCACGCTTCCATAATCTAACCACGCTTCCATAATCTAACCACGCTTCCATAATCTAAGCATGTTTCCATAATCTAACCACGCTTCCATAATCTAACCACGCTTCAAGAAACTAAAAACACTTCCATAATCTAACCTTGCTTCCATAATCTAACCAGCTACCATAATCCAGCTTCCATAAACCATCTTCAATAATTGAACCATAATCTAACCATAATCTAACCATGCTTCCATAATCTAACCAGCTTCCATAATCTAACCACGCTTCCATAATCTAACCATCTTCCGTAATCCAGTTTCCATAAACTAGTTTCCATAATCTAACCATAATCTAACCACGCTTCCATAATCTAACCAGCTTCCATAATCTAACCACGATTCCATAATCTAATCATCTTCCGTAATCCAGTTTCCATAAACTAGCTTCCATAATCTAACAATAATCTAACCACGCTTCCATAATCTAACCACCTTCTATAATCCACCTTCCATAATCTAACCATAATCTAACCATAATCTAACCACGCTTCCATAATCTAACCAGCTTCCATAATCCAGCTTCCATAAACCAACTTCAATAATTGAACCATAATCTAACCATAATCTAACCATGCTTCCATAATCTAACCAGCTTCCATAATCTAACCACGCTTCCATAATCTAACCATCTTCCATAATCCAGTTTCCATAAACCAATTTCCAACTTCTGTTGTTGACTTTCGGTCTGAGGCTGACCGAGGACGTTTCCATAGCAACTTGTGTGCTATCACTATGACATCCTGAGGATGCGCGGCGGAATACGTCCCCACAGGGGAGGATCCTACACAACACACACACACACACACACACACACACGGACTCAACTCAAGGACTCACACACACACACACAACAAGGACTGACACACGCACTCACACACAAAACACACAACAACACACACACACACACACACACACACATCATCCACACCGCGCACACCCACCCCCCCCCCCCCCCCCCCCCCCCCCCCCTTGCCTGCTTGCGCTTTGGCTTGGCAGTGCCGGGCGCTTGTGTGTTGTATCCCTCCCCCCCCCTTCCCCCCCCCTCTTCCCCCTCCCTTCCCCCCTTCTGAATGTTGGTGTTGGGGGGGGGTTTTTTTTTTTTTTTTTTTTTTTTTTTTTCTCTTCCCCTTCTTTCTCTTTTTTTCTCTTTTTTTTTTTTTCTTTTTTTTTTTTTTTTCATTTTTGTTTTATTTTTTTTACACGTACTTTAATTGTATGAATATAATGATATCCAAAAAAAAAATCCAATCCAAATCCATAATCTAATCATAGTCTAACCACGCTTCCATAATCTAACCAAGCTTCTATAATCTAACCGTGCTTCCATAATCTAACCAAGCTTCTATAATCTAACCCCACTTCCATAATCTAACCATAATCTAACCTCGCTTCCATAATCTAACCACCTTCTATAATCTACCCACGCTTTCATAATCTAACCATCTTCCATTATCTAACCACGCTAACATAATCTAACCACACTTCCATAATCTAACCATAATATAACCATGCTTCCATAATTAATCTAACCATGCTTCCATAATCTATCCACGCTTTCATAATCTAACCATCTTCCATTATCTAACCACACTTCTATAATCTAACCACGCTTTCATAATCGAACCAGTTTCCATAATATAACCATGCTTCCATAATTAATATAACCACGCTTCCATAAACAAACCATAATCTAACCAGTTTCCATAATCTAACCACACTTCCATAATATATCCATGCTTCCATAATTAATCTAACCACACTTCCATAATCTACCCACGCTTTCATAATCTAACCAGTTTCCATAATCTAACCACGCTTTCATAATCTAACAACGCTTCCATAATCTAACAACGCTTCCATAATCTAACCACGCTTCCATAATCTAACAACGCTTCCATAATCTAACCACGCTTCCATAATCTAACCACACTTCCATAATCTACCCACGCTTCCATAATCTACCCACACTTCCATAATCTAACAACGCTTCCATAATCTAACACAACGCTTCCATAATCTAACAACGCTTCCATAATCTAACCACGCTTCCATAATCTAACCACACTTCCATAATCCACCACGCTTTCATAATCTAACCAGTTTCCATAATCTAACCACGCTTTCATAATCTAACAACGCTTCCATAATCTAACAACGCTTCCATAATCTAACAACGCTTCCATAATCTAACCACGCTTCCATAATCTAACCACGCTTCCATAATCTTACCATGTTTCTATAATCTAACCACGCTTCCATAATTTAACCACGCTTCCATAATCTAACCACGCTTCCATAATCTAACCAGTTTCCATAATTAATCTAACCACGCTTCCATAATCTACCCACGCTTTCATAATCTAACCACTTTCCATAATCTAACCACGCTTTCATAATCTATTCATAAACCACGCTTCCATGATCTAACAATGCTTCCATAATCTAACCAAGCTTCCATAATCTAACCAAGCTTCCATAATCTAACCAGTTTCCATAATCTATTCATAAACCACGCTTCCATGATCTAACAACGCTTCCATAATCTAACCAAGCTTCCATAATCTAACCATGCTTCCATAATCTTACCACACTTTCATAATCTATTTATAAACCACGCTTCCATAATCTAACCAGCTTCCATAATCTATTCATAAACCACGCTTCCATAATCTTACCATGTTTCTATAATCTGTTCATGAACAGATCAGGGCCATAAACCACGCTTCCATAATCTAACCACGCTTCCATAATTTAACCACGCTTCCATAATCTAACCACGCTTCAATAATCAAACCACGCTTTCATAATCTAACCAGTTTCCATAATATAACCATGCTTCCATAATTAATCTAACCACGCTTCCATAAACTAACCATAATCTAACCAGTTTCCATAATTAATCTAACCAGTTTCCATAATCTAACCACGCTTTCATAATCTATTTATAAACCACGCTTCCATAATCTAACCAGCTTCCATAATCTATTCATAAACCACGCTTCCATAATCTAACAATGCTTCCATAATCTAACAACGCTTCCATGATCTAACAACGCTTCCATAATCTAACCACGCTTCCATAATCTAACCACGCTTCCATAATCTAACCATGCTTCCATAATCTAACCACGCTTCCATAATCTAACCATGCTTCCATAATCTAACCAGTTTCCATAATATAACCATGCTTCCATAATTAATCTAACCACGCTTCCATAAACTAACCATAATCTAACCAGTTTCCATAATTAATCTAACCATGCTTCCATAATCTACCCACGCTTTCATAATCTAACCAGTTTCCATAATCTAATCACGCTTTCATAATCTATTTATAAACCACGCTTCCATAATCTAACCAGCTTCCATAATCTGTTCATAAACCACGCTTCCATGATCTAACAACGCTTCCATAATCTAACAACGCTTCCATAATCTAACCATGCTTCCATAATCTAACCACGCTTTCAAAATCTATTTATAAACCACGCTTCCATAATCTAACCAGCTTCCATAATCTATTTATAAACCACGCTTCCATAATCTAATCACGCTTTCATAATATATTTATAAACCACGCTTCCATAATCTAACCAGCTTCCATAATCTATTCATAAACCACGCTTCCATAATCTAACAACGCTTTCATAATCTAACCAGTTTCCATAATCTAACCACGCTTTCAAAATCTATTTATAAACCACGCTTCCATAATCTAACCAGCTTCCATAATCTATTTATAAACCACGCTTCCATAATCTAACCAGTTTCCATAATCTATTAATAAACCACGCTTCCATAATCTAACAACGCTTCCATAATCTAACAACGCTTCCATAATCTACCCACGCTTTCATAATCTAACCAGTTTCCATAATCTAACCACGCTTTCATAATCTATTCATAAACCACGCTTCCATGATCTAACAACGCTTCCATAATCTAACCAAGTTTCCATAATCTAACCAGTTTCCATAAGCTATTCATAAACCACGCTTCCATGATCTAACAACGCTTCCATAATCTAACCAAGCTTCCATAATCTAACCATGCTTCCATAATCTAACCACACTTTCATAATCTATTTATAAACCAAGCTTCCATAATCTAACCAGCTTCCATAATCTATTCATAAACCACGCTTCCATAATCTTACCATGTTTCTATAATCTGTTCATGAACAGATCAGGGCCATAAACCACGCTTCCATAATCTAACCACGCTTCCATAATTTAACCACGCTTCCATAATCTAACCACGCTTCAATAATCTAACCACGCTTTCATAATCTAACCAGTTTCCATAATATAACCATGCTTCCATAATTAATCTAACCACGCTTCCATAAACTAACCATAATCTAACCAGTTTCCATAATTAATCTAACCAGTTTCCATAATCTAACCACGCTTTCATAATCTATTTATAAACCACGCTTCCATAATCTAACCAGCTTCCATAATCTATTCATAAACCACGCTTCCATAATCTAACAACGCTTCCATGATCTAACAACGCTTCAATAATCTAACCACGCTTCCATAATCTAACCATGCTTCCATAATCTAACCACGCTTCCATAATCTAACCATGCTTCCATAATCTAACCAGTTTCCATAATATAACCATGCTTCCATAATTAATCTAACCACGCTTCCATAAACTAACCATAATCTAACCAGTTTCCATAATTAATCTAACCATGCTTCCATAATCTACCCACGCTTTCATAATCTAACCAGTTTCCATAATCTAACCACGCTTTCATAATCTATTTATAAACCACGCTTCCATAATCTAACCAGCTTCCATAATCTATTCATAAACCACGCTTCCATGATCTAACAACGCTTCCATAATCTAACAACGCTTCCATAATCTAACCACGCTTTCATAATCTAACCAGTTTCCATAATCTAACCACGCTTTCAAAATCTATTTATAAACCACGCTTCCATAATCTAACCAGCTTCCATAATCTATTTATAAACCACGCTTCCATAATCTAACCAGCTTCCATAATCTATTCATAAACCACGCTTCCATAATCTAACAACGCTTCCATAATCTAACAACGCTTCCATAATCTACCCACGCTTTCATAATCTAACCAATTTCCATAATCTAACCACGCTTTCATAATCTATTTATAAACCACGCTTCCATAATCTAACAACGCTTCCATAATCTAACCACGCTTCCATAATCTAACCACGCTTCCATAATCTTACCATGTTTCTAAAATCTGTTCATGAACAGATCAGGGCCATAAACCACGCTTCCATAATCTAACCACGCTTCCATAATTTAACCACGCTTCCATAATCTAACCACGCTTCCATAATCTAACCACGCTTCAATAATCTAACCACGCTTTCATAATCTAACCAGTTTCCATAATATAACCATGCTTCCATAATTAATCTAACCACGCTTCCATAAACTAACCATAATCTAACCAGTTTCCATAATTAATCTAACCACGCTTCCATAATCTAACCATGCTTCCATAATATATCCATGCTTCCATAATTAATCTAACCACGCTTCCATAATCTAACCATGCTTCCAAAATCTAACCACGCTTCCATAATCTAACCACGCTTCCATAATCTAACCACGCTTCCATAATCTAACCACGCTTCGATAATATATCCATGCTTCCATAATTAATCTAACCATGCTTCCATAATATAACCATGCTTCCATAATCTAACCACGCTTCCATAATCTAACCACGCTTCCATAATCTAACCACGCTTCCATAATCTAACCATGCTTCCAAAATCTAACCACGCTTCCATAATCTAACCACGCTTCCATAATCTAACCACGCTTCCATAATCTAACCACGCTTCGATAATATATCCATGCTTCCATAATTAATCTAACCATGCTTCCATAATATAACCATGCTTCCATAATCTAACCACGCTTCCATAATCTAACCACGCTTCCATAATCTAACCACGCTTCCATAATCTAACCATGCTTCCATAATATAACCACGCTTCCATAATCTAACCACGCTTCCATAATCTAACCACGCTTCCATAATCTAACCACGCTTCCATAATCTAACCACGCCTCCATAATCTTACCATGCTTCCATAATCTAACCACGCTTCCATAAACTATTCATGAACAGATCAGGGCTACACAAATATAAATTAATGAGGATCTGCTGGCCCCCCAATTTGTTCCCACTAAAACATCTCATTACATTTATTACCATTTTGCATTTCCTTACAACTTGATTTATGTCAGCAGTCCACGTTAGCCTTACACCAAAGATTACTCGAAGAAATCTGAAACTCCTCACACTCGCTATAGTTCCTTTCCAAACATTCTTAACTTTAAACTCAACAAAAGTTTAAGAAAACTTAAAGCCCCATTTTAAAGCCCAATTTTCCACCTCATTGATTCCCACTTGAACCGTTTTCATAAAATACGTCAGTGGTTCTCAAACTCGATCTTGGGGGCCCCCCTGCGAATGTTGGTTTTCATTTCAACCACAATTGCGATCTGAGAATTTTTAAAGCTGTTAATTTTTCTTAATTGAACTTTTCATATTTTGATCATTTACCCTTTTAAGCCAAATTGTCAGAAAATAGCGATGTATGCCATGTAGAATAAATGTCCCATGTTCACATTTACTACACTATTGTTGTAGTATAATCTTATTGTAGTGTGTTTTTATATTTTTTATGCAGACAATACAAAATAAATACTAAATAGTGAGCAACATTTTAAAAATGGCCTTTTCATTCCAAGTATATTCTGATTTCAAATGCATCTCATGTTTGATAATAGAGATAATAGAGATAATAGGGTAATAGAGATGGGGTCAGATCGCTGGGGGATCATGGAGGTTTTCTTTTTCTTGTCATTTTCTTTTTGACATTCAGCTTTCTTGGCTGAGACTGGCAGCCATCTTAGTGAAAACAAGTCTGCTGAAGGGTATTCACCCCATTCTCTTTAACATGGTTCTGCTGAAGGGTATTCACCCCATTCTCTCTAACATGGTTCTGCTGAAGGGTATTCACCCCATTCTCTTTAACATGGTTCTTCTGAAG
This sequence comes from Ilyophis sp. 1 JC-2022, assembly GCA_022702515.1. NCBI lineage: Eukaryota > Metazoa > Chordata > Actinopteri > Anguilliformes > Synaphobranchidae > Ilyophis > Ilyophis sp. 1 JC-2022. The sequence continues at coordinate 114,318,215 of CM040394.1, read as the reverse complement.
GGTATTCACCCCATTCTCTCCAACATGGTTCTGCTGAAGGGTATTCACCCCATTCTCTTTAACATGGTTCTGCTGAAGGGTATTCGCCCCATTCTCTTTAACATGGTTCTTCTGAAGGGTATTCACCCTATTCTCTCTAACATGGTTCTGCTGAAGGGTATTCACCCCATTCTCTCTAACATGGTTCTGCTGAAGGGTATTCACCCCATTCTCTCTAACATGGTTCTGCTGAAGGGTATTCACCCCATTCTCTCTAACATGGTTCTGCTGAAGGGTATTCACCCCATTCTCTCTAACATGGTTCTGCTGAAGGGTATTCACCCCATTCTCTCTAACATGGTTCTGCTGAAGGGTATTCACCCCATTCTCTCTAACATGGTTCTGCTGAAGGGTATTCACCCCATTCTCTCTAACATGGTTCTGCTGAAGGGTATTCACCCCATTCTCTCTAACATGGTTCTGCTGAAGGGTATTCACCCCATTCTCTCTAACATGGTTCTGCTGAAGGGTATTCACCCCATTCTCTCTAACATGGTTCTGCTGAAGGGTATTCACCCCATTCTCTCTAACATGGTTCTGCTGAAGGGTATTCACCCCATTCTCTCTAACATGGTTCTGCTGAAGGGTATTCACCCCATTCTCTCTAACATGGTTCTGCTGAAGGGTATTCACCCCATTCTCTCTAACATGGTTCTGCTGAAGGGTATTCACCCCATTCTCTCTAACATGGTTCTGCTGAAGGGTATTCACCCCATTCTCTCTAACATGGTTCTGCTGAAGGGTATTCACCCCATTCTCTCTAACATGGTTCTGCTGAAGGGTATTCACCCCATTCTCTCTAACATGGTTCTGCTGAAGGGTATTCACCCCATTCTCTCTAACATGGTTCTGCTGAAGGGTATTCACCCCATTCTCTCTAACATGGTTCTGCTGAAGGGTATTCACCCCATTCTCTCTAACATGGTTCTGCTGAAGGGTATTCACCCCATTCTCTCTAACATGGTTCTGCTGAAGGGTATTCACCCCATTCTCTCTAACATGGTTCTGCTGAAGGGTATTCACCCCATTCTCTCTAACATGGTTCTGCTGAAGGGTATTCACCCCATTCTCTCTAACATGGTTCTGCTGAAGGGTATTCACCCCATTCTCTCTAACATGGTTCTGCTGAAGGGTATTCACCCCATTCTCTAACATGGTTCTGCTGAAGGGTATTCACCCCATTCTCTCTAACATGGTTCTGCTGAAGGGTATTCACCCCATTCTCTCTAACATGGTTCTGCTGAAGGGTATTCACCCCATTCTCTCTAACATGGTTCTGCTGAAGGGTATTCACCCTATTCTCTCTAACATGGTTCTGCTGAAGGGTATTCACCCTATTCTCTCTAACATGGTTCTGCTGAAGGGTATTCACCCTATTCTCTCTAACATGGTTCTGCTGAAGGGTATTCACCCCATTCTCTCTAACATGGTTCTGCTGAAGGGTATTCACCCCATTCTCTCTAACATGGTTCTGCTGAAGGGTATTCACCCCATTCTCTCTAACATGGTTCTGCTGAAGGGTATTCACCCCATTCTCTCTAACATGGTTCTGCTGAAGGGTATTCACCCCATTCTCTCTAACATGGTTCTGCTGAAGGGTATTCACCCCATTCTCTCTAACATGGTTCTGCTGAAGGGTATTCACCCTATTCTCTCTAACATGGTTCTGCTGAAGGGTATTCACCCTATTCTCTCTAACATGGTTCTGCTGAAGGGTATTCACCCCATTCTCTCTAACATGGTTCTGCTGAAGGGTATTCACCCCATTCTCTCTAACATGGTTCTGCTGAAGGGTATTCACCCTATTCTCTCTAACATGGTTCTGCTGAAGGGTATTCACCCTATTCTCTCTAACATGGTTCTGCTGAAGGGTATTCACCATATTCTCTCTAACATGGTTCTGCTGAAGGGTATTCACCCCATTCTCTCTAACATGGTTCTGCTGAAGGGTATTCACCCCATTCTCTCCAACATGGTTCTGCTGAAGGGTATTCACCCCATTCTCTGTAACATGGTTCTTCTGAAGGGTATTCACCCCATTCTCTCTAACATGGTTCTGCTGAAGGGTATTCACCCTATTCTCTCTAACATGGTTCTGCTGAAGGGTATTCACCCCATTCTCTCTAACATGGTTCTGCTGAAGGGTATTCACCCCATTCTCTCTAACATGGTTCTGCTGAAGGGTATTCACCCTATTCTCTCTAACATGGTTCTGCTGAAGGGTATTCACCCCATTCTCTCTAACATGGTTCTGCTGAAGGGTATTCACCCTATTCTCTCTAACATGGTTCTGCTGAAGGGTATTCACCCCATTCTCTCCAACATGGTTCTGCTGAAGGGTATTCACCCTATTCTCTCTAACATGGTTCTGCTGAAGGGTATTCACCCTATTCTCTCTAACATGGTTCTGCTGAAGGGTATTCACCCTATTCTCTCTAACATGGTTCTGCTGAAGGGTATTCACCCTATTCTCTCTAACATGGTTCTGCTGAAGGGTATTCACCCTATTCTCTCTAACATGGTTCTGCTGAAGGGTATTCACCCCATTCTCTTTAACATGGTTCTGCTGAAGGGTATTCACCCCATTCTCTTTAACATGGTTCTGCTGAAGGGTATTCACCCCATTCTCTTTAACATGGTTCTGCTGAAGGGTATTCACCCTATTCTCTCTAACATGGTTCTGCTGAAGGGTATTCACCCCATTCTCTCCAACATGGTTCTGCTGAAGGGTATTCACCCCATTCTCTTTAACATGGTTCTGCTGAAGGGTATTCACCCCATTCTCTTTAACATGGTTCTGCTGAAGGGTATTCACCCCATTCTCTCTAACATGGTTCTGCTGAAGGGTATTCACCCCATTCTCTTTAACATGGTTCTGCTGAAGGGTATTCACCCTATTCTCTCTAACATGGTTCTGCTGAAGGGTATTCACCCTATTCTCTCTAACATGGTTCTGCTGAAGGGTATTCACCCTATTCTCTCTAACATGGTTCTGCTGAAGGGTATTCACCCTATTCTCTCTAACATGGTTCTGCTGAAGGGTATTCACCCTATTCTCTCTAACATGGTTCTGCTGAAGGGTATTCACCCTATTCTCTCTAACATGGTTCTGCTGAAGGGTATTCACCCTATTCTCTCTAACATGGTTCTGCTGAAGGGTATTCACCCCATTCTCTTTAACATGGTTCTGCTGAAGGGTATTCACCCCATTCTCTTTAACATGGTTCTGCTGAAGGGTATTCACCCCATTCTCTTTAACATGGTTCTGCTGAAGGGTATTCACCCTATTCTCTCTAACATGGTTCTGCTGAAGGGTATTCACCCTATTCTCTCTAACATGGTTCTGCTGAAGGGTATTCACCCCATTCTCTCTAACATGGTTCTGCTGAAGGGTATTCACCCCATTCTCTCCAACATGGTTCTGCTGAAGGGTATTCACCCCATTCTCTTTAACATGGTTCTGCTGAAGGGTATTCACCCCATTCTCTTTAACATGGTTCTGCTGAAGGGTATTCACCCCATTCTCTCTAACATGGTTCTGCTGAAGGGTATTCACCCTTTTCTCTCTAACATGGTTCTGCTGAAGGGTATTCACCCCATTCTCTTTAACATGGTTCTGCTGAAGGGTATTCACCCTATTCTCTCTAACATGGTTCTGCTGAAGGGTATTCACCCTATTCTCTCTAACATGGTTCTGCTGAAGGGTATTCACCCCATTCTCTTTAACATGGTTCTGCTGAAGGGTATTCACCCCATTCTCTCTAACATGGTTCTGCTGAAGGGTATTCACCCTATTCTCTCTAACATGGTTCTGCTGAAGGGTATTCACCCTATTCTCTCTAACATGGTTCTGCTGAAGGGTATTCACCCCATTCTCTCTAACATGGTTCTGCTGAAGGGTATTCACCCTATTCTCTCTAACATGGTTCTGCTGAAGGGTATTCACCCCATTCTCTCTAACATGGTTCTGCTGAAGGGTATTCACCCCATTCTCTCTAACATGGTTCTGCAGAAGGGTATTCACCCCATTCTCTTTAACATGGTTCTTCTGAAGGGTATTCACCCCATTCTCTCTAACATGGTTCTGCAGAAGGGTATTCACCCCATTCTCTTTAACATGGTTCTTCTGAAGGGTATTCACCCCATTCTCTCTAACATGGTTCTGCTGAAGGGTATTCACCCCATTCTCTCTAACATGGTTCTGCTGAAGGGTATTCACCCCATTCTCTCCAACATGGTTCTTCTGAAGGGTATTCACCCCATTCTCTCTAACATGGTTCTGCTGAAGGGTATTCACCCTATTCTCTCTAACATGGTTCTGCTGAAGGGTATTCACCCCATTCTCTCTAACATGGTTCTGCTGAAGGGTATTCACCCCATTCTCTCCAACATGGTTCTGCTGAAGGGTATTCGCCCCATTCTCTCCAACATGGTTCTGCTGAAGGGTATTCACCCCATTCTCTCCAACATGGTTCTGCTGAAGTGGTAACAAGTAGAGACTGTGGTTTAACGGTCCATTCCTGTGATAAAATATGCGGTCCAGTCACCCAATATGCGCACAAGGAAATTGGGAATATAATTGGACGAGATTATTTTATGCATTTTACTTATGTTAGTCTAAAATGGCCAAAATATAACCCAAATTTCAGTAAAGGTTCAACACTTCAGTCAGTGTTGGAAGCTAATGTCAAATGTACAGATCATTGTATTTACAATTGCATTGGAGAAATTAAGTCTGGTGTTTCCAGAATTAACCAGAAGTGTTCTATGACCAACTTGTAATCAAAGTAATCCGTAAATCTGATCACTGTAAACACACAATACATTACAGCATGTCACTGTGTACTGAAATTTTAATTGATGAATGAGAACCATAAATGACTCCGCTTTAAGTTCCTGGATTAAATTTTATTTAAATATACATTTGAACCTGATCCAAATGACATATACAGATGGTATAAAATAATTCCACCACATTTTTAACAGGTTCCATAATGGTCCTCTTCTCTTGAATCTGCTGTTGAGACATCCATAAAAAAGTACTTCATAGTATCAACTGAAAGCAAAGCTCAGAAATCATTACCACAATCAGACTAAAAATGTCAAAAAACATGTTGCATGAAGCATATAAAATCTACAGCACATATACATTTTACCAACCCTGAGGTAAACTGCCGAAAGACCATGCAATGTTAAGACCACTGCTTTGCTTGTAAAGAAGTGATGGGAGGTTTCATACGTGCTCCAACACCAGTGTACCACCACAAAAAAACACATCCTTAAAGGCACCTATACTTTGTAAGTAAAAGAAAGAACGTAAAGAAGTCGACGTGCATTTTTCATGTAAGCCCCCCCCAATAACTGCCTTAAAATACAGAGTCAATCTTGTTAGAGTAACAGCGAATAAACAAAATACATTAAACGTGTTAAATAAATCACTATTGACTTCATCGGTCCCTTCATAAAAAGCATAAATATGCAAGAATCTTTAAAATCTAGATATGCACTTTATTGGCGATAGCAGCAATGGTTTTCAGAGATGGAGTTGGATTTGAGTTTTTGGCTCATGGCTCTCGTCCGGATTGTGTGCATTTAACGTGTTCATGGGTAGGATTTTGTCTGGTCCCGAGGAGAACCCTGGAGGTCCCAAGAGTCCCTCTCTCGCATCAGCATAATCCCCGCTCCTCGTTAGCCGCAAGAAGTTCCATCTGCGCTTCATTAAGCAGTGTCTCCCACCTCACACCCCTTTTTGAAAAAGGAAACGACACATGATACTAATACAATATTTTGGTTTATATACACAAGTGTCCAGGTTTGAATCCCCGGCGATGCAACGCTTTTCCGCCTCAGCACCACAGATCCAGATTTTCTGTGTGTGCGAATCCTGGCTCTTCCCGGATATTCCAGTAGGTTCCATTAGTCACCCACACATCCCTGCCGCTCTCATCCAGCACTTTCCTGAACAGTCGGAAAGAAGCGATATTGGAGTTACACGGCTAAAGTGTTTAACATGGCTTCAGTGATGAAGTGTGGCCAGGATACAGACTAATAACAAAAAGGCCATCCCTTGACTTGCCATTTTCCCTATCTTGATCAGACACTTGTATAAGCACCAGCTACAGTTGCACACTGTAATTGTATCCTAAAGATTTTACTGTGCTCAGTTATAGTAGTGAACCAGCATATTTTATAGAGCTGCCAGAAAACTAAAGGTAATTGGTTGGAACAAAAAACCACGACTGGAGCAGACACCCCTTAGTTAGAGGGCACGACTGGAGCAGAGACCCCTTAGTTAGAGGGCACGACTGGAGCAGACACCTCTTAGTTAGAGGGCACGACTGGAGCAGAGACCCCTTAGTTAGAGGGCACGACTGGAGCAGACATCCCTTAGTTAGAGGGCACGACTGGAGCAGACACCTCTTAGTTACAGGGCATGACTGGAGCAGACACCCCTTAGTTAGAGGGCACGACTGGAGCAGACACCCCTTAGTTAGAGGGCACGACTGGAGCAGACACCTCTTAGTTAGAGGGCACGACTGGAGCAGACACCCCTTAGTTACAGGGCATGACCGGAGCAGAGACCCCTTAGTTAGAGGGCACGACTGGAGCAGACACCCCTTAGTTACAGGGCATGACTGGAGCAGACACCCCTTAGTTAGAGGGCACGACTGGAGCAGACACCCCTTAGTTAGAGGGCAAAATGCAGGTTTTTGTTTTCTCCTTGAAATGAGCAACCAGTTCAGACCCAAGAAAGCAGGTGAGGTAAGTAACTGTATAACTGGTAACTGTGCAATAAGCTGTTTTAACTGATAAATTAAGTGCCGAGTATCAATAAAGACCAGCGGACCATATGATCAGGATCCCCCAGGATCAATGTTGTGAAGCTATGGTTTAGCTCAGTGGTCCCCAACCCTGTTCCTGGAGAACTACCATCCCGTAGGTTTTCATTTCAACCCAAATTTCTACCAATTCTAGGGTTGGAATGAAAACCTACAGAATGGTAGATATCCAGGAACCAATGGTTTAGCTAGAATGAGGCTGCCACATATTGACATACATTAAAACTTTGAAGCAGGATTTCAGCACTGCTCAAGTAGAGACCCTACAATGTAAACCTGGCACTCACGTGAAGAAACGTGGGGTGTGAGTCTCTCCTCTCTTCTCCATGGCCTTCCGTCGCTCTCTCTGCTTCTCCTCCACCTCGTCTTTCTTTTTATCTGACTCGTTTACCTTTCCGTCTTCCAAGAGCCTGGAGAGCAGAGATCCCACTCAGTCAGTTTGGCATTATGCAGCCATGGGAAGCCACAAGTACCGCAAGGTCCATCCCAAGATGCAACACTGCAGCACAAACTCAAAGGGTGGAGGAGGGGTATCATAGGGCCTCAGGCCTCAAGTACTTTATTTTTCATTGATTTTTCATCAAGGATCTTAAAATGACCCATATCACCCAGACCCAAGTCTCTTGTCTAAATATGCATCCAGTATGATTGCAAAGTTCATGCATGAAGAGGAGATCTGCAATGTAACTGTGCAGAACCCTGCTCCCGAGCGTTTTAACCCAGTGACACTACTGAAAACTGAACTTATCTCTGAGTGTCTGGTTCTAGTGCACCGACCCTCGTTACTGTGGAGGTTCCACTTACCTCTGGTCCGGACGCAGACGGGTGTCGGTCAGGGGCAGCAGGGGTATGAGGTCAGGCAGCAACTCGTTCATCTCCATAGCGATGCGCGAGAAGCGAAAGTATTGGAAATTCCCTTCAGGCAGAGGGTCTGTAGAGAAAAACCCATCACCGTGCTGACTAACCCTGCAGCACCTCGTACACTTCAGACCGTATATGGTGGGACAGAAGGGTCTCTGTGGGACTACATTTAAACTCCTTCACCAAACACTGACACAGGATCAAGTTAAGCTCTTCAGTCACTGAAGCAATGATAATTGATCCTGGATCAGACGTTGGGTTCCTGAAGTGTCCATAACCTTGAGTGGCACTTACAATAAAAGCAGGACTATGGTCATGTCCTTTTGGCTTATATCTGGGCTGTGTTGTACATGAGTGGGGAATTAGAGCCATGACCACCAGTTTCCCCAGCCCCTCGTACCTGGGTAGGACATAACTCAAAAGGGCTCCAAATACATTTTACCTCCAATAGAACCACCCCTGGGAACCACTAGGGGACAAGTACCGGGTTTGATAAGTTTGAGCCGTACTTTCTAATGGGTTGGATTGATGTAAACAGGACTGCGTTTGGCTATCGGGGCTAGAGTCACTGGTTCGGCTATCGGGGCCAGAGTCACTGGTTTGGCTATCGGGGCTAGAGTCACTGGTTCGGCTATGGGGGCTAGAGTCACTGGTTTGGCTATCGGGGCTAGAGTCACTGGTTCGGCTATGGGGGCCAGAGTCACTGGTTTGGCGATGGGGGCTAGGGTCACTGGTTTGACGATGGGGGCTAGGGACACTGGTTTGGGGATGGGGGTGGTACTCACTGGGCTTCCAGATGCACTGAGGCACGGGCAGCGTTTCACAAAAGATGCCCTCATTCCAGAAACCTCCAAATCTGTGGACGACTTCGCCAGCCTCGTTCAAGACCTGGCCCTGCACTTCGTTCCTCGCACTCTCAGCGCCCCAGGAACTCGACTGCAGATGCGGGTGGGGGTGGGTGTGCGGGTGCGGGTGGGCCACACATTAGTTCACATGTAAAAGGCCTCTATAGGCCACAAGCAATTTGTTCAAGCACCAGCTATGACCATCGAGTACAGTAATAACTGTGTACTAAATCCCACTGTACACAGTTATTTTACCATTAAGAAACAAACAGACCAGGGGCTCATAACATAAAACACTTGCAATATGAACAGTTCTGCTCAGTTTAAAAAATGTGTCTGATACTAAAAACACTTCCTAGAATGACTTTCCTGGTTCCTTAAAATGTTAATTTTGTGCTTGTTTTTAGCGGGACTCACCTTGACGAAGGAAATCTTGCAAGTGCAGACCGAGCTGTTGAGGTTGCGGATGACGACCTCGCCGTAGTTCTCCAGCCAGCGCTGCTGGCTCAGGACATTGTGGATACAGGTCACCACCTTGTTCCACTCATAATGGTCCCCATACCTGCATACCGGAGCAGGTGCCCACCAGAGACGAAGAAGGCAAACGGACCATTAATCAACCATCCAATCAACACTTCCATTTCTGCATTTCGGGCCAGAAGAACTAATACTCACCGTGGGAGGGTCACGTTGACTATGCCGGTGGGGATCACCTCTAAAGACTTGCCCCAAAACTTGTTCTTCCATCGCTGGTCTATTGGAAAGAGCACAAAATGTTAGAGTTTGCATTTGCTATCCTAAATGAGGCATGAAATGCATTGAACAAAAGGCTGTGTAACTACAATAGGAGACAGGCCTGCCATGTTATTTAAAATTTCATCAGTTAAATGTTAATGGATTTTCAATGTAAACCATAAACACGGGGGGCGCCCTACCTTGCCAGAAGGTGTAGTTCTCAGACTCGGCATGGCAGGCAGACACGGGTGGATGGTGGCTTACCTGGAGACAGAAATGTGTGACATAAATATGACGCTAACTTCAGGCTTAAAGCATACAGTCCATAGGCACAACAGTCGCCAGGCTGCCCTTTACAATGTTACACCACCATCGCTGCATGGGCCTGTGTGCTGCACCTTAAATTAGGGTTAGGGTTACAAAACTACTCTGGCTGTAAAACCAATAAATCATGTAACCGTTAGGGAACCATTTGCCTTCTGCATCTTTGTGGTTCCTACCTGCTCGCTGACAAAGCGGAAACCGCGGTCCTCGCGGATGCACTCGAAGGTCTCTCCCAGGACAGGGTTGAAGGGCTTGTAGCGGCTGCGGTACTCAGCCCAGGCATAACCAGAAATAGAAAAAGCTGCGACATACACCTGCAAAACAAAAAGGCCAAGAACTTAATATCCAGCAGAATAAAAGGAAGTAAAGGAAAACGACATGCAGAGCCTGCAATAGCAGTGCAGGATTCCCTGTCCAAGCCCAACCCAGCTTAAACAGCGGCAGTACTACATTTCAATGTTTGAATCTAGACTGCGTCCAGTTAATTTGTGTGAATCCTCAGTGAATACCTGCAAAGGGGACCAAACATAGGCTTAAAAACTATTGGACACCTTGTCTTACAGAGAGACAGAGACAAAGAGACAGGACAGGACATTACCATCCTGTGGGACAGACAGACGGACAGGACATTACCATCCTGTGGTAGGGGTCCAGACACACAGACAGGACATTACCATCCTGTGGAATGGGTCCAGACAGACGGACAGGACATTACCAGCCTGTGGTAAGGGTCCAGACAGACGGACAGGACATGACCATCCAGTGGGACAGACAGACGGACAGGACATTACCATCCTGTGGTAGGGGTCCAGACACACAGACAGGACATTACCATCCTGTCGAATGGGTCCAGACAGACGGACAGGACATTACCAGCCTGTGGTAAGGGTCCAGACAGACAGACAGGACATTACCATCCGGTGGGACAGACAGACAGACGGACGGACAGACAGACAGGACATTACCATCCTGTGGAATGGGTCGTCTGTGCGGTTGGCGATCTCCAGCAGCTCGGAGTACTCCAGCTCCTCACACAGCCGCTGCAGTAGGCAGATGGGCTCGTTGAGAGCGGCGGGCATGGAGACGCGTGACAGGTCCTTCCCGATGTTGTTGTACAGGATGGTCATGAGGCCGATGTGGCTATTATCAGGGCCGGGCGCGGGCAGGGCAGTGCGACGGCCCGTGTCCTTGGGTATTACGCTGGGCACATCAGGGGCACTGGACACGCTCGCCCGGTAATTGTGGGCGGACGCCACTGAGGGGAAATAGCCAATGTTTAGCACAAGCGACTGACCACATCTTTGGTCTTATTACGCTATACTGCCACCCTAGAAGTAGAAATGGCTTTTTGACAAGAACAGACTAAGAAAAAGAAAACTATCATAAAGGGCTTATTTATTTATTTATTTATTATTTTTTTTTACACGGGATCCTTGAGACGCACGGAAAGGGAGAGCAGAGCTCACCATGGCCATCGTCGGGCTCCGAGTTGCTGGTGGTGATGTCACTCATGCTCGACTCGTCCGAAACCTCCGTCTCCGTAGAGTTCTCGCAGAGGATGACCTCGCTGGCGTCAAAGTACTCCGCCATGGATTCGGCAACGGACGGCTTGCGGTGCGCGTGGCGGCCCAACGATGGCGTAGACTGGATGGAGGGATGAGGGCAGAAGAGGAGAAGGGAGAGAGAACAAACAATCATGAAATGGTCATTACAGGCAAAAAGGAGGGAAAATACAGAAAGATAAAAGATTAGAGTTTTACTTTTATAAAGAGGAGATGAAACAATGGTAGAAAGGGTGTGAATTAATCGTTTAGTCATTGATTCTTAAACCTTTTTAGAGCAAAAGTCTTTAGTTTCTAACATTTTATTAGAAATAAAAAATACTTTATAATTTGTCTGTATTGAAGTAAAATGTTAAATGTAGTTCCATTCAGGGTCCTGTGAAATACACACACTCATAGCCTAGTGCACTACAGACACATTCAGGGTCCCGTGAAATACACACACTCACATAGCCTAGTGCACTACAGACACATTCAGGGTCCCGTAAAATACACACACTCACATAGCCTAGTGGACTACAGACACATTCAGGGTCCCGTGAAATACACACACTCACATAGCCTAGTGCACTACAGACACACTTTTCTGCTTGGCTCTTGACGGAGGCGGTCGAATATTCTCTCTCTCCTCTCTTCTCTCTCCTCTCTTCTCTCTTCTCTCTTCTCTCTTCTCTCTTCTCTCTTCTCTCTTCTCTCCTCCTCTCCCACCCGCTCGGAGCCACTCTTTGCACGGTATCTTTGAAACTACAAAATTATGGAATTGATAAGCTGGTCTCTCAACGCAATTGACAAAATTATCTCAACAAGAAGCACTGGTTCGGGGGAACCTACTTGCCCAGATGGGACTTTCGCTGCGGGCTACATAATGGATGCGTGGGAGAACTGGCGGGTTTCTTTGCCTGGCGGTTCTCTCCGTGGAAGACGTGGAGGACGTCTACCTATTTGGATTTATGATGGCAGGACAATTGCTTCTCGGACTGAGCGTTGCCCTGGTCTATCGGAAAATTGGAAAGATGGGAGCTATTCAAGAAGGCCAAAGGCTGCCCGTGATGATTAACGAGGTGGGCAGAGCAGTGAGTACTCAGACTGTTGCGATATGTGACCTAAATCGCAAGATGGTTAACGTTTTGGAGGAAATCACTGTTTTGCGAGGAGAAGTGGTCAAGCTGAGAGACCCAGAGTAAAGAGGAGTAACGAATTGGAATGCTGTTTTCCTCGCTATAACCCAAACATCTAATCTTGTTTTCGGAGCCCCATCGCTTGTCGGCCCGGCAAGGCCGCTTGCAGAAATCTCCCCCAGAAGACTCACATGCAAAGAGGCGCTCCTATGCACCCATCATCCCTGGACTCCTGTTGTTTACTTCTGGACAGGGCAATCAAGGATATCTCCATAGCAACCTGCTGTGTTATCGCGAAAAGACCTACGGACTAGTTACATCGAGGATATCTCCATAGCAACTTGCTGTGTTTCGTGAAAAGATTCTACGGACTTGAGTTATCAAGATTGCTGAGTGCCAGAATGTAACCTTCAGTCTTACGCACACATAAACACGGACTACTCACAGATATACACACTTGCATTCACCCGCCTACGGACACATGGGTTTTTTTTCCCCAGATCATATACCTTGCCTCCTAGAGACATGGTATATGATTAGTGTTTTTTGCCCGCTCCCTCCCCCCACCCCCCTATAGGTGCTATATAAATAAAATACTTACTTACACATTCAGGGTCCTGTGAAATACACACTCACAGAGCCTAGTGCACTACAGACACATTCAGGGTCCCGTGAAATACACACACTCACATAGCCTAGTGCACTACAGACACATTCAGGGTCCTGTTAAATACACACACTCACATAGCCTAGTGCACTACAGACACATTCAGGGTCCTGTTAAATACACACACTCACAGAGCCTAGTGCACTACAGACACATTCAGGGTCCCGTGAAATACACACACTCACATAGCCTAGTGCACTACAGACACATTCAGGGTCCCGTGAAATACACACACCCACATAGCCTAGTGCACTACAGACACATTCAGGGTCCCGTGAAATACACACACTCACATAGCCTAGTGCACTACAGACACGTTCAGGGTCCCGTGAAATACACACACCCACATAGCCTAGTGCACTACAGACACATTCAGGGTCCTGTGATATACACACACTCACATAGCCTAGTGCACTACAGACACATTCAGGGTCCCGTGAAATACACACACTCACATAGCCTAGTGCACTACAGACACATTCAGGGTCCCGTGAAATACACACACTCACATAGCCTAGTGCACTACAGACACGTTCAGGGTCCCGTGAAATACACACACTCACATAGCCTAGTGCACTACAGACACATTCAGGGTCCCGTGAAATACACACACCCACATAGCCTAGTGCACTACAGACCCAGTTTGGTCGGACCCAGAGTTTAAGAAACACTGCCTGAGGTGAATGTAGAACAACGGTTTGCATTCAATGGGTCAAGAAATTTGATGATTTGACCAGCAGCCCTCATCACGTGACTGCAGAGCCTTCTTTATGAGGGTAAACATTACCGAGACACGGACTTTCCTGTGAATGTGTGTCTGTCCAGTACTATTCCTCTGTAAGTAAGTAAGTAAGTAAAACTTTATTTATAAAGCGCTCTTCACAGCACGAGTGCACAGAGTGCTGTACAGTGAGGTTAAAATACAACATATATAATAAATAACAACCCCAGAAACCACACAGAATAAATCATAACAACACGGGGGGGTCAATAGGAGCCCAGATCACCAAACGCCTGCCTGAACAGGTGAGTCTTCAGGAGTTTTTTAAAAGAGTTCTCAGAGGCTGAGGCTCTCAGGTCCTGGGGTAGGGCGTTCCAGAGCCTGGGGGCCGTTGCCCCAAAGGCTCGGTCGCCCTTAGTCTTAAGCCTGGTTCGAGGCACCGCCAGGAGCCCCTGGTCAGAGGACCTCAGGGACCGGCTGGAGGAGTAGGGGTGAATAAGGTCACAGATATAGGGGGGGGCTAGTCCATGGAGGGCTCTGAATGTGAAGAGCAGGACCTTGAAATTGATCCTGAAGTGTACAGGGAGCCAGTGCAGGGAGGCCAGGATGGGGGTGATGTGGGCGGATTTCTTGGCCCTGGTGAGCAGCCTGGCCGCTGCATTATGGACCAGCTGCAGCTGGTCCACAGAAGATTTGTTGAGGCAGGTGAACAGAGAATTACAATAGTCCAACCGGGATGAAATAAAAGCATGGACCGACATTTCCAGCTCACCATGTGAAACAATTGTCCTGAGCTTGGCTATGTTTCTCAGGTGAAAGAAACAGGTGCGTGTTAAAACCTTGACATGTTTGTCTAAGTGCATTGAGTGATCAAAGGTAACCCCTAGGTTCCTTAGGTTGGGGCGTACATTACCACTGAGGGACTCTGTAAAATAAACTATTCCTTTCAGTCTGCAGAATTGCGTGATGAAGGGAAGTGCACTGCATACCTAGTGTCCAAATAGTCATATTCAAGGATAAATGTCTTTTATAGGAAGGCAACCTGCCCATCACTCATTGCAAAGAGTTATAGGTGATAACTTACCTGCTCCTGGCTGACTGTGCAGAAGGAATCGTCCGTGGAGTCAGAGGACAGGGACAGCGAGTGGACTTTAGTCAGACGGGACTGCATCTCCAGCTGTGGACACATGCACACTGTTCTTAAAACGAACCCTAACCCTGACCCTGCTGACAAAAGCACCCAGAAAGCAAACCCAACCGCCATTTTAACATGGCCCTGGGGTACAGCATTTACCCGTCTGTCTGTGCATGTCAGCCTGTTCGGAATAAAAGAAAAGCCTGCTCTTCAACTTTAAAATAATCTAACAGTTGATTAAGAAAAATCAACTGGTGCCTGTAGTCATTCACACTTTATTATTACATGAAGCACATGGTTATGCATCTGATAAATATTGCTCATTATAACAGATATGCTTCAGTTGAGATGTGATGAGTTGAACAAAAGTGATGAGTTATGAGGAAGTAGCATCCGATTCTGATACCGTGTATCATTCTTATATTTTCAATCATATAACTAGAATTGTATTTGTATAATAATCTGTAATTGTATAACTGTCAGTGTGCTCTCTGGTAAGTGCTTTGTGGGAATCCTACTGTCAATAACACAAGAGGTGAAAGTTTTGATAAATTTGGTCATGGGTTTGGGTAAACATTGGGAAAGTGTTTTCCAGGTGCACTTCTGAATGTGGTGAGCTCGGTCAAACCCACTCCTCACGGGTTCCCGGTACCTCAGCTCAGCTGGCTTAACCTGTTCTACCTGTATCTTTGCATTTAAAAAACCACAAAAAAACAAAATGGCTGCATACACAAACGATTCTTATGCTCACGCTGCCCAGAGACAGGGTCTTGTGAGTTTGTTTTTCGTGGACATTGGATCTTTCAGATAAATAATACGGCCACTATTTAAGGACAGATTTTCAGACTTGAAAATGAACGGTGATGTATTTTACATTCCACTGTTAGGTCCTAAAAGTAGAGAGGAAGTACTCCAGATAAACAGTCGTTAGGGTTCGGGTTTTGGTTAAACTAAAGCCCTGTATTAATAAAGCAATAATAACTAGAAACATAAGTAACATACATTTTTCTTTTACAGTCACACCAATTCACAGAGGTCTTTACTGTAGTGTGTGATTATTTGACAAATACAAGCACAGCCCAAACTAATGACCTATGTTGGGATGTCTTGGTTCTATTGGCCACAGAGTGGCAGAGGAGGCAGGGCTGGCAGTTTGAAGGGCGGGGCCAGGGATTGTGGGGCTTACCTCAGACAGCTGTGTGCACAGGTTGGCCAGCTGGCGAGAGGTGCACTGGCGGAGGTCGGGCGATGCCCAGGCGTCACGTAGCCGCTCTCGCTCGTGAGCAAGAGCCTCGTGGACAGACTTCAGGGACGCATGCACTGTGGAGAAAGGTGGGGGGGGTCAAGGCATCACACACAATCAATCACATGACAAAAGTGCAATACACTACAGGCCTTCAAACTCTCTGTACAGGGCAGGTTCCAACAGCCCTATCATAAATCTCTAGCTCTCAGGGGGCCCTAGTCTTCACACAAGGCATAAATTCAGGTCAAGACACATTTGAACTGCGTACCCCTGGCTTACTATGTCACCGTCTGACATTGTTGATCCCATCACTTGCTACAAAAATGAATGCATCGCAGCTATCGATCTGCAACCATAATGACATTTCCCACTCTTATTCATTATAACAGAGCCTATATTTAGTAATTGAAGGTGTGTATTAAAAAAACATTCTAATAACAAATATGTGAACGGAACGTTCTAATGCTGATGTAACAATCACTAAAATGGTAAAGAGTTAAATAAAGTAGCAGGCCTAGCTGCTCTGACCCACTGCCCCACTGGGCCCAAACCCTGACCCACTGCCCCACTGCGCCACTGGGCCCGAACCCTGACCCACTGCCCCACTCACCCTTCTCCGACACTTGGCAGATGGCCTGCTGGACCTTCTTTCCCTCGGGGGACACAATGCCGGGCGTGGCCAGCTGGGAGTACACATAGTCGGGGATGGACTGGACCGATGCCCCCAGGTGAGAAGAGGTATTGAGGTGGCTAGAACTCATCTGCAGGGGGGTGGGGGCCTAACAATGTCAATGTTGTACAGAAGGGGTATTTACAGATCTATTCTACACTTCAATAAAACATTTTAAAACACACTACTGCACTCCTGGATATTGAACCAAAGCTTTCAGTATTCCTGCTCCAGGGAGAAACTGCATCTGATCCATTAAGCACTGCCATATGATACAATAACACTGACCTGAACAGTATCCTGTTCCATTAAGCAGTGTCATATGATACAATAACACTGACCTCAGCTGTATCCTGTTCCATTAAGTACTGTCATATGATACAATAACACTGACCTGAACAGTATCCTGTTCCATTAAGCACTGCCATATGATGCAATAACACTGACCTGAACAGTATCCTGTTCCATTAAGCACTGCCATATGATACAATAACACTGACCTGAACAGTATCCTGTTCCATTAAGCACTGTCATATGATACAATAATACTGACCTGAACAGTATCCTGTTCCATTAAGCACTGCCATATGATACAATAACACTGACCTGAACAGTATCCTGTTCCATTAAGCACTGCCATATGATACAATAACACTGACCTGAACAGTATCCTGTTCCATTAAGTACTGTCATATGATACAATAATACTGACGTGAGCAGTATCCTGTTCCATTAAGTACTGTCATATGATACAATAACACTGACCTGAGCAGTATCCTGTTCCATTAAGTACTGTCATATGATACAATAACACTGACCTGAGCAGTATCCTGTTCCATTAAGCACTGCCATATGATACAATAACACTAACAGTATCCTGTTCCATTAAGTACTGTCATATGATACAATAATACTGACCTGAACAGTATCCTGTTCCATTAAGTACTGTCATATGATACAATAACACTGACCTGAACAGTATCCTGTTCCATTAAGCACTGCCATATGATACAATAACACTGAACTGAACAGTGTCCTGTTCCATTAAGCACTGTCATATGATACAATAACACTGACCTGAACAGTGTCCTGTTCCATTAAGCACTGCCATATGATACAATAACACTGACCTGAACAGTATCCTGTTCCATTAAGCACTGTCATATGATACAATAACACTGACCTGAACAGTATCCTGTTCCATTAAGCACTGCCATATGATACAATAACACTGACCTGAACAGTATCCTGTTCCATTAAACACTGTCATATGATACAATAACACTGACCTGAACAGTATCCTGTTCCATTAAGCACTGTCATATGATACAATAATACTGACCAGAACAGTATCCTGTTCCATTAAGCAGTGCCATATGATACAATAACACTGACCTGAACAGTATCCTGTTCCATTAAGCACTGTCATATGATACAATAATACTGACCTGAACAGTATCCTGTTCCATTAAGCACTGCCATATGATACAATAACACTGACCTGAACAGTATCCTGTTCCATTAAGCACGGTCATATGATACAATAATACTGACCTGAGCAGTATCCTGTTCCATTAAGCACTGTCATATGATACAATAATACTGACCTGAACAGTATCCTGTTCCATTAAGCACTGCCATATGATACAATAACACTGACCTGAACAGTATCCTGTTCCATTAAGCACTGTCATATGATACAATAATACTGACCTGAGCAGTATCCTGTTCCATTAAGCACTGTCATATGATACAATAATACTGACCTGAACAGTATCCTGTTCCATTAAAGCACTGCCATATGATACAATAACACTGACCTGAACAGTATCCTGTTCCATTAAGCACTGTCATATGATACAATAATACTGACCTGAACAGTATCCTGTTCCATTAAAGCACTGCCATATGATACAATAACACTGACCTGAACAGTATCCTGTTCCATTAAAGCACTGCCATATGATACAATAACACTGACCTGAACAGTATCCTGTTCCATTAAGCACTGCCATATGATACAATAACACTGACCTGAACAGTATCCTGTTCCATTAAGCACTGTCATATGATACAATAATACTGACCTGAACAGTATCCTGTTCCATTAAAGCACTGCCATATGATACAATAACACTGACCTGAACAGTATCCTGTTCCATTAAGCACTGCCATATGATACAATAACACTGACCTGAACAGTATCCTGTTCCATTAAGCACTGTCATATGATACAATAACACTGACCTGAACAGTATCCTGTTCCATTAAGCACGGTCATATGATACAATAATACTGACCTGAGCAGTATCCTGTTCCATTAAGCACTGTCATATGATACAATAATACTGACCTGAACAGTATCCTGTTCCATTAAGCACGGTCATATGATACAATAATACTGACCTGAGCAGTATCCTGTTCCATTAAGCACTGTCATATGATACAATAATACTGACCTGAACAGTATCCTGTTCCATTAAAGCACTGCCATATGATACAATAACACTGACCTGAACAGTATCCTGTTCCATTAAGCACGGTCATATGATACAATAACACTGACCTGAACAGTATCCTGTTCCATTAAGCACTGTCATATGATACAATAATACTGACCTGAACAGTGTCCTGTTCCATTAAGCACTGTCATATGATACAATAACACTGACCTGAACAGTATCCTGTTCCATTAAGCACTGTCATATGATACAATAATACTGACCTGAACAGTATCCTGTTCCATTAAGCACGGTCATATGATACAATAACACTGACCTGAACAGTATCCTGTTCCATTAAGCACGGTCATATGATACAATAATACTGACCTGAACAGTATCCTGTTCCATTAAAGTACTGCCATATGATACAATAACACTGACCTGAACAGTATCCTGTTCCATTAAGCACGGTCATATGATACAATAATACTGACCTGAGCAGTATCCTGTTCCATTAAGTACTGTCATATGATACAATAACACTGACCTGAGCAGTATCCTGTTCCATTAAGTACTGTCATATGATACAATAATACTGACCTGAACAGTATCCTGTTCCATTAAGCACTGTCATATGATACAATAATACTGACCTGAACAGTATCCTGTTCCATTAAGTACTGTCATATGATACAATAATACTGACCTGAACAGTATCAAAAATACAAGATAAGGGACAGTGCTTGCTAATTCTGATGCTTCTCACTTAATCAGCAAAATATCTATGGTAGCTGGCAGTTTGAACCTCTATCGCAATTGAATGGTAGGACCGAATACATATACGCAATTTAACAATGTGTATTAGCAAAATAATTTTCTTTCGAAACCTTTATATATATATATTTAATTACCAAAAACTAATTTGGACGCTTCACAGAAAAAAATCTTCATCAGGTCTTCAGAAGTGACTTTTTGATGAATGTTTAGAAATGTCACAAAGGCGCCACTCACCATAGCAAGAGCCTCCACCCTGGACAGAGTGCGAGAATGGCCCCACATTTTGGTTGATTTCTTCTTGGGCTTATCTAGTGTGAGATTCTGAAAGGAGAACGAACAGAGCATGCCAAGTGTGCCACTACGTAGTCCAAAACTTAAATAAATTCTGAATTTATATATGGTCCCTTACTATTGTACATTATAGTTGCCATGATGTCATGCGTGTAACATTGTATCTGGCAGAGCACTGCTCCACCTAACACAATGTTATCGGAATGCTGAGTATCATTCCAGTATCATTAGGAATGCTGTGGGAATGTTCTAGCATATGGGGCTCCCAGGAAGCTCAGTCAGAGAAGGCCCTTGCCATGCCTGTAGGTCTGGATCTAGACAGTCTAGACATAGCTGGTTTGAACACAGGCTGAGCCAATAGCATAGGCTGTGCCATTAGCAGGGCCCTGCCAATCGAACACAGCTCACCTGCATGC
Source organism: Ilyophis sp. 1 JC-2022 (assembly GCA_022702515.1). Taxonomy (NCBI): domain Eukaryota; kingdom Metazoa; phylum Chordata; class Actinopteri; order Anguilliformes; family Synaphobranchidae; genus Ilyophis; species Ilyophis sp. 1 JC-2022. The sequence goes on along the minus strand of CM040394.1, from coordinate 114,297,525 downwards.
TAATCCAGCACAGCTCACCTGTATGCTAATCCAACACAGCACACCTGCATGCTAATCCAACACAGCACACCTGCATGCTAATCCAACACAGCTCACCTGCATGCTAATCCTGTGCTCCAGGTCTCCGTTGGTAATGGGCTGGCCGCTCTCCAGGAAGTGCAGCCTCTGGATGAGCAGCTGCAGCTCGGCCAGGTCAGACTGACTCTGAAGAAGCTCTGGGGGGGATGGGGGGAGCCAGGCACAAGAGGGGTCAGAGCCAGGCACAAGGCACTTTTCCAGGGAAGACCCTCCATGGAACTTGCAACACAGGCTTGAATTCGATCAGCGCATATCCTTAACTCGGATTCACAATTAATTTAAAGTCCCCCCTGCCTCCTCAACAAACACAAAACACTTGCATTTAACATTCAATTGTGAATCAATGTTTAGGAGAAATCATTGGTTCCCAAAGCTCTCCTCGGGGACCCCCAGTCAGATCCAGGGCTGTGACCGAATAGGTTCCCAGTCCCCTGTCCCCCGTCCACTCAGTCCTCTGTCTACTATGTGCCGTCTCCACTCACTTTGCAAGCAGTGTGCGAAAGAAATCCCGCAAAACTCTTTCCAAACTACTTTCCAAAGTAGTTTGTAATATTTTTTAAATTTAATAATTTTTTTTGTTGTTGAGAATATCAGTTTACATATGACAATGGTTACAAAGTGTAGATTATGAATGAAAATGGAATTAACAAAAATAAAGTAGTTTGTAATTTGTCCCTGCTGTTTTGTGTTTTCTCACCAAGTTGTAGTTTTTACTTCCTGAAATTGTGGGATGAGTGCACAGTTCTATGGACGAGTTCGCTCCTGAATTCCCTCAACAAACAAATAAGGAGTTCATCCTGGGATTTTAAGCGCCCCCATTTGTGAGAAAGTCACCCACTCAAAAGCTTTTTGACAAAGTTGACTCAAATATGCGCCCTCAAAGGGGTAAAAGGATCATATTCGGTCACGGCCCAGGCATTCCGTGTGTTCCATCTCAAGCACACCTGATGTGGCTAATGAAGGGCTTGAATAATAGCATCAGGTGCCTGAGATGGAACACATGGCTGGGGGTACCTGACGAGAGGTTTGGGGACCAGTGCCCCAGTGACCCTGCCCGTGGCCGAATGCGACCCCAACACCCTTGTGAGGGCGCATATTAGAGTCCACTTCATCAAAAACTTTTGAGTCATATTCGGGGTCGTATTCGGACACGGCCTCAGCCTGTCTCTTCCCTCTGAAGGTCATGTGACAGCGCTCGTGAGAGCAGCCGGTCGCTTCCCTCTGAAGGTCATGTGACAGCGCTCGTGAGAGCAGCCGGTCGCTTCCCTCTGAAGGTCATGTGACAGCGCTCGTGAGAGCAGCCGGTCGCTTCCCTCTGAAGGTCATGTGACAGCGCTCGTGTGAGCAGCCTGTCGCTTCCCTCTGAAGGTCATGTGACAGCGCTCGTGAGAGCAGCCTGTCGCCTCCCTCTGAAGGTCATGTGACAGCGCTCGTGAGAGCAGCCGGTCGCTTCCCTCTGAAGGTCATGTGACAGCGCTCGTGTGAGCAGCCTGTCGCTTCCCTCTGAAGGTCATGTGACAGCGCTCGTGTGAGCAGCCTGTCGCTTCCCTCTGAAGGTCATGTGACAGCGCTCGTGTGAGCAGCCTGTCGCTTCCCTCTGAAGGTCATGTGACAGCGCTCATGAGAGCAGCCGGTCGCTTCCCTCTGAAGGTCATGTGACAGCGCTCGTGAGAGCAGCCTGTCGCTTCCCTCTGAAGGTCATGTGACAGCGCTCGTGAGAGCAGCCTGTCGCCTCCCTCTGAAGGTCATGTGACAGCGCTCGTGAGAGCAGCCGGTCGCTTCCCTCTGAAGGTCATGTGACAGCGCTCGTGTGAGCAGCCTGTCGCTTCCCTCTGAAGGTCATGTGACAGCGCTCGTGTGAGCAGCCTGTCGCTTCCCTTTGAAGGTCATGTGACAGCGCTCATGTGAGCAGCCTGCCGCTTCCCTCTGAAGGTCATGTGACAGCGCTCGTGAGAGCAGCCTGTTGCTTCCTTCTGAAGGTCATGTGACGCAGCCACGGTCACGCACCTTGAGAACAGCTTTCAGAGCCCTGAGTCTGTTGCAACCAGGCAGACACCTTGCTGTTGATCCCCGGCACTGCAGCAGGAAGCTCCTCCTTCAGGTCGGCCATTTCGCTCGGACAAATAGAGGCGTTGCTCTGGTACTGTGGGTAGGACTGCAGCGAGAGGACCAATCGCCACAAAAACTGTCACGATTTGCAACTTCAGCCCATTTTACCCAAACTGGACTAAATAGAAACTCATCATAATGATCATTTTTCCTTTAGTTTTTTTAAAGTATAAAAAATAATACAGGTAATAACAGCAATACATCAAGAGGAATGGCGATTAATGCGTTCATTCTTACATTTGTTGCATTTCAGTATCGCATTTTAGATGACATTACATGTCATTCTATTAAATGTCATATTCAGAAACCAGTCAATGATAAATAAGAGCAGTAAGAATAGTAGTTGTGTTTTGCACTCACACTGTAGGGCATTCCCTGGTTCCTCTGCGCTAGGCTGGCCATGGTGGGAAGAGTGTTTCCGCGGATGGACAGAGCCTGCAGAACACCGTTGTGGACGTGCACAGCCTCGTTCTTCTTGAACGTGCGGTGAGCTGACAGCTTCGTAACCCAGATATAGAAGAGCTCTTGGGTCTTCGCCTGGCATAAATGTAACAGGAGCTTTTAACAATTCATAAACAACAAGGACATAAACAAGAACTCCTGCTTATATTTCCAGGCTAACAATCAGATTATTTGATATACACATTATTGAGTCAGGCACATTGTTTGCCTATGTAGTGCCAGATTCCACAAAGATCTTTAACTGAACTTAATCACAAGGTTATTGAGTGCCTTACAGATTAAGGCACTCAATGACCCAGTTTTTCTTGTCGTTACACAAGCACAGGCAACACTGAACTTCCAGTTCCCATCTTACACACCAAACACCAGCAGGACCCACGCCACGCTGTAACCTCGGACTAACCCTCCAGTTAAACCAAACGGGTTTCGGTCAGTAATGCGGTTCTTTCATCAACTTAAACTTTCACAACCCCAGGCAGATTACTCAAGTATGCCCCACTGGGCAATCCATCAGTCAAACTCCACGACTCCTAACCACTCACGTCACTTCTAGGTTAAACAAAAGAAAAAACCCTGAACCTGTTCCTCCAGTCACACTAGAATCCTGCTCATCCAGACCACAGCTCTCTGTTCCTTTGTTTACTTTATTGATCCATCATGAGATGAAACCTCGTCTAACAATGACTCCAGTCACAGCACTACCTTTCCAGCTTTTGTGACTGTCAAAGTAGCATTCCCTTATTTGTTGTCATGCGTTTAAAGGGAATAACCAGCGAACTCAAACTGCATTAAAGACTCGTCTCCAGCTGAAATGTTACCATAACGTGATAGAGATTGTCTCCAGCATCGAGGTCAATGCGCTTGGACTTCTTGTTGATGGACATTACTGCCAGACTGACATCCAAAGAGCCAAGCATCTTCCCTTTCTGGACCTGGAAGAGATTTTTGAGATGAGCCCTTTGTACCCCTCCGGTGTGTGTTTGAGAGCGAGAGCAACCAAAACAGGAAACCAAAGAGATACGAGAGAACAGGAAGCGAGAGCATCCCAAACAGGAAACCAAAAAGACACGAGAGAACAGGAAGCGAGAGCATCCCAAACAGGAAACCAAAAAGACACAAGAGGAGAACTTACATCCTGCTTGGTCTTGGAGTACTTGAGAATCCCCTGATCCAACAGAAAGTACCTCTGAATAGGAAATAAATAAGTTAAAACAATATTAATATCTTAAGATATATTGAAGCTCAGTGTTTCCCTTCGAGTAGATGTTGGACAGCAGCACTCACATTAACCACAACAATTAAAGTTTATTACCTCTTTTTTATTATTATTATTATTACCCTAGACCTAAACCTATTCTAATTCAATTCCCCCCGTGTAGCAAGCACTAGAGAATCACCGCTATACAACCCTGTCAGCCGGTAGTAGGAAGGAGGGCGCGACTCCTCGAGCTCCTGATTCCAACTCGCCCAGGGCCGTTCTGTGCGCAGCGATCCTCTCCGAGCCCCTCCCCCACCCGAGAGCAGCCGCCAATTGCTGCTCCCACAGGGCACCGGCCTTGCTCGGCACGATGCCCCTATTACCACCATAACCCTAAGTGTTCACAGAGCAGTGTTTCAAGAAAGACTGTCAAAGTGGTTATTAAGCCTCACTATGGGTTGTTGGACTCTATGGCATGTTACTGGGGCGGCTGTGGCTCAAGAGGTAGAGCGGGGCATCCGCTGATCGCAGGGTCGGCGGTTCGATCCCCGGCTCCTCCTGTCCACATGTCGAAGTGTCCTCGGGCAAGACACTGAACCCCAAATTGCTCCCAATGAGCAGGCTAGCGCCTTGCATGGTGGCTGCCGCCATTGGTGTGTGAATGTGTGTGTGAACGGGCGAGTGAGAGGCCATTGTATAGCGCTTTGGATAAAGGCGCTATATAAGTGCAGTCCATTTTACCATGTTATTTTTTGGTATCCCAGCATGCTCCGTACCTTGTGCCAGCCGTGGAGGGGCCACTTCTTCTTCTTCATTAGATATCCCTCACAGAGGCCGGGAACAGCGGGGTCCCGCCCCACGTCTGCGCCCAACGGCACCTCGCCCTGGGGATCTTCCATCACCTCCCAGTTCCTGGAGTTCTGTGGGGGAAAAGCATATTGAGCACCCCTAACAGGTAGACGACCCCTAACAGGCAGACGACCCCTAACAGGCAGACGACCCCTAACAGGCAGATTTTATGAAACCCACCACTACTCAAGTAACAGCTAAACTGATGCAATAAATTGATCCTTTCAAATGGTCCTTTATATCAATACAAATGGTTTAAC